>SJYX01016238.1:29570-162968 GCA_006410675.1 Oreotragus oreotragus
CCCCCCCACCCCCGCCCGTGCGCCGTGTAGCTGCCTGGCACACGGAGCGCGCTCACCGATCTTGGCTTGCTCGCGGTAGCTCTTTTCGTTCAGGCAAACCCCGCGGCCGTGCAGCAGGGCGTGCAGCGGCTTCTCCTCATCCTGCCGGGGGAGGCAACGCAGCCCCTGGGCGCAGCGCTCAGTGTAGACGCCGCACGACTGCCCCTCGGCCAGGGCGCAGGTCATGCAGCAGCCGCAGCCCGGCTCCTTGACCAGCTCGCAGCCCAGGGGGCTGGGGGGGCACATGGAGAGGGCTTTCTCGTCGCAGGGCTCGCAGTGCACGAAGGAGCCCAGACCCTGGGCCGGCCCCGCACAGGCGGCCAGAAGCAGGAGGAGCGCGGTGAGCACCATCTTCTCCGAGTTTCCCTCTTTACCTGGGGCGGGGCAGGAGCGCGAGAGTGCAGGGAGAGAGGGGCCAGGAGGGAGCGCGGAGCAATGTTGTTCTTTTTTGAAAAAAATTTCTGGCAGGTAGAGCAGGTGCCCTCCCCCGGACAATTGCAAAATGTAAGGAGCGATGAAGGGCTGGAGTGCCTGCAAGCAAGTCTCAATTGCAAAGATTACAGACTTGCAACAGGTAGGGGGAAAGGGAGCAGCGCCAGGTGCATGCAGAGGAATCGGAGGCTGGAGAAACGAATCCCCTTCCCCACGAGTCTGACCTGGTCAGAATTGCGGCGGGGGAGCCAAAAATGGTTCACTCCCCAACAACCACCGGAAAAAAAGAGCTCGGAGGCTGTGACAGAGGCAGTTGCGGGGGGGAGGCGGGAGAAAAATAGATTTCTTCTTCAGAATTTTTGTTTAAAATCTCAAAGTACACCCTGCTCCTTTCTAACCCTCAGCTGCCAGCGGCGCGCGGCTGCTGCGGAACAGGTAAGAGGCGGCGGCTGCAGCCGCGAAGGCGGGGAAAAATGTGGAAATCAAGAAATTTAAAAAAAAAAAAGAAAAAACACACCAAACCTCCTAACACCTCTTTTCTCCCACTCTGCTAGCACCTTTTCGAAATTCGCAGGTTCTGCGTGAAGCCCGAAGAAAGGTGCAAACGGAGGAGAGGGTAGTAAAGAAGAGGGGGGAAAAAAAAAAAAAGGAAAAACCCACACCGCTTTGCAGCTCTTTCCTAGCTCTTTTTCCCCAGGCAGAAGTTTCCAAAGAGACTACGGGCTCCGGTTGAGCCGGCGCTTTTAAATAGACGGCCCCTGGCTGCCAGCCAGTTTGTAGCTGCAATTTGAGCTCCCCAACACCCAACCCAGGCAAGGATGCCAAGGAGTACAAACTCACACGGGGTGGGGGTGGGGAGAGGCCTTCTAGACACACGGGGGCTCCCCTTCGCTGCCTGAACAGCTCCCTCCTCTCCCTAGAATGGAAGAAAGTGATGAGGGGACGGGGGATGGGGGGGGCGGGGAACAGGGCTGGAGCTGCCCAGAGAGGGAGAGGAGGTGGGGGTCGAGGGGGAGAAGAATTCTTGCAGCGTGGTGGATACAATAAGGAGCAACTCGTCTCCCGTCCCTCCTACCCCTTAGCTAGCCAAGGCTCAGGCTGAAGGGAGAAGAATTTTATTAGCCAACTGGATATATAGAGTGCCCAAGAAATGCTACCTTAGCTTTGGGAAATGGCTGTCTGCTGGTGTCTGAGTGACCAAGTAAGGATGTGTGTGTGTGTGTGTGTGTGTGTTGGAATGGGTGTTAGTGTAAGATGGCTAGCGATGGGTGGTGAGGGGAAATAGAAAAGAAAAACTAAATTCCCCCCTAAAAATCTGGGGAAGGGGATTTAATCTAGTGTTTCTGTTGCTGGTGAAGTGACTGTCTTTGGTCACAGGGGGAAGGGGCCATTTTTCTTTACTTACACTGTTGGCCCAGGGAAGCTCTGTGTGTGTGTGTGTGTTGTGTGTGTGTACTATATGTACTTGCACCAAGGGACATTCATAGCAGCAGCATCATAGGCAGCACTGAGTTACAGAGACTGGCACTTGGGAGGAAATGCTGGTTCTGAAAATCGTGCCCCGAGGTCTCCTGTGTCCTGCCCTGCGGTGGGGTTGTCAGAGGCAAGGAAGGCAGAGTTCAGTGATCCTCCCCCTCTAGGTTCTTTGAAAGGAGTATTTCTATGGGGCCACAGCCCTGGAAGGCATAGGTAACAGACCAGAGGGACCCCAGGTTATGAGGGACCCTCCTGGGAGCAGGCATAGCCCAGGGATTGGAGCTGCTGGCGTACCACAAGACCAGCTGATCCTGACAGGAAACACCGTGATCCCTTTTGAAACCTCAGAGGATCTCTGGGGACCCTAGGGACCCTTCTTTCCTCAGTGAAAGGAAAGAAAGTGAATGCCTTCAAAGAAGGAAGTGGGGGTTTTCGTTTTTCCCTGCACTGGCATGGGGGTGTGGCCTTCGGAGCCCCATCTGAGGGCTGGGCAGCTGTGGCGGTCCTGTTTGGGGGAACTTGGGTCAGCACTCTCACCCCTTTTACATTTCTCTTCGTCGCTCTGGAAGGGCTCTAACTTCCCTTTGGAGAAGGGGTTGCATTTCATGAAGTTTGCCACTAGACTGCACCCTCCTCTACGATAAGAATTCCTTCTGCTGGTAGAAAATATTTATCTTCCCGGTTGAGTTCAGAAGCATCGCACTCTATGCTGTTAACACCCCCAGATCCTGATCTCTCTTCCCACTTACCTACTTGCTGAAAGGCACATTTTAAAATCAAGGCAAAAATTTTAAGTTTTCTTTTGTTTGTATTGCCAGAGGGGCTTTAAGTGTTGGCTGGGAGAGGGAGGAGGAGCTGTGTGTAATGATTAAAAAAAAAAGCAAAAGCAAGCAAGGCTCGTTAGTATTGCTTCTCCTCTGTGTCTGGGGGCTCGGTAAGGTAGGAGGAAAATTAATATTCCCAACTCTGGTTGGAATATTTGAGGAGTGAGGGAGATCACGTATTATTTTCCCCTTTGTGTCAGGTTCGGACAGGGTGTTGTGTGTGTCCCGGCCCCGCTCCTATTTCTGCACCGACTCCGCGGCAAAGCCGGCTTTGGGCACACTGGTAGCATTTCAGATGAATGGGGAGATTGTGGTGCTGCTTCCAGAGAAACATGAGTTGCCTAGTTCCAGCCACCCTCTATTCTGAGAGAGACGGCCTCAGTGACACGTCTTTTTGTCTAGCCGACTTCCAGTGGCTGGAAAATAAAATGTGTGAAGACAGGTAAAAGGGAGAGGGGATGATTCACAGAGAAGACGAAAAGGGTAGAGAGAAAGGAAGCCAGAGCTGGTCTGTGGGGTAGGGCGGCAGGGGGCCAGGGAGAGGGAGAGGGGTACTCTGCAGGTCTGTACACATTGTGACTGTCTGTCTCTCCATGGAGAAACAGGCGTATGTCGTGAGAGGTTGACAGTTGGCTGATGGGACAGAAGCTGCCATCCAAGGGACCCTCAGGTGGGCAGGCTCCCTGGGAGGGCTTAAGAGAGAACTTTCTCGGTAGCCTGGGCTAGTCTATGGCAATTTGGCTCAAAGATGGGCTCCTGGCCGGATGACTTTGCCCCTAAGAGCTGGTAATTAACATCTGACAGTGGACTGGAAGGTCTGTTCCAGGATATTGGATTATGGGAAATGCCTTGGAGCCTTTCTTGATTCCATTTTCCCCTCCCCTGAGTTCTGAAGCCTTAGACCTGTCACAAGCACCTTTAGAGGATTGCTTTTGGGGTAAAAAAAAGTTTGCATCAATGAATTTAGCTTTGTGGCGGGGAGGAGGGGTGGCGCATTTATGCCTGCCAGATTCAAATATTAAAAAGCTGGGGTCCCTTTCCTCCTTCTGTCAGGAGCTTCCCATTACTGCTTTCCAGGCAGTATTGATGCCTTTCAACTACATCTTTCTTGGAAAAGTAAGAAGTTAAATATCATTCACTTGTGTCCAGTTCCCCAGAGATCACCCTTTCCTATTCCTTTAAACGATTAACCAAATATCTTAAGAAATGCAACCCAGTAAAAGATTTGTGCTTCTGTATGGACAACTTTTTCAAGGGTACATAGCATTTGTGTTTTATAAAGTTTGATTCCTTTCCTGTGGTCATTTTTTATGAGTTTCTAGGTGATTTTTGAGTCCAGGATGATGCCTGATGACTTGGGGAAGCAAGGCTTTTAATGGGACATAAAACATCATGGATTCCTCTGATTGGAGAAGAAAAATGTTAGCTAAGGATTTTGTCTTTATTCACTCCTAGTCATTGCTCTCCCCTCTGTCCTCGACAGATTTGCCTAAACTGTGAGTTATTATTCCTTATTAAAGTTCCTATGGGATTGACTGGTCCCTTTCCCAAAAGAAAATGTTCTTTCACAGTGGGCATTTCAATGCTACCGCTTCATCCTGGTCCAAATCTAAGGTACAGTGACCCTTAAGAAATAAAGTCTCCCCAGTCACCCAGGTCCTATGCGTTCCCACTCCCCAAGATTAGGGAAATTCAGCAAGATTGAGATCTGTGCAGAAGAGCTAGTTAAGGCAGCTTTGTTGTAGTGATGGGGCTGAAGGCTAGGTGGCAGAATGGATACATCATTTAAAACACGCCTCCTTAAGAGAAGGAAAAGAAGCTGACCCTGGTGGAAGTCTGACAATAGGAATCGGGGGCAGGGGAAGCAACAGCACGGATGGACAGCCGTATCAACGACCCTGGGGTGCACTGTCCACCACCCCAGCCTTGGCACCACACTTTGCTGTGATAGCACCAATCCACCTGGAGCGAGATTTTCCAAGTCCCCCCAGCAGCTGTATTAACAATCACTTTCCCTCTGAGCCGAGGACGGGCCAGGTCAGAACTTGATTACTTGGGGTTCATCAAAGGATGCCCTAAAGCTTCTCTGGTGAATAATTAGAAAATAGTCTTCAGCCAAACTGCAGAGAAATGTCCTTTTGTTTCACATTTTAAAATGTTAATTATGGTGTATTTCCAGGTTTCAAAAAAGCAGAGGATAATATAGTAGAGTAGATATCCCCTAGTCACTACACACATTTACCACCTTAAGATTTTGCCGCCATCTTGTTAGAAGTTATTTATTTATTGTTTTATTTTTAAAGAAATACAATGTTACAGAGAACAGCTCACCCCTGGCAGCAGCCCATGCCCCTTCTCCCTCTGCAGAGATAGCCCTCCTCCTGAAATAATTCTGTATCCTTTCTGCACAGTGTTTTTCTAGGTTTTATGAAGTTTCTTAGAACGATTTTGAGGGCAAACCCACGGACTTCTTTTGAGCTCATTTTGTAGCCGGGCTTGCTGTGGCGGCCATTGAACTAGAGGCTAAACAGACTTCAGGCTGTCTTTTGAAGAAGTTGGAGCCAACTTCAGCTCAGAATGATTTATATTTCTGTGCAAGCAATATATAAGTTCATAGTTTTAAGAATTTATGTTGGGAATTCCCTGGTGGTCCCGTGGTTAGGGCTCTGCACTTCCACTGCAGGGGCCACAGGCTCTCGGGAAGTTGAGTGGGCAGCCCCCTCCCCCACCCCCCACCCAAATAATAATGCATATGGAACCAGAAAGATATGCAGAATAGAGAGGGTTTCATGTTTCTGGTTGGAGGGCTCTTGTCTTCTTGGGTCATGGGACCTAGTATGTCCTGACAACATGCAGACCCAGGGCTGTGTGTGAGTTTTGGGAAAATGAGATTAACCAGGAAGAGTGAGAGAGTTAGAACATAAAGAAGGTTGAGCACGGAAGAGATGCTTTCGAGCTGTGGTGCTGGAGAAGACTTTTAAGAGTCCCTTGGACAGCAAGAAAATCAAACCAGTCAATCCTAATGGAAATCAAACCTGAATATTCATTGGAAGGACTGATGCTGAAGCTGAAGCTCCAATACTTTGGCCACCTGATGCAAAGAGCCAACTCATTGGGAANAAGAAGGTTGAGCACGGAAGAGATGCTTTCGAGCTGTGGTGCTGGAGAAGACTTTTAAGAGTCCCTTGGACAGCAAGAAAATCAAACCAGTCAATCCTAATGGAAATCAAACCTGAATATTCATTGGAAGGACTGATGCTGAAGCTGAAGCTCCAATACTTTGGCCACCTGATGCAAAGAGCCAACTCATTGGGAAAAATCCTGATTCTGGGAAAGGTTGAAGGCAGGAGGAGAAGGGGACAAGAGAGGATGAGACGGTTGGATGGCAACATTGACTCAGTGGACATTAGCTTGAGCAAGCTCTGGGAGATGGTGAAGGACAGGGTAGCCTGGTGTACTGTAGTCCATGAGGTCTCAGACAGGACTTGGTGACTGAACAACAACAGCAGGAAAAGTGATCCATTGAGTCAGAAGATAGTGTGGATAGACCCACGTCTCGGGGGGATGCAGATGGACTGATTAGGGAAGATGGAATGACATGGGGTAGGAGGAAAGCAAAAGTGTTACCTGCTTGAAGCAGGTTTGATGTAATGCATTTACATCGTGAAAAGGTCAAATAAAAAGTGTGTGATTGGAATAGGTTTCATCACAGTGCAAGAAGGAGAATTGGTAACAGCTAGTTTACCACCAGTAGCCCATAGGTCACATTTGTGTGAATTAAGAAAAGATGCCCTTCCCCAAGATGTTAGTACCTTACTTCTATTTGTCAGAAAAGTGTTATACCGATTTTGTTAGGGAAAATCAACTCTCCTTCCCTTTCCAGTAAAGTGTCATAATGAATGTATGGATCTATGCTGTCTGCTGTGAGATACATGCCTCTTAGGTGGGGCTCTTATTGTGCAGTGCACAGCCTGTATAGCTGTATGTGATGGTCCTCTTTGGAAGAGTTGAGCCTGGTTTCCAAACCATCAGGAAACACTGCTTTTCTACTAGTGTGGGAAGGATGGGTCCAGTGACATGACTTGGCTTGATCCCTTCCTAGGGTTGAGGGATGGGCAAGAACCCCTTCAAGGCAGCCGATTCAGCTGGGCCAGTCTACACCTTTGTGCCATTCCTCAGATAAACTATGCGTTTCTGTGCCCCCATGGCTTTGCACAACTGACCCTTCTGACAAGAACGCCTTTCCCTCTCTGTGCTGCCTGGTGAAATACTAGTCATCATGAAAGACTCATATGAAACCATGTCTACGTTGGAAGGTTTCTCTGATTCCCATCTGTGATTTTCCAAGAGCACCTAGCTGAGTAGCAGTGTCTTTATCCCATGTGGTCCTCAGTGTCCTCATCAGTAAAATGGGGGAATAGTATTGCCTACCCTTAGGGTTGTTGTGAGCCTTGAATGAGGCCATCTATATGAACCAGATGGAGCTAGTGGGAAATAACTTGCCTTCCACTGCACGAGACAAAAGAGACTCTAGTTCGATCCGTGAGTTGAGAAGGTCCCCTGGAGGAGGGCATGGAAACCTACTGCAGTATTCTTGCCTGGAGAATCTCATGGACAGAAGAGCCTGGCGGACTATAGGCCATACGGTTGCAAAGAGTCGGACACGACTGTAGCCACTTAGCATGCATATGAACCTCATTAGCACTGAAGATTACCTGTTGTACCCTTATCTTCCCATTAGACTAAAAATGTCTTGAAGGACCCAAGGTCTTACTCATCCTGATATCATATTTCCGCTTCTCCTTTCCCTACCTCTTGGCTGTGAGTTCCTAGTACAGTTCCTGGAGCAGAGAGCACTTCATAAATTATTTTTGAATGAAAAACATTTACCACCCCCTAATTATCCCAACATCTTCCTAAATGAGCTTTATCTCTTTATCATTCTGGCTGTTTTAAAATTCTTGTTGATGTGTTTCTACTTTGTAACTATACACTGATCTGGTCAACCTTTGTGTTTCAAATGTGAGTAATTTATGAACTCTTTAAAAATTACAATAAATTCCAATATACTCCTATTGTTGGACTTAAAATATGTTAATTGTAGTGTAACCTGAACATGTAGAAACATATTAAGGTATGGGCTCCATACACTGATCTCATTGTAAACTCCAACAAATATGTAAATAAACTCAATCAAAACCATAAACCCAACAAAACCCAAAATGACAACATTAATTTAGTGTGTTGGTTGATGTTTGGTTGATGTTTTGCTGGAAATAAATCATTGTTCATGTTGTGATTATGGTTTAACTGTTATGGTGCAGAGTTTTTGAGCTTGGCATGCACATGTTTGATGTCCTGTCTGATGATTTATGTCTCCCACTATTTTTTTTTTTAAGCCATAGTGGAGTCATGGCTTAGATAGTGGTTAAAGTCAGCTTGACGTACAAAAACTGAGTATAAGCAAAATTTCCCAGGAAAACCCCTTAAATCATTTGAAAAACAAAACAATACTGCAAAACCTTTACTTTTATAACAGTCTCAGCATAGCCAGCCTTTGCTCAGCTCCTATGGGTTATCTCAGGATCAAATCCATACCTACTCTTTGGCCCATTAGCACATGACAATCACAATGAAGTTAAATGACTTTTACACCTCTGAAAAATGAAAAATGTCTTCTATTGCTGGATACAAGGCTGAGGTAAGGAACTTGCATACAACCGGGTGATGAGCTTTGGAGAAAAAGCTCCAAATAAATAACATGAATAGCCTGTACTGTTATGGCTGGTATGTGTGCGTGTGGGGGGATATTGGAGGTTGCACACAGGGAGCTCACGGAGCCAGGGTAGCTGGCCACTTGTTTGCTGGTGAATGGGTGCCACATTCAGCATGCTGTCATGACTCACTAGGCCATCCTGCTTGTACAGACTTAGAACAGGTAGAGGCACCAATCTGACTACCAAACAGGAAGGAGGAGCGTCTTGACCATAAACCAGCAGAAGAGACAACGTGTGTTTGGAGCAAAGCTCCATAGACTGAGTGGAGAGAGAGGTGGGGTTTACTGAATTAGAGTAGACTGAGTGTGGAGGGCAGCGTTCCCTGAGCCCCAGGCTTTGAATCCTTCCGTCATTTTAAGTTAAAGCAGCTTAACCTTGGACAAATCACTTAATCTTCGTCTGGTTCAATTTATTCTGTAAAATGGGTTTGGTCCTTGTCAGTGGTTGTTGTGAGGGTCACGTGAGATATGTGTAACTTGTTTAGCACAGCACCTATTGCATTGTGAATTAATTTGCTAGGGCTGCTGTAACAAAAGACCACAAATTTGAGAGGCTTAAACAACAGAAATTTTATGTCTCATGGTTTATGTCTCAGTCCAGAAGTCTGAGATCAAGGTGCTGGCAAGGCCACACTATCTTGGAAAGCTCTAGGGAAGGATCTGTTCCAGGCCTGTCTCTTAGCTTCTGGTAGCTCCCCGGTTTATGGCAGCATAACTCCGATCTTCACACGCTGTTTCCCTGAGTGGGTGTCTGTGTCTGAGCTCCCCCTTTTATAAGGACACTGGCCATAGTGGATTGGTGGCCCGTCCCACGCCAGTGTGACCGCATCTTAACGAGTTAAGTCTGCCAAGACCCTATTTCCAAATGAAGGCACATTCTGGGAGTGAGGATTTCAATATATGAATTTCGTGGGGACACAATTCCGTCTACAACATGCAGTTAACACCCCTGTGGTAGTTATTCAGAATGCCTTCTTCAGTCCCCTTTCCATGGGGTAGTTTTATAGTTGGAATTTTCAGATCTTCTTTATTCTCGTTGTCTTTCCTGGCCCATTTATGTCTAGAAAGTGCCCCGAGACCAGGCGATTGGACAGCTGTGTTCACTATCGTGTTGTTAGATGCTTAGAATAGCGATGGGCACACCGCAGACACTCTGAAGTTTTGTGGATAAGTGAACAAAGTCTGTTTCTTTCCTCTTTCTTCCTTCCCATTCCCCCCCACCCCCCACCCTCTTTGGATTGATTTCTCAGTTAGCCAGACTCTTTCTCTAGTTATCTTTTCTTGACTGCCAAGTATTAAAGGGGAAAGAAATGAAATCAAACAAATTTTAATTTCCTCTGTTGATAGTTATTAAATCCTCCTCAATCACTTACTCTCTGCAGCCAGTTAGAAACCTAGCCAGATGGCAATGGGCAATGGGGGTGTTGGTGGGGGACAGGGGGGGATGTGTTAGAGCCAGCTGGAGCCTACTTGGAGCACTTCCTGGGACTTGATGCTGGCCAGGACTAGGACTTGGGAATGAAGGGCACCCAACTCTACCCTGGGAGTCTGGGAAGAAACCCACGAGGTCAATATTGGCTCTAGAAGTTGAGAGTCAAAATCTACATCAGGAGCCACAGGCTGGAAATGTGTGTGTTTGTGTGGGTTAGTCACTCAGTTGTGTCCAACTTTTTTCGACCCCACAGATTGTAGCTTGCGAGGCTCCTCTGTCTATGGAATTCTCCAAAGAAGACTCAAAAGCCACATCAGGAGCCACAGGCTGGAAAGGTACAGGGGTTTTATTTAGTCTTCAGAAAGATGCATGCCCACTTTGTCTGGTGCCATGGCTCTCTGCTCCACAAACCACCAGTTCAGTTCCCGAAGACGTGACCACCTGTGTCATATGGTGCCCTGGTCTGAAAACCAGGGATCCTATATAAATCTTGGACTCAGGCAGGAACTGGCGTGGCAGCTGTGATAGTTTGAGAAGACAATGCTCTGTATTTTAGAGACCCAGAGGTGAGTTGTCATGGTCTAAAAACAAGTGACTGAAAACTGAAGGCACACAAATAATTTACTGATTGTCACCACCTATGTGTATATATAGCTATCCATCTACTTAGCTGTTTTCTCACAGCCTAGAACAGATGTCACAAGTGCTCATAGCCCCTGGCAAGTCACAGGATGCAGGCTGGTTGGGGGCTGGGGAGAAACTTGGGTTCGAGAGGTGCTGTTACAATTCACTTTCAGACTATCATTACCCTTTGAGATTATGAAAGCAGCATTGCCCCACCCTACTCTGACTTTTTTTTTTTTTTTTTAATTTACTGGGTGGCAGGGTGGTTTGGGGGAGAATGGATACATGTATACATACGGCTGAGACTCTCAGCTGTCCACCTGAAACTACCACAACATTGTTAATCAGCTCTACCCCAGCACAACATGTTTTTGTGTTAAAAAAAGATTTAATTGGATATTTAATTTTACTGGGCTTCCCTGGTTAGAGGTTAAAGCGTCTGCCTGCAATGCGGGAGACCGGGGTTCGATCCCTGGGTCAGGAAGATCCCCTGGAGAAGGAAATGGTAACCCACTCCAGTATTCTTGCCTGGAGCATCCCATGGACAGAGAAGCCTGATAGGCTACAGTCCATGGGGTCGCAAAGAGTCGGATACGACTGAGTGATAAGGTGAGGTTTTTAAAAATTTTATTACAAGATGCATCTTATTTTTATCATGGAGACTGTCAAGTATACATAAAAATAGAGCAAATAGTATAATAAATCCCCATGAGTCCATTCTTCAGCTGGAAACAACCATTATTCCATAGCTCCACCACTCCACTTAGTTGCTCAGTTGGGTCCAACTCTTTGTGACCCTATATTGCATAGCCTATACTAGAGTGGGTTGCCATTTCCTTCTCTAGGGGATCTTCATGATCCAGGGATTGAACCTGCATCTCCTGCATTGCAGGTGGATTCTTACCACTGAGCCACTAAGGGAAGCCCATTCCATGGCTATCCTGACCCATATGCACAGCTCTCTTCACTTCTTCCATTCCCTTTGACTGAACTTTTAAAACAAAATGAAAACATAATGCTTCAGCTTCAGGTACATGTTTATATTTATGTAGCTTCTTTCTTCTTACATGCTGAAAATCCACCCAAACATTTCTGCATAATAAATAGGGAGATGCTTTCCTTCTATATTATAGAGGAGGAAATCGGTGATCAATAAAAGAATATTTGAGGAAAGTGGGTTAGTGGAAGATAAGTGACTTTGAGGTTTCCGAGTTTGGACATCTGAGAGGATGGAGTGGGAGACAGATGATCCAGAGGAAGCACTGAAAAAAGATGGAGAGAAGGTGGCACACAGGGTACATCCGCTGAAGTTGCCCTGAGTGCAGAGACGACAGCAGGGATGGTGGGAGAGATCTAAGGACTGTCCAGAGAATTGTGGCAGTGTGAGCAGGAATGCCCAGACAGAGAGCACTATGCAGAGAAGAGCACCCCGTCCTGAGCTTAGGAGGAGAATTCAAGTTATTGCCTGGAACCTGGCTATTGCTCAGTTTCCCAGGAAGGCAGCGAGGTGGTACTGGGAGGAAGAAGTGATGGAGGACCCTTGTTTGATTTGAACTTGGTGAAAGAAGTCAAGATCTGGTCATCATCTCAAGGTAGGAAGAGATTGGAGCATGTGGAAAGAAATGAACCTTTGAAACAGCTGGGATAGACTGGGCAGGAGAGAGGAGTCCCAGGAAACTCAGAGGCAGAATTGACTCCCTGACTCCACAGGGCAAACCTCTGTACCCACACCAAAAATTATCTGTTCCAGGAGAAAGAGAAGGAGAAGAAAGGAAGGAGGAGAAGGATAACGTCTGCTGGTTTGACTTTCTAACTTCAAGGAACATTTAGAGCCCCTTTTAATAGTTCACCTCATTAGGGTATATCTATAATCTCAGATATGCAGATGACACTACCTTTGTGACAGAAAGTGGAGAGGAACTGACGGGCTGCTTGATGAAAGTGAAAGAGGAGGGTGAAAAAGCTGGCTCAAAAGTCAACATTCAAAAAACAAAAAACTAAGATCATGGCATCTGGTCCCAACACTTCATGGCAAGTAGATGGGGAAACAATGACAGACTTTCTTTCCTTGGGCTCCAAAATCACTGCAGATGGTGACTGCAGCCATGAAATTAAAAGACGTTTACTACTTGGAAGAAAAGCTATGACCAACCTAAACAGCGTATTAAAAAGCAGAGACATCACTTTGCTGACAAAGGTTCGTCTAGTCAAAGCTATGGTTTTTCCAGTGGTCATGTATGGATGTGAGAGTTGGACCATAAAGAAGGCTGGGTGCTGAAGAACTGATGCTTTTGAACTGTGGTGTTGGAGAAGTCTCCTGAGAGTCCCTTGGACTGCAAGGAGATTAAATCAGTCAACCTTAAAGGAAATCAACCCTGGATATTCATTCTGCTGAAGCAGAAACTCCAATACCTGATGCAAAGAACTGACTTATTGGAAAAGACCCTGATCTTGGGAAAGATTGAAGGCAGGAGGAGAAGGGGACCACAGAAGATGAGATGGTTGGATGGCACCACCGATTCAAAGGAAATGAGTCTGAGTCAACTTTGGGAGCTGGTGATGGACAGGAAGGCCTGAAGCGCTGCAGTCCATGGGGTCGCAAAGAGTCGGACACGACTGAGCGGCTGAACTGAACTGATTAGGGCAGGCCCACCCAGGATAATCTACCTTTTGATTCACTCCAAGTCAACTGCAAATTAATTGAATCTGCAAAGTCCCTTTACCTTTGCCATATAAGGTGACGTAATTACAGGAATTGGCATTCTATTGCCATATTCTAGTAGTTAGAAGCAAGTTACGTGTCCCACCAACACTCAAGGGGAGGGGATTAAAGAAGAGTATATGGGTCATTGGGGGTTATTTTGGAATACTGCCTACCCCAGTGTTTGACAGGTCAATGCCATTTTTGTCCTCAGATTCCACACCGGTACAATAATGTGACTTTGAGTCCTTGGGACAGTACTAAGTCACATGCATAGATCTAACTGTCAAGAGAGAAAAGACTTAAGAGAGGAAGAAATATTAAGTTATTTTCAGGTTTCTCAAGTTCTGCAGTGTTTCAAAAAAGTCAGAGGAAGATACCAGCAAATGAAGTTAGCAGATGTTGAATGAGAGCACTTTACCCCAGGCACTGTCTTTCACTTTGTGTTACCAGAGACACAAAGATGAGTGTGTTTGAGTGCATAGGTCGTTACAATTTTCTATAAGAAATTGGACATATATAGTTAGTTCACAGTAGTCTAAAGGAAATACCTTAAGAGATGTAGGCAGCCTGGGGGCCGTAAGACCCACACTCGGGAGTATCCCGATAATACACAACCTTAGTTGATGTCCTGTGGCTTCTGGTCACTTGTGTGCATGCATGCTAAGTCGCTTCAGTCGTATCTGACTCTTTCCGACCCTGTGGAGCTTGCCCATCAGGCTCCTCTGTCGGTGGCATTCTCCAGGCAAGAATACTGGGATGTGTTGCTATGCCCTCCTCTAGGGGATCTTCCTGACCCAGGGATCAAACCTGCATTTCTTCCATCTCCTGCACTGGCAGCCAGGTTCTTTACCACTAGTGCCACCTGGGAAGCCCTCTGGTTACTTAAGTACCTCCTTTTGTTTCTGATTGCCATGGAGATCATAACCAACTCCAGGGATGAACAAACTCTATTATTGCCAGGCTGGTCTTTGGCATTGGCTGACATCTGGTCAACCCCACAACACTAAAGCCACACAGGCTGGCAGTGCAAAAGAGAATGACAATAAAGCCCTGGTGAAAAATCGGGTTTTCCACTTCTAACTTCCAGGGGTCATTCCAAGTATCAGGGATATGAGAGGAAGGGAAGACATTCAAGAAAATTGACGAGAAGTGTTTGGTCTGGGAGGGGAATCTACTCCCTTCCTAGGAGGCTGGTCCAGCCCACTCCATCTCACCCCCAAGCCTTTGAAGTGTGTTACCTGGACAGTGAGCTAAGCCATGCTTGGCAGGAGGGGCAGAGAGGCTGTGTGGTCTGGCAAAGAGCAGGGCAGGGGGCAGAGGGATGGCCTGGATCTGTGACTGACTCACACCTCCTCTCATGCCAGGCATTTCACCATTCAGTCCAGCTGGAAAATGAGGAAAAAAACCCAAGTCAAGATCGCACCGAGAAATCCAGATGCCTTTCACAAGAATAAACAAGGCAGCTTTCCCTCCTCTCTGGTCTCTGTTTCTCCGTGTGTATTTCTGTATTTCTCTGTATTTCCACTTGTATTTCTCTGTGTGTATTTCTGCCTATTTCTAGGTCTTTAGGGGGGTGTGTATGTGTTTTAGCCCTGCTCACTTCTCTCTGTTCCCTGTCCTCTTACTTTCTCTGTGGAGTAGCTCCAGGATCTGTTTTTGGTCTCCGCTGCTGTCACTGTCTTTAGGTTACAATTGGGCGGAGCCCTGGGTGCCCCCCATGGACAGAGGAGACTGATGGGCTACAGCCCATAAGGCTGCAAAGACTCAGACACGGCTGAGTGACTAATACTTTTTTCATGGTGCCCCTCACCCCTCATGCCTCTCTTTAACTTCCCTTCTACTTCAAGTGAGGTCTGAATTTCTGTCACATCTTCTGACTGGTGTGTCTCAGCAAACCTCTGCCCCTCATCTTGACAGTGGAAATATTGGGGGTGGGGGAAGTAGAGAAAGCTCTTGACCTGGCAAAGGGCTTGCAGAGTCCTGGCTCTAGTACTTGGGAATTAAAATTTTCATATGAGCTATACTTACAGCCTTTTTTTAGTCCAAACCAGAACTGTTGCGGAGGGGAAAATTAGAATAAGTGTGCTAATAATCTTTTGGGATACCACAGATCTTTGGCACTTGGTGAGTTTGCACACTGCAACACCTCAAACTTGGAGCCACTGACTGCCTTCCTAAGTGAGATCAGGAGTAAGGCAAATGGGTGAAGGGCCTGAAAATAGCCTTCTTCTCCCTGTATCCTCAGCCCTGGTAATTTTCGGATGAAAATAGAGAAAATTCACAATGGATCAAAGTTCATGTTCAAGGTAGAGTGTCTATGTGGGGCTAGGTGAGAATACTTTTGTGGGGGACCTAGAGGTAGATCCCTTAGGGTTAGGGGTGCCAGGTAGGGTTTAGAATGGCCAGTTCAATTGGAATTTCAAATAAACAATGAATAGATTTAATATAAGTATATTTCATGCTCTTCTAGGGCTTCAAAATCAGGGCAGTTAGTGACTGGAGCCATGAAATTAAAAGATGATTGTTCCTTGGAAGAAAAGCTAGACAAACCTAGACAGCATATTAAAAAGCAGATACATCACTTTGTCAACAAAGGTCCATAGAGTCAAAGCTATGGTTTTTCCAGTAGTCATGTAGAGATGTGAGAGTTAGATCATAAAGAAGGCTGAGTACCAAAGAATTGATGCTTTCAAATTGTAGTGCTTTAGAAGACTCTAGAGAGTCCTTTGGACAGCAAGGAGATTAAGCCAGTCCATCCTAAAGGAGATCAATCCTGAATATTCATTGGAAGGACTGATGCTGAAGCTGAAGCTCTAATACTTTGGCCACCTGATGTGAAGAGCCCATTCATTGGAAAAGGCCCTGATACTGGGAAAGATTAAGGGTGGGAGAAAAACGGGGTGACAGAGGATGAGGTGATTGGATGGCATCACTGACACAATGGACATGAGTTTGAGCAAACTCAGGGAGATAGTGATGGACAGGGAAGCCTGGCATGGCACAGTTCATGGGACTGCAAATAGTTGGATATGACTTAGTGACTGAACAACAATGCAATATTTGAGACATATTTAAATTGTATCCGTTGTTTATCTGAAATTCAAATCTGACGGCTGTATTTTTATATTTGTATATTTTTGTATTTTTTTGACAGCTCTGCTGGGGTGTGCACAGTCCCTGGTGACTCTGAGTTTGTGTGAAGGTGAAATATGCATAGATTTGCATGTGGGAGAGAATGGGTACCAAAGAGTTTCTGTGTAAAAGTGTGTCTGTATCTTAGGAGGAAACAATATCTGGGTCTGAAATATTTTTTTGTGTGTATTTTGAATGATTCCAAAATTTATTAATTTTTCTTTTCAAACATTTCCCAAGAACCTGGAGATCCTTGGGGAATTCCAAGTGCCCTCCTAAAATTTGAGTGATTGATCTTTCTAAATTCAATAGCCCCATTAGGCCATTTGGAAGAATGCTGCTGCTGCTGCTGCTAAGTCACTTCAGTCGTGTCCGACTCTGTGTGACCCCATAGATGGCAGCCCACCAGGTTCCCCCATCCCTGGGATTCTCCAGGCAAGAATACTGGAGTGGGTTGCCATTTCCTTCTCCAATGCATGAAAGAGAAAAGTGAAAGTGAAGTCACTCAGTCTGTCCGACTGTTAGCGACCCCATGGACTGCAGCCCACTAGGCTACTTCGTCCATTGGATTTTCCAGGCAAGAGTACTGGGGTGGGGTGCCACTGCCTTCCCCGTTTGGAAGAATGAGCTAGCTAAAATTCTAAGAGTAGCATGTAGATCTTTCCCCCTTCTCTCTCTCTTTAAAAAAAAAAATCATTATTGAGAATTGTTCTCATCACCCTCCTCCTTCGTCTCTTTGATGAGTCACTGAAGAGATAAAATATGAAGACAGAAGCTATAGGAACTTAGGCGCGGTAGAGGAAAAAGAAATAGACTCTTCGAGGTTCCTGTGCAAGAGAGGGGCTTGCAGCAGGGCTTTGTGGGTGCGGTGAGAACAGGCTCTGGGCTGGGACTCAGGGAAATTTGGCAGCGGATGAATCAGTCCCAGGCAGGTCTAGGAATGGAGGACTCCGCACAGCTGGCTCGGGGCGGTGCAAAGGGAGTGGCAAGTGAGGGCTTTTAGCCTCAGGCTAAATCCTGGAGGAGCATGGGAGGGACAGGCAGCTTTACAGGTTACAACAGAAATCCAAAGCATTGCCTTGAGCTCTTTGGTTGTCCTGGAATGGAGGTGTAAGCTCAACTGCCAGTCTGGGGTGTCTGGATCTTTCTGTTCAAGGCAGATTTGTTACTGCATGATGCTAGCTCTCAGAAGACTTGACCAGGATTAAGCAGGGTTAAGTGCAGGGCACGGGTGGGAGTGGGCTGGCCCTAGATTTTCAGCTCTGGCAAGCTTACCCTGCTTGCATGGGTAGGACGCACACTCTTGAACCAAGTGTTCCTGTGACATTCGGGTGAGCATCTCTCCTTCTTGGTTACCTTCTCTGGGGATGCACTGGCCGCAGCTCTGACACCTGGGAGCACATGCCCTGTCTCAGCGAGCGGCCACCAGCTAGTAGGAGGATGTTCAACCTCACTAGTGTCTCATTTTCCAAACCCAGACAATATGCCTGGCTGCAGATCCTATAAAACTTGGGTTTGATCGAGTTGGAGGCTCAACCTGTTTGTGCAAGTGGGAAGTCAGGGTTCCTGCTGGCTTCCCTGTTCCCTGGCCAATGCACGCACCAGCCCGTTCTCTGCAGACACTGCCAAAGCATTTCCTTTCTCTGCTACATTTTGACTCCCATTTAGCTAAGGGACACAGACAAATTGATCTCTCCCCTTGGCCTCAGTTTCCTCATCTGTAAAGTGGGTGGCACTTTATCCATTCCTTAGCCTCATACAGATATCCTTGAAGCTTATAATGCTAAAGATTAGATATAGAGTTACAGTTTCTCTCTCTTTTAAAACTATTGTTAGATCTTTATTTTAAATACATTTTTTCTCTTTCCATTAAAAAGTATAGTTGATGCACAACACTATATGTTACAAGTGTGCAGTCTAGTGATTCACAATTTTAAAGGTTATTATCCATTTAAAGTATTATTTGTGTTGTTGTGGAATATATCCTTGTAGTTTATTTTATACATAATAGTTTGCAACTCTTAATTCCCTACTCCTCTCTTGCTCCTCCTCCAGCCCTCTCCCACTGGTAACCGTTAATTTGTTCTCTATATCTGTGAGTCTGCTCCTTTTCTGTTATATTCATTAGTTTGTTGTGTTTCTAGATTCCATATATAAGTGGTATTTGTTTTTCTGTTATTTCAATAAGCATAATAGCCTCCAAGTCCATCCATGTTGTTGCAAAATTTCATTCTCTCTTGTGACCGAGCATATGAATATTCCACTATATATATAAAATAAATATATATTTATATATGTAAATATATATAAAAAACATAACTTTGGGACTTCCCTGATGGTTCGGTGGTGAAGAATCCATCTGCTGATGCAGGAGACACAGGTGCAATCCCTGGGTCACGAAAATCCCCCGGAGAAGAGAATGGCAACCCCCTCCAGTATTCTTGTCTGGGAAATCCCAAGGACAGAGGAGCCTGGAAGGCTACAGTCCTTGGGGTCACAAATGGATCTGACACAACTTAGTGACTAAACAACAGCATGATATAATATTATTCAGCCATAAAAAATAAGATGGGATATATATACAGATAAAAGATGTGATATATATATGATGTATACATAAAATGTGATATAATGGAATATGTCATATCTTCTTTATCTATTTGTATGATAGTAGATGCTTAGGTTGCTTCCATGGAGTTAGACTCTCTTTGTAAAGCTTCTTGAGGTTGGTTGCCCCTAATATTTCCTTTTTCTTTAAGGCAAATATTGTATCTATATATTATATTTACCTATGATTTGAAGATATATTCCTGATTTATTATCTCCAAATTTAAATCTCAAAGTAACAAAATAATAATGTGATACACCATACAGTCCAGGGTAGGGCTGGACTCAGGATGACCAAATTCATTGTTCACAGGGTGGGCAGAACCCTCTGCCTTCAAATAACTTTTTAAGCTAGTTTAACTTTCAACTCTGAGTCCTGGTCGCAGACTCGACATCACAGAAGGTTAGGGGCTGGGATTACTCAGTCATAGGGATGAGCTTCTAGTGCAGAGGTGAGGAGAGGGCTCCTGAAAGTGACCAGTGCAGCCTCTGCAGCAGAAACGGCAGACAAGAGCAGAGGGCACAGGGGCTGAACCGGAGGGGCGCAGAACGGGGGCTGCCTTAGAGCAGCAGCAGCCAGTAAATCTGATGTGAGAACGTTCTTCTTGTAGCTTCCAGACGTTAAAGGCAGGGCCCAGACGGACCCTTAATTGGACCCAGGAGATCCCAGGAAGCCAGGAACTACAAACCCTTGATTAATGAGGTGGCTCAACCAATAGCTCCGGGTCCTGGAAGGTACGGTCATGTTGTTTTCACAAGAATGGCCTAGGGATGGCCCCATATAACGACACTGGATTGGGGCCTACAGATTCCACATTGCTCAGGCCACCAATCAAAGCCCTCAACACTGTGGTTGAACAATACAGAGTGGACGCCCTTCTTGATGTTAGTCAATGTATGCATGATCCAAAAGGAGAAACTCTGCCCCTGGATGGGAAAACGTCTATGGAAGAAATACTGCAGGATGGCTTCGCTGGCATCTAGGAGTCTGATGACTGGCTGATACGTGCGGTCACTGTTGTTCTGTTCAGCAGTGAGAGACAGAAATCCAATCTCTCCACTCTCCAGAAGTTCCAGCCACAGACCCTGCTTCTCCAAGTCTAAAAGTTCTCCCTCGTATTCACACCCATAGGCAGGACAGTAGCTCGCCTCCCAAGAAGCCTCCAGCCTGACCTCCACGTTTTCCTCCTCTTCCTCCGAGTCATCGCTACCACTCGGCGTCTTACAGTTTCAGATATCTTCACCCATGGGGTTCACGCTGGGCTTCCGTCCTATGGGTCTGAGCTCGTAGAAGCAGCCCGAGGTGCAGGGCCTGGGGCCCTCAGCAGGGGGCAGGCAAGTGCGGGTGCCGGGCCACAGCTTGGCGTGGTTATAGGGCGGGATGCTCTGCCCCAGGCCCTGGCCGTCTGGCCAGCACTCCTGGAGGCAGGGCCCGGAAAGCATGCTTGGGGCAAGTAGCTCAGCACCTCCCTGTGTCTCAGCCAGTGCCCCTCTCCAGTGGGCTTTCACTTTGCCGCCTCCTTTTTCTTAAATTTGGAGATTCATGAAGATCTTGAAATACAGTTCTTGGGAGTGTCAAGAATTTACTGTACAACAAAATATTGATAGTGTGTTGTCTCTGGTGATTGGAAGAGTGATCTTGAGTGTCTTCTTAGTAGCTTTTTCATGAATATGCATTACTTGTACAAGGAGAAATTAACATTGCCTTTAAATGCTGTCTTGAGGGGAAGGTTAGGCTTTTTGCTAACCTGTTTCTGGAGGATGGTGACTGGTGAGCAGTGTGTAGAGGTGGGGATCCAATTCGAGTCTGTGCTCAGTGGGCCCAGCCAGCTCCTACCTACCTGCAACAGAGTGTTGCCAGGAATCAGATAATGGGGAAGGGAGATGGAGGAGGAGAGAGGAGAGTAAAAGAGAAAACCGCACTGTCACGAAAAGCTCAGAACTCCCCTTTCAACCTTTCCCTTGTAATTAGTTGGTACAGCTAGCGGGGAAGAGCTCTTGGTAAGTTAGAACTTGTTGGGCCCCAGTCCTCAGGATGTTTAAGACTTGCTCAAGTGTTTGGGGAAAGCTTAGTTCTCAGATAGCTCCTCCTCCTTCCCTGTCTTTTTGTTTTAATTCCCTGCCTGGAGGGGGTTTGCAAAGAGTTGGAAACTCTAGTGCGCTGACCAAGGAGCCTTCTCTCCAGGGCTGGTCTGGGGATGCTGGGATGAATTTGGCTGAAGCAGGTTTCTCTCTGCGGTGATTTGTGAGCTGACTCTGCAAAGCTCTTGAGGGGAGCAGTGGAGGAGGAAGAGGGGTGGCCAGGGTCCCGGAGGGTCTAGTGCATCTGCGCTTGTAAGAATTCTGTGATTGCATCATTAGGTCCACTGAGATAATCCAGGACAATCTCCCCATGTCAATATTATTGGCTTCCATCTATAAAATCCTTTTTGCCACAGTTATGTCTGACTCTTTGCAACTCCGTGGACTGTATCCTGGCAGGCTCCTCTGTCTATGGAATTTTCCAGGCAAGAAAACTGGAGTGGGTTGTTGTTTCCTCCTCCAGGGGATCTTCCTGATCTAGGGATTGAACCCATGTCTCTTACATCTCCTGAAATGACAGGATTATTCTTTACCACTAGCACCACCTGAGGATGCCCCTTTTGTCATATAAGGTAGCCTGTTCACAGAATAGAGATTAAGACATGGGCATCCTTGGGGGGCATTATTCAGTCTACCACAGATGTTTTGCTGAAAGTTTTGTTTTAGGTTTGTAGGATTTGTTTACAAAAGAAACTGCTGGTTACCCAAAAACAATTTCAATTTGTTATAAAAGATTATTTAACTTAACTTCAATACACAGTTCTTGGATGAAAAGAGAAACAATAGAGAGGAGTAGCAGCATATATATCACCCAGTTGGGCCGAAACCTATATCCAGACTGGAACAGTGCTGGGAAATCCCGAATGACAGTTATATAAAGTCCCAGTTGGGAAAGGGTCCTCGGCAGTGTGTCCACTCCATGGGTGAGACTTCAAATTGCAGTTTTGTGGGTTTGTCATCAGTTTGCATGCAAAAACCCAGCTCTGGTTTTTCTTTAACTTTTACAATGCTGTCTGTTTCACCTTGTGAGTCACAAGATTTTCCAGACCCCAGGGGGCTGACCAGGTCCCCAGGGGATCCAGAAATTCCAAGACCCACACTCTCTCTTATCTAAAGTGCCTCTTGATTTGCTGGTGACAATTGTGCTTCCCGGCAGGCACGTTGCCCAGGCAGAATCAGAAGTCAGTCAGAAGCCTGCTCCCCTGCTTTTGAACCCTGAGCAAGACTAATTCCAGTTTAATTTCCCTAACAACAGAGACGGTTTTTGCTTCTAGAACAGTTGTTTCTACCTGCCTGTGTTGTAATCCCAGTAAATAAACTCCCATTTACCAAACACAGCCTCTGGACCAAAAGTTCTGTGAGGAACACCTTGTAACTTCCTGTACTCTTTCAATGCTGGAGCTATTATTTTATCCTCATTCTGTGTTGTGCTTAGTTGCTCAGTCATGTCCGACTCTTTGCGAACCCATAGACTGTAGCCGGCCAGGCTCCTTTGTCTGTGAGAGTTCTTCAGGCAAGAACACTGGAGTGCGTTGCCATGCCCTCCTCCAGGGGATCTTTCCAATCCGGGGATCAAACCCAGGTCTCCCGCATTGCAGATGAATTCTTTACCAGCTGAGTCACCAGGGAAGCCCCCTCAGTCTACAGAGAAGAAATTAAAGCCTGAGATTTAAGTGACTTGCTGAGATCACACAGGCAGTAAGTCCAGGACCTGAGATTTGAACCCAGGTCTATTTGGTCCCAAGATCATTCTCTTCCACATCTCACTCTTCTGACCATGGTGGCAATCCCCTTGAGAAAACGCCCATAGGTCCTTGCTCATTCCCTTATGTAGACCCCTCCCACATCGTACCGGGATTAGTCAGTGACCAACAGAATACCATGAAAGTGAAGGTGGGTGTCTTCTGCAGTTAGGGCATCAAAGACATTGTAACCATGTCGCTTGGACACTCACTCTGGGGAGCTAGAGGCCATCCCACAAGCCTCTCAAGCAACTCTGTGAAGAGGTCCACATGGTGAGTGATTGAGGTTCCTTGCTGTAGCCCTAGCTGGCATCTTGGAACACCCAGAGCCCCGACCTTCCAGCTGGGACACTCTTGGGAAACTGTAAGACAGTAACGTTTTTTGTCTTGTACTTTTTAGCCGCTACTTCTTGAAGTAATTTGTTACACAGCCATTTATGACTCATGCAAGGCCTAAGTTCTGGAAATGTGGGCAAGTTTGCTCTGAGCTCTAGCTTTGCAAAAGAGGTGCTTGTCAGACCTTGATCCTCTAAAGCCTGTGCTCTGTTCCAACCACTTAGCACCTAGCCCTGGAGTGAAGAACCCAACAGTTATAGAATGTTTCCCATTCTTGAGCCACTTTCCCCAAAGAGCAGAAATACTGTTCATCTATTATCCTACTGCTCTACAACCGTCCATGGCTCCATAATGCCCATAAATCACTTCCCTGGTGGCTTAGACGGTAAAGTGTCTGCTTGCAATGCAGGAGACCTGAGTTTGATCCTTGGGTTGGGAAGATCCCCTGGAGAAAGGAATGGCAACCCACTCCAGTACTCTTGCCTGGAAAATTCCATGGATGGAGAAGCCTGGTAGGCTACAGTCCATGGGGCCGCAAAGAGTCGGACACGACTGAGCGACTTCACTTCACTTCGACAACCACCCATGGCTCCATAATGGCCATAAACCATTCTCCCAAGCCCAGGCTCCTTTGACTGGCATTTCTCCTTCCCATCTCCCTCATGTCACAGCCCTTCTTGTCTCGGTTTTCACCGATCCTCAGGCTGACCCTTCAGGCCTGGTTGGACCAAGGCGTTCACCGCTCCACTCTCTTCTTGGTTGTTGATTTGCTCTTCCCCCATTAGTTGCAAAGGAATGCACAAATCCAAGCTGGAAATCTGCTAGGTACTGGGAGCCAGTGCCGGATACTCTCTATGTGCAGTGTCTCTGTCCGCCGTTTTTGCAGAGAAGGAAAGGGAGGTGAAATGACCTGCCCGAAGTTCTAGAGGAAGTAGGTGATGGAATCAGTACCGACAGTCCAGGCCGCTCAGCTCTGTGGCTGTAAGCTCAGGATTTTCCCACTACACAGTCTTGCATCTGACTCACATTTCTATGGAATTTTACAATTTTAAAGCCCCTGCCTGTGATCATCTTTATTGAGCTTCACAACAACCCAGGGTGATAGAGCAGGGACTGCTCACCCCATTTCACAGATGATAAACTCCACGGGGAAGAGTATTTGTCCCCATGGGGACAAGTGTCAGAGCTGTGATTCCAAGTTAATATCTGCCCCCAGACCCACAGCTCTTTCCTCTGTCTTCTCTTTGAACCGCTCCCCAAACTTACCAGAGAGTTCTGTGTATCACTGATACTCAGTGCATATTTGTTGGCTGATGATTTTTTTATGGTATTCCTTAGTAAATGGAACTTCCCTGATAGCTCAGTTGGTAAAGAATCTGCCTGCAATGCGGGAGACCTGGATTCGATCCCTGGGTTGGGAAGANTTCTGTGTATCACTGATACTCAGTGCATATTTGTTGGCTGATGATTTTTTTATGGTATTCCTTAGTAAATGGAACTTCCCTGATAGCTCAGTTGGTAAAGAATCTGCCTGCAATGCGGGAGACCTGGATTCGATCCCTGGGTTGGGAAGATCCTCTGGAGAAGGGAAAAGTTACCCACTCCACTATTCTTGCCTGGAGAATTCCATAGACTCTACAGTCCATGGGGTCCCGAGAGTCAAACATAACTGAGTGGCTTTCACTTTCACTTTTACTGTAAATGGTACAGAGTCTTATGGCTGGAGAATTATCTGTGATGACTGAGACTGACTTAAAAAAGCAAATTTAAAAAGGTGTAGCAGAAAGCTATGAGGACAAACTCCAGGAGGAGATTTATGATTGAAAGGCTGAGAATAGTAACACAGTGTTGAACAAAGGAAATACGCTAACTCTGCTAGGGAATCTCTAAGAATGACCCATCCTTGCCTGGATTTACAAAAGTCTTGTTTGTTTTTAGGGGCAGGGGATGGACAAAATGAGCTATAGAGGGTCCAGCATCCATGACTCTGGTGTGGATGTCATTGTTATCTGAGTCACTGAGCTGGAGCAAAGAAGAGGAAGAATGTGTCACGTTCTTTGTAGGGGATTCCCCAGTGCTCAGGAATTCAGCTTCACAGGTTGTTCCAACCATGCATAGTCCTTGCATATCATGAGACACTCGAGGGTACTCAATGAGTATCTGCTGAATGATTGATTGTCACATAAATGGATAAACGGATAGCTGTGGCTTTCTCCTGTTTCTCTAGGGTTCTCACAGTGTTTCACCCTGTCTTGGACACCCATTCCAGTTCCAGCTGTTCTTTGTTGTTAGGGCTTCCTTCTGCCCTAACCGCTTGCAAATCAAATCCAGTGGACTCTTGTCCTGCCTTCTGTGGGCATAGTCCAGGACTGGTCACCCCCAGCCTGTGATCATCGTCTCTGTTTTTTTTTTTTTTCTTTTAAAGCACCTTTTCATTTGGATTCAGAACATGCTTGGAGTAAGACATGTGAAGAGACTCAAGTGTAGCCGAAAGCCACCTTGAGCACTGGGCTGTCTGGGGCTAAGTTTCCCTTTCTGAATCCGCTCTGGGGGGGGGTTGTGAGTGAGGGGGCCATTTCCCAGATTCCACTGGCCTCCGTCTGGGGGCCAGGAGACATGGCTGATACAGGATCTATCACACACGAGTCTGTGTGTGTGATCTTGGACAAGTTCTTCCTGACCTGCACCCTGGCTTCTTCACTGTGGATGAGGTGGTCAGCCTCCTTTATTCTGCCGTCTACTCACAGTTATTTTCTGAGCATCTGTAATGTGCCAGGCTTTGGTGACATGTTGGTAAACACAATAGAGTTTCTGCAGTCAGGGACAGTATGTACAAGGAGAGGCAGAGAAAAACCAGTGGAAGCAATGAACAAGTAGGGAGAAGATGTTATATCAGGTGAGTGTGGGCACAGCAGGGCAAGTAAGCACAGCAGGGCACAGCATGTAAGCACAGCAGGGCAAGTAGGGGGTGGGGGTCTGCTTTAGGTAAGGTGGTCATGGCAGGCGTTTCGCAAGAGGTGACATTTGAGCAGAGACCTGAAGAAAGGAGGGAGCAGGCCAGGCATGTCTCTGAAAGAGTGGATCCTCAGAAAAAGGATGGCAAGTTCAGAGGGCTTTGAAAGGAACCTATTTAGTATATTTAAGAAGCTGCAAGGGACTTCACTGATGGTCTAGTAGGCTTCCGTGGTGACTCAGATGGTAAAAAATCTGCCTGCAATGCAGGAGACCTGGGTTCGATCCCTGGGTTGAGAAGATCTCTTGGAGAAGGGAATGGCAACCCACTCCTTCCTGACCTGCACCCTGGCTTCTTCACTGTGGATGAGGTGGTCAGCCTCCTTTATTCTGCCGTCTACTCACAGTTATTTTCTGAGCATCTGTAATGTGCCAGGCTTTGGTGACATGTTGGTAAACACAATAGAGTTTCTGCAGTCAGGGACAGTATGTACAAGGAGAGGCAGAGAAAAACCAGTGGAAGCAATGAACAAGTAGGGAGAAGATGTTATATCAGGTGAGTGTGGGCACAGCAGGGCAAGTAAGCACAGCAGGGCACAGCATGTAAGCACAGCAGGGCAAGTAGGGGGTGGGGGTCTGCTTTAGGTAAGGTGGTCATGGCAGGCGTTTCGCAAGAGGTGACATTTGAGCAGAGACCTGAAGAAAGGAGGGAGCAGGCCAGGCATGTCTCTGAAAGAGTGGATCCTCAGAAAAAGGATGGCAAGTTCAGAGGGCTTTGAAAGGAACCTATTTAGTATATTTAAGAAGCTGCAAGGGACTTCACTGATGGTCTAGTAGGCTTCCGTGGTGACTCAGATGGTAAAAAATCTGCCTGCAATGCAGGAGACCTGGGTTCGATCCCTGGGTTGAGAAGATCTCTTGGAGAAGGGAATGGCAACCCACTCCTGTATTCTTGCCTGGAGAATTCCATGGATAGAGGAGCCTGGCAGGCTACAGTCCATGGGGTTGC
This sequence comes from Oreotragus oreotragus, assembly GCA_006410675.1. Lineage (NCBI taxonomy): Eukaryota > Metazoa > Chordata > Mammalia > Artiodactyla > Bovidae > Oreotragus > Oreotragus oreotragus. The sequence goes on from SJYX01016238.1 coordinate 56,738, forward strand.
AAAGAGTTGGATACAACTGAATGACTGACAATTTCAGTGATTAAGAATCTACCTGCCAATGCAGGAGACACAGGTTTGATCCCTGTTCCAGAGACTAAGACCCCACATGCTGCAGGGGCCCTAAGCCTGTGGGCCGCAACTAGAGAGTAGCCCTCACTCACCACGACTAGAGAAGGCCCGTGCACAGTAACAAAGACCCAGCACAGCCATTAAAGTGTCTGACTCTTTGCCCCCATGGACTGTGGCCCACCAGGTTCCTCTGTCCATGGGGTTCTCCAGAGAATACTAGAGTGGGTTGCTGTTCTCTTTTCCGGGGAATCTTCCTGACCCAGGGATAGAACCTACCTGAGCCACTAGGGAAGCCTTAACTAAATACTTAGAAAAAAAAAACAAACAAAAAACAAGAACAAAAACACAATAGCAGCAGTAAGGAAGCCAGGTAGGGACAAAGTGCAGAGAAGTCACCAGGGCTGGATCACATGGTAAGAACCTTGGATCACCTCTTGAGTGATTGGGGCAGTCATGGGTCACTGAGAGCAAGGGGCTGGCAAGGTCTGACAAGTGTGTTAAAAGGGGAAATTGATCCCGAGTGATCTGACTTGGGCTGCTCTCAGCCCCAGGCTAAGGAGACGAGCCTTGGTATGGGAGGGGGCAGGGTAGACCCAAAGCAAGGTCCTGCACAAGAGGCAGACATTGTGAGGTGTGCCAGGACAGACCGAGGGAACCTGCCTGCCCATGCCTCATCCTGTTCCTGCTCCAGGGTGGCAACCCGGACCTCAGTGAGCAGTAACACAGAGCTGACTGACAGATGGACCCACACCCCCAAACCATAGGCTGTGGTGGCCTCGGGGTTGGGGTGTGAGATACTAACTTAGGGGTTAGATGTTTGGGGTCTCAGCCACTCCCAAATGATATGTTCTTCCCTCTTTAGAAAAACCATTCCTCTTCCCTGCCCTCTTCTCTCTAGTTTCCCTTAGTGCCATCTTTATTCTTCCAGTCAATTCCCTCTTCTTCCTTATCTATATCCAGCCTCCAAGGACTGCATAGCATCTCCTAAAAGTCAAGGGCTTATTAAATAAAATCTAGTAAGATGAGCTCCTTGGCCAATCGAAAAGCTAAGACAGTTGCCTTTGTTCCGGAAATCAGAGAGTTGTAGTATCTGATGTTAGGGATTGTGATTCTGGAGTCCTCTAAGACTTCCTAGTAGGGAAAGGGGAAGTCGCTCAGACGTGCCCGACTCTTAGTGACCCCATGGACTGCAGCCTACCAGGATTGTTCATCCATGGGATTTTCCAGGCAAGCGTACTGGAGTGGGGTGCCATTGCCTTCTCCGAAAATCTCCTAGTAGGTCCCAGGGAATTACATATTGTGATAAGACTGAGGATGTAGGTCCATCCAAGGCATTCTGGGAAGACAGGGAAGGGAGTGCTGATCCAGCAGAGTAGGGTGGGGCCATCAGGGAAGTCTTCACTAAGAAAGGGCTGTTTGCAATAGGGTTTGAAAGGTGGGTCAGATTTTGCCAGAGAGAGAAAAGTTGTATGTGAGAGAATGTTAGGAAAGGCCAAGAGCAAGGAGACCAGTGTGTTTGGGGAGTGACCAGTCAGTTATTTAAATTAAACACCAAAAAGTCTTACCTTAGTGGAAAAATCAGATGTGCTGGTTGTTTGATCCCATCCAGTAGTTTTTGTTTTGTTTTCAAGTAACTATCACTAAATAAACACAGATGATCTTCAGGTAAAAATGAGATTAAATATTTATATTATGTTTGGGTCAAAGGGTAAATATAATGAGGAGGGAAGGAAGGAGAAGGTTGGGGTCAGGGATAGGAGATTTTCTGTTTAGACAGAATAGTGTCTGGTCAGTTGGCAACATTTGATCCTGAAAGGAAAAAAAAAAAAAAGAAAGAAAGAAAGTTCGGGAAACCTGGTTGAAAGGTTCCAAAACACTCCACTCAACTGGAAAACCACTTCTCAGATCTCCTACTCCCTTTTCCTGAAAATGGTTCATTTTGTTAAGAGTATTAAGAGAAGAAGGGATTTAAAGAGAAGACATTCTGATTCAGAATAAGAATACCTAGTATTCCTACCACACCTTTCTCCCAAGGAGCTCGGGTTGCTGGAGAGAAATTATTTCATCAATCCCTCACCTCATTCCTGCCTCTTTTCCCCCCAAATTATCCCCCTCACCCCAGCTTCCCTGGTAGCTCAGACAGTAAAGAATCAGCCTGCAATGCAGGAGACCTAGGTTCAGTCACTTGATCCCTGGTTCGGGATGATCCCCTGAAGGAAATGGCAACACACTCCAAAGCACCGGCAGAGTGAGGAAGTTCTTCTTGATACCTAACTCAGATCTCCTTAGCTGCAGTGGAGCCTCATTTTTTGGGTGTTGTTTCCAGTTGGCACAAAGAATGAATGTTTTACCCCCATCGTGTCAAGAAGCTTCAGAAACTTCCTTTAACTGGCCAATTTTTAAAGTTAATTTGTTAGATCTTCCATCTTGCAAATGAGAAAGCTAGACTTTTCCAAAGCTGATGGGAGGGAAATCCTTGCATCCCACCTGCTGGTGACTCAAGGATTCTTTGGCGAGTACTGAGCTCAGAGCCCTGTCCTGTGCACCAGAGAAGACAGCAGTCAGTTCTGATGGTTCCCTGTCCTGAAGGAGCATTCTGGAAAGGATAAAGCATGTATGTGTGTGTGCTGAGTCATTCACTCATGCTACACTCTTTGTGACCCCAGGGACTGTAGCCCCCCAGGCTCCTCTTTCCATGTGGATTCTCCAGGCAAGAATACTGGAGTGGGTTGCCATTCTTTTCTCCAGGAGATCTTCCAGACCCAAAGATCAAACCTGCATCTCCTGCAATGCAGGTGGATTCTTTCCCATCTAGGCCACCAGGGAAACACGTATCCACGAAAAGCTAAACATCAACTGAAGCGTTAAATGTCAATGCAAGATAACCATGGACGATATCATGAAGAAGAGTATTATTATAATACTTTAAATAATAATAGCTAATGTTTATTGAGCATTTGTCATGTGCTAAGCCTGTCCTGAGTGTTCTGGAAAAGGTCAGTTTTCATTCCAATCCCAAAGAAAGGCAATGCCAAAGAAGGCTCAAACTACCACACAATTGTACTCATCTCACATGCTAATAAAGTAATGCTCAAAATTCTCCAAGCCAGGCTTCAGCAGTACATGAACCGTGAACTTCCAGATGTTCAAGCTGGTTTTAGAAAAGGCAGAGGAACCAGATCAAATTGCCAACATCTGCTGGATCATCGAAAAAGCAAGAAATTTCCAGAAAAACATCTATTTTCACTTTATCGATTATGCTAAAGCCTTTGTGTGGATAACAATAAACTGGAAAATTCTACAAGAGATGGGAATACCAGACTACCTGACCTGCCTCTTGAGAAACCTGTATGCAGGTCAGGAAGCAACAGTTAGAACTGGACATGAAACAACAGACTGGTTCCAAATAGGAAAAGGAGTACGTCAAGGCTGTATATTGTCACCCTGCTTATTTAACTTATATGCAGAGTACATCATAAGAAGTGCTGGGCTGGAGGAAGCTCAAGTTGGAAACAAGATTGCCAGGAGAAATCTCAATAACCTCAGATATGTAGATGACACCACCCTTATGGCAGAAAGGGAAGAAGAACTAAAGAGCCTCTTGATGAAAGTGAAAGAGGCAAGTGAAAAAGTTGGCTTAAAGCTCAACATTCAGAACACTAAGATCATGGCATCCAGTCCCATCACTTCATGGGAAATAGATGGGGAAACAGTGGTAACAGTGGCTGACTTTATTTCTGGAGGCTCCAAAATCTCTGAAGATGGTGATAGCAGCCATGAAATTAAAAGACACTTACTCCTTGCAAGGAAAGTTATGACCAATCTAGAAAGCATATTAAAAAGCAGAGACATTACTTTGTCAACAAGGGTCCGTCTAGTCAAGGCTATAGTTTTTCCAGTAGTCATGTATAGATGTGAGAGTTGGATTATAAAGAAAGCTGAGTGCCGAAGAATTGATGTTTTTGAACTGTGGTGTTGGAAAAGACTCTTGAGAGTCCCTTGGACTGCAAGGAGATCCAACCAGTCCATCCTAAAGGAGATCAATCCTGGGTTTTCATTGGAAGGACTGATGTTGAAGCTGAAACTCAATACTTTGGCCACCTGATGTGAAGAGCTGACTCATTTGAAAAGATCCTGATGTTGGGAAAGATTGAGGGCAGGAGGAGAAGCGGACCCCAGAGGATGAGATGGCTGGATGGCATGACTGACTCAATGGACATGGGTTTGGGTGAACTCCAGGAGTTGGTGATGGACAGGGAGGCCTGGAGTGCTGCAGTTCATGGGGTCGCAAAGAGTCAGACTCGACTGAGCAATGAACTGATACTGATATTTACTGAGGTAAGAACGATTATCTCATTTTAGAAAGGACAAAACTGAGTCATAGAAATATTTAAAACCTCGCCTAAGATCACAAAATTAGTAGATGGAAGAATCCACGATGTGACTCCAGATTACTTAATACCAGAGTATGAATGATTAAATTCCAATAGGGAGAAAAAGCAACTTAAAAATATTTATTTATTTTTGACTGTGCTGGGTCTCTGTTACTGCGTGGGCTTTTCTTCCAGTTGGGGTGCACAGGCTTCTTACTGCAGTGGATTCTTTTGTTGCACAGTTTCTAGGGCACTTCAGCTTCAGTAATCATGAGTCCTGGGCTCTAGAGCACAGGCTCAATAGTTGTGGCGCACAGGCTTAATGGCTTCACGGCATGTGGAATCTTCCTGGCTCAGGGATCGAACCCATGTCTCCTGCACTGGCAGGTGGATTCCTTACCACTGAGCCAGCAGGGAGGCCCCCAAAGCAATTTTTATCATGATGAGACATTGATCCGATTCTGATACTTGTACATGTCTGAGGGAGTGAATGTTTTGGAGAAGGTGCACAGGGTTTCGAACATCAAACTCTGTGACTGGCAGGGCTACTGTGACTTCTCCAACTTTAGTAAGACCAAAAATTCAACTGTCAGCATATTGTAGAGATACCAGGATGGTTCCCAAGGCAGAGTAGGTAGAGAGAGCGGGGGTTGGGGGAAGGGGTCAGTCTGGCCTCTTATGTGTCCTTGGATGAGTCCCTTTCCCTGTGGACTTTATCCCTATCTGGAGAATGTAGTGATATTGGATTCAGGCTTTTAGGTCCTGCTGAGCTCTAAATGCTAGTTCTGGTGCCCCTTATATAAACAGATAGTATTTGGTACATAAGTGGTTCAGCTCAGCCCAGACCTGGGCACATGTTATGCCAGGTGTTCAAGAAAGAGGTATCAATTCAATTGAGTTTCTTCAGGAGTATTGAGGAGGGGTGCCCCTGGGGGCTGGAGTGAACAGGCAAGACAGATGTCGTGGAGAAAGTGGGATTGGAGTGCAGAATATGTGGGGGGAGGTAGCTGAGGGTACCCTTTCCTGCCCTAAAGATGTGGCTTTAAGAGTCTAACTTATTGCATTAGGCAATTGTCCTTAGTCATTATATCAGATAGGATGTGCTCAGTTGCAAATAGTAGAGGATTTCCCTGTAGTCGACTTAAACCAAAATGGGGATGTTTTAGCTTGCATAATCAACAGAGTACATCATGAGAAACGCTCGACTGGAAGAAACACAAGCTGGAATCAAGATTGCCGGGAGAAATATCAATAACCTCAGATATGCAGATGACACCACCCTTATGGCAGAAAGTGAAGAGGACCTAAAAAGCCTCTTGATGAAAGTGAAAGAGGAGAGTGAAAAAGTTGGCTTAAAGCTCAACACTCAGAAAATGAAAACACAACAACCCAAAACCTGTGGAACACTATAAAAGCAGTGCTAAGAGGAAAGTTCATAGCAATACAAGCATACCTCAGGAAACAAGAAAAAAGTCAAATAAATAACCTAACTCTACACCTAAAGCAACTAGAAAAGGAAGAAATGGAGAACCCAGAGTTAGTAGAAGGAAAGAAATCTTAAAAATTAGGGCAGAAATAAATGCAAAAGAAACAAAAGAGACCATAGCAAAAATCAACAAAGCCAAAAGCTGGTTTTTTGAAAAGATAAATAAAATTGACAAACCATTAGCCAGACTCATCAAGAAANGGGGGCTCCAAAATCACTGCAGATGGTGACTGCAGCCATGAAATTAAAAGACGCTTACTCCTTGGAAGGAAAGTTATGACCAACCTAGATAGCATATTGAAAAGCAGAGACATTACTTTGTCAACAAAGTTCTGTCTAGTCAAGGCTATGGTTTTTCCAGTGGTGATGTATGGATGTGAAAGTTGGACTGTGAAGAAAGCTGAGCGCCGAAGAATTGATGCTTTTGAACTGTGGTTGAGTAATGTAGCTCTGGGCAAACGAATAGTAAGTGGTTGGACAGAATTCAAACCCAGGTGTCTCAATTTCGGCTGGAAAGCATTAGAACCTTAATTACATTAATTAATTAAAACACCTTGCCTGTTTTTTGATAGCAGGGCACAGCCCCAGGATGAGAAATTTTTTCGTGCCTCAGTCGATTCAAATATTACTCAAGTTGAAAACTGCCAGGATAGCAGCCAGCGGCTGCCAACGACAGCTGAGGGGATCAGAGAAGGAAAGGGGGAGCACCCCTCGTGGAGGGGCTGGTGACCCACAAGGCACAGATCCAACCCGTGCCCAAAGCCCTCTAGACTCTCCAGGAGAACCTCCCTGCTTCCGCCCACAGAGGGCAGTATAACTCAGGGCTGAGCAGCAAACCCACCTGGGAGTCAGGGGACCCGGTCCCAGGCAGTGCAGGTTAGGCATCTCCGGGGGCCTTTTTCCTTATCTGTGAAGTGAAGCTACTTATTTGTGGATTCCTGAGGACTAACTGAGTTTTAATGTACTTCCGGGGCAGCCAGCCACTCGCCGGTACAGCCCAGAGGCTCTGGCCGGGGATCTGCCTACTTCGGGGGACCTGCTTTTTTTCTTCTCCAAGTGAAGCTCGTCTCGCCCCCAGGCCTGGCCCCAGGTGTCCTTCTGCCTCTCCTTCCTGAGCTGCCAGGTGGCGGATCAGGAGGGTGGTGGCCCTGGCGTGACTGCCTCTGGTCCCCTCCTCCACATGGGAAGGGGTGCGATGTCACAGAAGGGGCGCTGCGGAAAGTAAGGCCGTGTGAACGGTGGGCCTGAAAGCACCGAGCCCCACTTCCAATGCAAAGTGGATTGTTGTTTAGCCACCAAGTTGTGCCCAACTCTTTGAGATCCCATGGACTGTAGCCTGCCAGGCTCCTCTATCCATGGGATTCTCCAAGGCAAGAGCACTGGAGTGGGTTACCATTTCCTTTTCCAGGGGTTCTTCCCAACCCAGGGATCCAACCTGCATCGCCTGCATTGGCAGGCAGAGTCTTTACCACTGAGCCACCAGGGAAGGCGGCCAAGTGGGGAGCCCCCTGGAATTGCCCGGGGCTGCAGATGCCAACAGAACCAAGCGGGCAGAATTTTGCTTCAGAAATAGGGCCCCTGTCTGTGCCCTTTCCCTGGTTCCTCGGCTTCAGCCAAGAGGTGCTTGCTATTCTGGAGCCAAACAGCTCCTTGGGCCCCTCAGCAAGCAGGTCTGAGACTCCCAAGTCACAACAGACCCACCAACTTCCCTTGGGGGTGATTACATGTCTCCCATGGAGTAAGAGAGCTCTCCTTAATTTGGGGGCCAGATGACCCCAATTCCAATTTCCAGGATCCCTTTCTTCCTCTGCAATGTCATCTCAACGTGAGATGGAAGAAGAGACACTGGGGTCCACCCTTCCTCCCCCCAGAGCCCACCCAGGGGCAGGGGAGGTTGGCCAGACTCCTAGGGCTGTGCTGGGGGCCTCCACCTGGATTCATGACTTCCTCCCGCCCCATCCATCTCGTTTCTGTTGTGAACCCAAGGCTGGCCTGCTCAGCTTGCCCACGCAGTCGGGGCAAAGCTGGAGGGAAGGAAGCTGGCAAGCCTCAGAACCTCTTTTGGACCGGGGGCGGGGGAGCAAAGACTCAGGCAAAAGACACACAAGCTTTATTTTTCCTTCCTTTAATCTTAAGCAAAAGAGACACAGGGGTTCAAAAATAAAAATTTCTTTTTTTCCCTCTCCCAAACATTTACCCCAGCTCCGCCACTGCAACCATCCCCTTCCTGCCCAGCAGGGCCTCGAGCAGGGAGGATGCAGGCATCTCCAGCTGGGGAGGGGGAAGGTGGGGGGTAGGGGGGGAGGTGCTGTCTCTTATACACATCTAGATGTGTATAAGAGACAGTCCTTGCAGTCCAAGGGACTCTCAAGAGNGCCTCGAGCAGGGAGGATGCAGGCATCTCCAGCTGGGGAGGGGGAAGGTGGGGGGTAGGGGGGGAGGTGTGCCGAGCTCGGTGCCGGTCTCTTTCCAAATATAAATACACATGTCAGAACTCCTGGAAGCTCCGCCCCGCCACCCATCACGCATGCGCTCTGCATGCTCTGCCCGCTCCGAAGAGGGGTGGAGGTGGGGGGGTGCCAGGCACCGGCTGGCTGTGGTTTACTGCATCCGCTGGGTGTGCACCCCTCGAGCCCCCTGCTGCTCGTTGTAGAAGAGATGACACTCGGGGTCCCCCCGGATGGTGGGGGCTCCCTGGATCAGCTTCCCGGTGTTGGGGTTCACACACCAGCACTCCCCACGCTGCCCGTTCAGAGACATCTTGCACTGAGGAGAGAGGACATAAAGGACACCCCGATAAAAACGAGGGGGTCTCACTGACATGCAGACTCCTGTTCCAAGGCCTGGGTGTGCCTGCCAATTCCGCACGGTCATTCAAGCTCCAGTGTGACGCGTGATGCTGGCCCAGGAACTGCGCTCTGGTTATTAGCAAGGCTGCTGGGGGTGGCTTCAATAGAATGGCTTGGCCCCCAGATGTGCGGAGGTCCCATCCAGCAGACGACCCAGTGTACGGGATGGATGGATGTACACTTGTAACGGGAGGTCGGGAATGCACGAAATGATAAAAGGTCCGGCTCTATGCTGCGCGTGGTGTAAGCAATCTCTATGCTGCTTGCTTACAGTTCCTATCTAACACATTCATTTAATCCCCACAATCACCTTGCAAATTAGGTACCAATGTTTTACCACTTTATAGATGGTCAGAAGGAAGCACAGACTTGGCCAGTGTCACAGAGCTAGTGAGAGCCACAGCTGGCACACCAACCCAGGCATTTCCCTCCCAGGGTGCCTGCTCTTACCAATGAGCCAGTTCATCTCAAAAATCCTGTTTATCCATAAGGTTTGGAAGAAAAGATTGCTATTGCTTCTTTGTCGCTCCAAAGTAGCTGGCTTACATTTACAGGGCCGGTGTGCAAACTAATAGCTTTTAATGGCAGACTGATATTTCAAAGAACAAGATGCCTAGGCTAAGAAGATGGGGAAGTGAGATCGCCTGGGGGGTCAGCAGAGCCCTCTGCCCCATCTTCTGGCTCCACACACCCACCTTTCCTTTTTTAATTTTTTATTTGGTTGTGCCAGGTCTTAGCTGCAGCATGTGGGATCTAGTTCGCTGATCAGGGATTGAACCTGGGCCCCCTGCACTGGGAGCGCAGTCTTAGCCACTGAACCACCAGGCAAGTTCCCACATACTCAGCTTTTAAGTCAGCTCCAATACCCACTAGGATCACCAGGGTAGCCTTTGAAAAGCCAGTGCCCAGAAAGCACCCCAGACTCACAAAATATGGATTCTGGGGGTGGGGTACAGGCATTCGTACTGTTTAAAGCTCCCTAGAGAAGCCCGTTGTGCACTTGGGCTCAGATCCCCCACTGGAAAACAGAATGGCTGGTGGAGCCCACACTCTCTCAATCCTGCCTTACGTGAAACGCACACGGACCTTTTCTCCCTACACAAGGGATGAGCTTGAGGAAGTGGGCAGTGGGGTAGGTTAAAGGACAACCCACCAAGATTAAACAACTGGTAACAATCACCACTATAAACTCTATGTGGTTAGGTAAATACACATATACACATAGATCATTAAAAGGCATATGAACAGAGTGGAAGGGGGAGGAAAAAGGGTTCTTTTCTTTTAAAAACTTAAACTTTCTTAATTTTCTCTAATGTACTCATGTTGTTGTTAACTTTTTAGTCGCTAAGTCATGTCTGACCCTTTTGACCACATAGGACTCTATACCATCAGGTTCCTCTGTCCATGGGATTTCCCAGGCAAGAATACCAGAGTGGGTTGCCATTTCCTTCTCCCGGGGATTTTCCCAAATCAGGAATCGAACCCGAGTGTCCTGCACTGGCAGGCAGATTCTTCACTGCTGAGCCACTAATGGAAGCCCTCTTCTATTACCTTTTTTAGTAATATTTCAAGTGGTGTTTCTCCATTCCTTGAGATACTGGAAAACCAGAGAGGCTACCTGGTTTTGAACGGTTTAAGTCAGTGATTCTGGAAGTGGGGTCCAGGGACCATCAGCATCCCTGAGAGCTGGTTAGACATGCAAACTCTCGGACACCACTCAACCTTCTGAATGGCAATCTCTTGCAGCCGGGTCCCCAGAATCACCGGTAGGTGATTCTAATGCTCAGTCAAAGTCAAGAGGCACTGTTATGAGGCCCTATCTCTTCTCCAAGAGGCTCCCTCTCATGCTAACCACTGCTGGCAGGTAGCTGGGGAATCGAAGTCAGCCTTGGAAGGGACTGAAGCCAACAAGCCCTACCCCCGCCCTCCCTGGCCTGGCAGCTGGCATCCCCACCCCCCTCGGCGGGCATCCCTGCCCTTGTCCTCGCAGAATACTGGTCTTGGGCTCAGCACTGAGACCTCAGGGGCTTACTAGAGGCATGGGGGGCAGGAACAAGACCCAGGGACAGGGACCCACCTGTTTGAGGTTGTACAGGCCATGCTTGTCACAGTTGGGGATGTGTAGGGAATAGAGATGCTCCAGGGGACCCCGCTCATCCGGAAGGCGCATGGTGGAGATCCGCTCCAGGACTTGGTCCAATTCCTGCTGGCAGGGGGTCTGCAGGCACAGCCACACGGAGAGGACACTTAGAGTGAGAACGGGCTCATGCAATGCCAGCCCCGGCACAGCTTCAGAAAGAAGCCCGTGTGCAGAATGCCACTTTCCCAACGCCACACAGCAAGCTGGTGGAACCAGGAACTTCTGACACCCAGCCCAGCAAGCTCACTGCCTTACCACCAGGCCCCGCCCCACTCCAAGAGAAAGTCAGCCTGCAGGTGAGTCTTCCCTCCTCTCCTCTCAGGGGTCAAAATGGGATCTACTTGCAAACACTGAATTCTAGTATCTCTACCCCATCCAGTGACCCAACCATCATTCCCTTCTATAAACCCACCCAAGGGCCAAGACAGCAGAGCTGAGCTGGAAAGAGGAAGAGGGGGTGGCTCAGTGAGGGTAGTGTATAGCAACAAGAGTGGGCAAGTTCAGGTGGTAATGGTGGCGATGTAGTTGCTAAGTTGTGTCCAACTCGATTCCATGGACTACAGCCTTTTTTCTTTTTTTTTTTGGCCTTTATCTCAAAGCCAAGCAGTGCTTCCGCAGTAGCTCTGCTGTAAAGAATCTGCCTGGCAATGAAGGAGATGCAGGTCACTTCCTGGTCAGGGAAGATCCCCTGAAATAGGAGATGGAAAGCCACTCCAGTATTCTTGCCTGGAGAATCCCATGGACAGAGCAGTGTGGCAGGCTACAGTCCATTGGGTCACAAAAGAGTCAGACATCTTAGCAACTAAATAATAACAATGAAGCCGAGCAGAAATGTGGAGGCTTTAGAAGGGAGGGACTTCAAGAATCCATATGTCTAGCCCATTTCACAGCCAAAGATGCTGAGGCCCTCAAAAAAATACTGATGTGCCTGAAAAAACACTGAATGTTAGCAGCGGAATCAGAAAGTACTTTGCCTGCAGGCACACAGGACATGGATCTCACGGCAGTGCTCCTGACACCTCCTGCCGGGACACTCCCTTTGACCGTCCTCCCACTCCTCCAGCCAGACCCGACCCTCTCTGACCCTGGCAGGTGGCGGCCGCAGCTTCTTGGGCTCCTCCAGGCCGAGGTGATGTTTGCCACCCTTGCCCATCTGCCGGTGCTGCTCTGTGACCTTCTCCCGGAACACGGCCAGCTCCTTCATGCCAGACTTGAGGGGCTTCCGACCGGCAGCACCTCCACCTCCCATCAAGTTCACGTTCCCGTCCACGTGGTTCTCCACCAGGCCTCCCTCAGACTGTTCCTCGCCATTGTCTGCAGAGAGAGAGGGCGAGCCTGAGAGCTGCAGCTCTGGTTTCCCCAGGTGTGGGCCCTCCAGGGACTGGCTGAACCCCTGGCAATGACAAGAAAGGGGATGACCAATGTCCAAGTAACAGCGCTAAGCAAGATGCGTGGATGACCAATTTCGGTTTCACAGCCACTAGGAGTACCAACATCCCCCAGCTTCTACAGACGGAGCAGCTGAGGCTCACGGAGGTCAGCTTCTTGACAAAATCACAGTCCAGGATGTGAACGCAGACTCTGACTCCAGAAAGGAGCCCAGGCCACCTGCTCTGCTCTGTCCACACCCCAGGAGGCCAGGCAGGGTTGGGGGATCGAGCGGGCAAGGCCCTCACAGGGAACGGGATTAAAGCCATCAACTCTTCCCTAGAAACACCTCTCAGATTCACCCACCACTAACCTCCCCTGTTCAAAGTCTTCATCATTTATGGCCTGAAAAGGCGCAGATTGGATGAGTTTTTGAAATTCAAGCCACAGAGAGCACTGGGCTGCGCAGTGTCCTGTGGTTAGTGCTGAATCTAGTGGAGAGTCAGGTCGCCAGCAGAACTTAGCGTCCGACGCCGCCTCCGCCGTCACTCTTCATCAGCCCGCCTGCCCTGCTCTGTGCTGCCCGCATGGACACTCCGCTCCTTCAGTGCGACCCAGGGTCCCTGCCTTGTCTCCCGGTCTGTCTATGCACGCTGGTCCACCTCCCCATAAGAGGGCTGCCCTGGTGGCTCGGATGGTAAAGAATCTGCCTGCAATGCAGGGGACCCGGGGTTCAATCCCTGGGTGGGGAAGATCCCCTGGAGAAGGGAATGGCAGTATTCTTGCCTGGAGAAGCCCATGGACAGAGGAGCTTGGCAGGCTATAGTCCCCAGGGTCACAAAGGTCAGACACAACTGAGCTACCACTTTAACCCATGACATCGAGAGCTCCCAGAACAGGAACAAGGATCTGCAGGGCATGTAGCCTCATATCCAAATGACTCTCCAAGGTGCACCCGTTAAGTTTTTGAACTTAGACCCCAGCCAGTCAGCCACAGGGAACAGCTCCTGCTGCCTGCACAGCTCATGAGGCATGCCCCACACTGCTGCCATCTCACGGAGGCTTAGGCGTGTCCAGCCAGGGAACAGTAAATGGTCTGGAAGGGTCCTGACCAGGAGACCATTTCCGGACAGCTCTAGGCAGGCCAGGTTGCACACAGCCCCTAACAGACACAGCAGGGGCCTCAGGGCCTCAGACAGCACTGCAGCCCCCTGCAGGCCCAGGGAACACTCAGGAATATCTCCAAACAAACCGTGCACATTTTCTCTTTCTCTTTAGTGCACCTCCAAAAACCTACAGTCTGGATAACAAACCCAAATGTCTTTTACGATAAACACTTCTACACAAGAATTTCAAGCAAGGCGCTTAGCACTCAGTAGTCCCTTCAGAATTCAGGCACAGCGTGGTGGGCTGAGGGCCGCTGCCCCAGGCAGTGCTGTATGGAGGAAAGAAGCTGACCCTTACCTGTGAAAGGAGGGCCGCGATAACCTCTCTGGGTTGTTGTGAGCTTTGGTGTTCACTCCTTCATCAAAGGGGTGGGACCCTCCTCCGTGCCTTGGGGAACCAGTACCTACATCCTCGGAGCATCTCCTTCCAGCAGACTCCAGGGGACCAGGCACCAGCAGGGTCCCCGCACACAGAGAAGTTCAACAAAGGTTGGCCCCACCCTCTCCCTTCACACAGGACCTGTTGCCTGTGTGTCAGGTCTCACCAGCCGGAGGAGAGGATCCCTTTAGAACCTGATACATTATTTCCAGACTGGTGAGCACTGGTTAGGAGGGCAGACTCGGGCTAAATCCCAGCTCTACCATTTTTTATACCAGCCTGTATTTCTCCTGCATATATACTCGCTCTGTGCCTCTGTTTCCTTAACTGCAAATTGTTGGATAATAATAGTTCTTACTTCACAGAACAGTTGAGTGTATGTTAAAGGGAATGCCACTGAGATACAGGTGGGTGCAGAAACTATATCCTGTTGGTGATGATTACTTTGATGATGACGAAAATGGTAATAGTGATGACAGGATGCTGATGACAGAAGCTGTGATGCCTTCCCAACAAGACAGGGAACGTCAATGCATGAAGAACGCTGATGGTTCACAGGAGCACTGCTCCAGTAAGCCTGGTTTCTGCATGTCTGCTTTCCAAGGCCACCACAGAATAAAATCAACAAAATTAAAAGGAATAAGAAGGAAGGCATGTTGTCGGCGCAAGAAGTATCAAATGGCAGAGAGGATAGAAGACAGTTAGAAAAAACAGACAGAAGAACTCTGGGGATGTTCAGCGCCCCACAAACAACTCCACAGCCATTGATGACCCCTGAAAACTTCTACGTTGTATGGCCCAAAACAAGACTCATGTTGATAATATGACCTTGAGTGTGTTTTAGTTGCTCAGTCGAGTCTGACTCTCTGTGACCCCATGGACTGTAGCCTGCCAGAATCCTCTGTCCATGGAATTCTCCAGGCAAGAATACTGGAGCAGGTTGCCATGCCCTCGGGGCATGCAAAAAGGGAAGGGGTAAACATGTCAAGTATTCAGTATTTAAAAAAAAAAATTTCTATCCAAAATTGTTAAATTTAGGAAAATAAAAATTGAAGTCTTTAAATGAGTAAGCCTTCTGAAACCCAGAAAATGTTTCTCCAGAATGGCTATTTCCCCAGAGGCTCCAGGTAGCCCAGATTTTATCATAAATAGCCAAGTGCAGGTGACTTCCTATTCCAGAAACCCCAGCACCACCCGCAGAGGAACGCGGGCCTGAAGCATCTGCCACCAAGTCGGGCGGGAGTCCGGATCCACCATGGTCTACATCAACCTGCCCCAGGCGCTCCTCACCCTGCGCCCCTCCCCGCTCTGTCCTTGAAGCCCAAACAGCAGAAACCCAGAGGCCCTAAGAGAAGGCGCCCCTGGTTCCCCAGCTCAGCTACCGGCCACATCCCCCTGAATGGGGGGCTGGCTACAGCTCCTCCGGGAGTGTTCAGGCAGCTGAGGCCAACCATAAGGAAGACAAGATTCCCCCCTCCCTCCTCAGATATCAGAGGTGGAGGGCAGCAGGTTGCAGGGAAGGCTTGAGAGAGTCTGAGATAAACCCGGCAAAAAAACAGGATGGTCTGATTCAGGTAACCCTCCATCTCCTCCTTCACGTTAACCTCGACGCATGCGGCAGATGTTGGCACAAGTGGAGGAGAGGACTCAACCCCAGCCTCACCGCCAGCTCTGCCATTCCCGTTTCTACAGGCTTCTTTGCCCCTGGACCTGTGGGACAATTTCAGGCTCTCTGCCCCCATCCCTGCTGGCACGGCCCAAGGAACACAGGAGGAAAACAGCAAGATGGGTACAAAAGTCCTGCTTCCACACAGGAACCACGCAGGACCTCATGGGAAAGACAACACAGGAACCTGCGGATTGCCCTCGCCTAGCCCCTAACCCTGGGCACGACCCCGACCTCACCATGCCCTGCCCAGCCCGCTTCCTGCCCCACCATGGCAGAATTTCTGGAGACCTCAGCACCACTTCCAGCACTCCAGACCACGCATTCTGCTGATCAGGGAACTAGACAAGGGCTCTGGGAATCTCCCACCATTTCTGGACCCATCCACTCTGCTGTCTGAAGCTGTGACTCTCAGAAGCTCACTTGGCTCCTCTCTTTTCATGGGAAGCCACCCCAAGACTTAGATGAACACAGCCTGTCTCCACTGTGGCTGTAATCACACCGCCTGGGGTTGGAAGAGGGCAGGTCAGCCTGCGTGTTCCTCTAGAGGAGCTTCTGGAAAGGGCCTACTCACAGGAACCAATGTCTGGAACATTATTGAGGTTGGGGCCTCCTGACCTCAGCACTACTGGCCTTGGCACCAGAAGATTCTTTGTTGGGAGCTGTCCTGTGTGATGGAGAAGGCAATGGCACCCCACCCCAGTACTCTTGCCTGGAAAATCCAATGGACGGAGGAGCCTGGTGGGCTGCAGTCCACGGGGTCGCCAAGAGTCGGACACTACTGAGCGACTTCACTTGCACTTTTCACTTTCATACACTGGAGAAGGAAATGGCAGCCCACTCCAGTGTTCTTGCTTGGAGAATCCCAGGGACGGGAGAGCCTGGTGGGCTGCCGTCTATGGGGTCGCACAGAGTCGGACATGACTGAAGTGACTTATCAGTCCTGGGTGAGGCGCCCAGCACCATCCCAGACTTCCACTCACCAAATGCCAGCAGCACCCACCCTAAGTTGTAATAATCAAAAATGCCTTTGAACATTACCCAATGGTCCCTGGGAGGCAAAAATGCCCCCAGGTGAAAGCCATTTTTCAGGAATTAGGCTTTATCCAGAGGCCTGATGCTCTCCATGGCTCAGTGCTCAAGACCCCCAGCCCCTCACAAAGCAGATCTGAGCTACACTGTACCCTCCTCCCCGCCTCAGCTAAGACCCCCTCCACCACGGCTCCATTCCCAGGCACGTCTCTGGTCTCCGAGCCCACCTTCTTGGCGATGGTGGTGGGGAACTCACACAACTGGCAGCCTGCTGACCCCTCTTCCCCAGCTCTCCCGGGCACTCGCACCACTGTGCCTAGAGGTGAGCCCACGGTTGACGCTCAGAACCAGGTCCTCGGAAAGCTCTGGAAACAGTGGGCAGAGGCGAAGGGTACAGAGAAAAATGCTGGTTCAGGGCCTCCGGCTCCTGGCAGGGCTGGCCTGCTTATCACGCACTGTGGTGGGCACAGTACCCAGAGTCCCGGGAAATGCTTTCATTTCTTTTTAAAATTAGAAGAAAAGACAATAAACTTTTAGGTCACAGCAGACATCCTCATATAACACTGATACATGTGCAGTTATAAAAATATGACTTTAAGACATTTTTTGTGGGGGAAGGGGCCCATGGAGGCAAACATGTCTAGGGCCCCCAAGTCATATAAAATAGCCCTACACTGGGAGGGACTGGGGGCAGGAGGAGAAGGGGACGACCGAGGATGAGATGGCTGGATGGCATCACGGACTCGATGGACGTGAGTCTGAGTGAACTCCGGGAGATGGTGATGGATAGGGAGGCCTGGCGTGCTGCGATTCATGGGGTCGCCAAGAGTCGGACANGAGGAGAAGGGGACGACCGAGGATGAGATGGCTGGATGGCATCACGGACTCGATGGACGTGAGTCTGAGTGAACTCCGGGAGATGGTGATGGATAGGGAGGCCTGGCGTGCTGCAATTCATGGGGTCGCAAAGAGTCGGACACAACCGAGCGACTGAACTGAACTGAACACTGGGTCCCAGAGGACAGGGCTCCAGGGAGCAGTCTTATCCCAGGAGGATAGAGGCGGTTTCCTGTCCCGAGATGTCCCTGACCGCTCTGAGCTGAAGGTCAGTTTGTCTACCCTCATGGAGGCCACCTGGGTTCCAGGGTATGTTCCTGGAACCCACTCCTTTATTGATTTCATCATTGCCGATGAAAGCACTAATAAGATGAGGAAATCCACAGGCCTGGTTCGCTGACGCAGGTGCTGACCGACCCCCCTCCCAACCTTGAAGTGGAAGCCCAGAGCCAGGGAAATGCAATCGTTTCCCGGGATGGAGATGAGAAAGGCTGGTAGGCTGAGAAGAGCCCTGATTCCTTGACTGCTCCTATTACCAGCCAAAGGGGTTCAAGCACTCAGCCTGCAAAGCCTAATCGCTTGGCTGAATCCCAGCTTCACCACCGAGCCATGTGGCCCTGGACAAGTTACCTAAACTCGGTGTGCCTTCACTGCTCATCTGTAAAATGGGCACAAACAGGATCCACCTCTCATGGGCGGCAGGCAGGATCCCAAGGGCTGTGTGCATACACAGTGCCAAGCACACAGGGCTGGCCCTCCCTCAGGGATGAACCCGCATGGCACCCCCACCTCTGCAGGACAAGGACACCATCACGTGTCACCAAGCTCTGCCCATCTGTTCTCTTATAGGTGACAGGGCAGTCCGCAGGAAAACATTCCACAGGAAGAACTCCAGCTAGAGATGGAATTTGCCCTCAGGAACAAAAATACCAAGTTGGAATTTTTTTTTTTTTCCTGCCTAGGAGAGTTTGGTTCAGAATAATATTTATTAAGCAACCACTTATGTATGCAGCTCCACGGGCTGCAGCGCAAAGGTCACTCTAAGAAACGGCTCTTAGCAACCCGAATCACTGAACTGGAAAAGCCTGAAGGCTTGCAGATGACTGACAGGGAACTCCAAGACCCCTGACGAGATACTGCCTAAGGATTAGCAAGCAGTAACTGTTCTCTGCCTAGTGACCCAGGAAATGGGTCAATGCTGTAGCGGGCAGCTTCCTAATGATATATAGAAGGTCAAGCTTTTCCAAGTGGGGAAGTGGGGAAGATGATCAGAGTAGACCGCACCTGTGGGAGACTTGTAGGGCAGGGAGAAGGCTGGTCACCCAGTAGGGACACTGTCCCAACTTCACCCCTTACACACCTGGAGGAAAGCTGAGTGAGAAAGGCAGAAGAGGGGAAATGGATGAGGTGTCCCATTTTACAGACAGCAAACTAGAGGCCCAAAAGAACCAGTACCTAGGTCTCCAGGAGCACACACAACCTCTCTGCTATTGTCAGAAGTGTTCCATAATTGGCCTCCACACTGCTCTGTGACCCAGCCTTCCTAACCTACCCAAGGAGGGTGACATTCCAGCTGCCTACTTCTATGCATAAATACTAAAACCTAATTTGGGGCACAGCCCTTCCCCCTCAGTGTCTTCCTGTTTGACTGTAGCACTAACAACCTTATTTAACGAAGACCTTTGTGTCCAACACACCCTCCCTCTCATGAAATGTTACTTTCTCGTACTGCGAGGCTCTGACTTCTGCTCCATTTGACAGCTGGCAGATTTTATTTTCTTGGGCTCCAAAATCACTGTGGACAGTGACTGCAGCCATGAAATTAAAAGACACTTGCTCCTTGGAAGAAAAGCTATGACAAACCTAGACAGCGTATTAAAGAGCAGAGACATCATGTCGGTATAGTCAAAGCTATGGTTTCTCCAGTGGTCACGTAGAGATGTGAGAGTCAGACCCCAAAAGTGGCTGGGTGCTGAAGAATTGATGCTTCTGAACTGTGGTGTTGGAGAAGACTCCTGAGAGTCCCTTGGACAGCGAGGAGATTAAATCAATCAATCTTAAAGGAAATCAACCCTGAATATTCACTGGAAGGACTGATGTGAAGCTAAAGCTCCAAGACCTTGGCCACCTGATGTGCAGAACCAACTCATTGGAAAAGACCTTGATGTCGGGAAAGATTGAGAGCAGAAGGGGAAGGGGGCAATAGAGGACGAGATGGTTGGATGTCATCATCAACTCAACGGACATGAGTCTGAGCAAACTGCAGGAAACGGTGAAGGACAGGCAAGCCTAGCATGCTGCAGTCCATGCGATCGCAAAGAGTCAGACATGACTTCAAGACTGAACAACAACAATTTCTGATTTAGAAGAAACCTTAGCACACTCTGAGGAAAACGAGACTTAAAACTCTAACAGCAACCCCTTACCCCTTCCTGCTTATGCAGGACTGATGAGAAAAGAAGACCTTTTCCAAAAACCATCATACATCTTCATCATAGGTCAATACATCTCCTTTTTATTCTAAAGAAATCCTAGCCATTTTCCAACCTTCTGTCTCACAATTATTTGGAAATCTAAGGGCACCATAGAGATGATCTGGTCCAACCCTAAATCCATCACTCACTCTCTCAGTGAACTCACTTCCTTCAACAGGTACTAGCATCCCCAGGCCCTTCAAGACTACACTGCAAGTAACAGGCCAGGGGAGTGTTGGCTCCCTCTCTGGTTCCATCCCAGCTAGGTACAGAAGTCATATGGCTCTTTGTTGATTTTCCCCAAAATGCACTTAATCTTGACATATATGTTGGGCAAAAAACTAAATACTAACTACTATCTTTCTCCTCCCTCCTAGACAACTTCTCTATTAATATCCATGGTTGTGGACAATTCAATCACAAACTCGAATAGGCAGGTGTCAAGAGCCCTGAATTCCAATCCTGGCTTTGCCACTGACAGGTCACCTGTGATTTGGGCCAAACCCTTTAACCTTTCTGAGCTCTAATTTCTCAAAGCTGGGAAAAAAAAAAAAAAAAAAAAGAATAATCATTGTACTTAAATGAAGGCTGAAGCTGAAGCTCCAATACTTTGGCCACTTGATGTGAAGAGTTGACTCACTGGAAAAGACTCTGATGCTGGGAAAGACTGAAGGCAAAAGAACGGGGTGGCAGAGTATGAGACGGTTAGATGGCATCACCGGCTCAATGGATGTGAATTTGAGCAGACTCTGGAAGATGGTGGAGGACCGAGGAGCCTGGTGTGCTGCAGTCCACGGGGTCACAGAGTCAGATCTAATTTAGCAACTTAACAACAAAAGTGACGGCTGCTACTTAAATAGTCTATAGCATTTGTAGACTCCCAGTGTGGGCAACCAGACCTTGGAAGAAACATGTGGATCATCCAGTTCTGGAACGAGTAAATGAAAGGTGCATTTGTCAGGCAGTGGGGAATGGTGGGTGATATCTGATCTGCAGAATGGCCAAATGCATGGAATTGGGGGTGGGGTGGGGTAGGGACTAGTGAAAAGAGAATTGTGCAAAACCATCTATTCAAATATTTCTTCTGAAACGATTCTGTTGATTATATATATATTATGTTACAAACATCGAAGCTCTCTGCCATCTGATGAAATCCTTGGGCAAGGGTGGATTTGCCGAAATTACTTTAACTCTGCTTACAGAAATTAAGGATGGGAGGATGAGGGGAAGAAAGACAGAAAGGGAGACAGGAAAAACAAGAGTCTCATGCCCGCTGTGAACGCACAAGTGAGGCAGGGCTCCCAGGTAAACTTGCCAACAAGCTTTCCGCTTTTGTTGGAGAGAATCTGAAACCAGTCCCTCCCTTTGTATGGCTGACAGTGCTCACCAGACACGCCTAGCCTGTGGCCACTGTGTTCTGTAACACATGCCGCCCAGAGGCTGGGGTGGGTAATTCAAGCCATGCTGGGAGGTGGGGGAGGTGGGGGCAGAAGTTAGCAATGAGTGGGGTAGAAAGGGGCTTCCCTGGTGGCTCAGATGGTAAAGAACATATCGTCAATGCAGAAGACCTGGGTTCAATCCCTGAGTGGGGAAGATCCCCTGGAGAAGGACATGGCAACCCACTCTAGTATTCTTGCCTCGAGAATCCCTTGGACAGAGGAGCCTGGCAGGCTACATACAGTTCATGGGGTCACATAAGAGGTGGTGATGGACAGGGAGGCCTGGCGTGCTGCCATTCATGGGGTCGCAAAGAGTCGGACACGACTGAGCGACTGAACTGAACTGAACTGAAGAGGCAGACACAACTGAGCAACTAACATACACACAGGGTACAAAGGGGGCCTATTTGTTATTCTTCAGCTAAAGTCAGACCTGAGGTCCATAGTCTCTCTAGGTGAGAGACATCACATGTCACCNGGGGTCGCAAAGAGTCGGACACGACTGAGCGACTGAACTGAACTGAACTGAAGAGGCAGACACAACTGAGCAACTAACATACACACAGGGTACAAAGGGGGCCTATTTGTTATTCTTCAGCTAAAGTCAGACCTGAGGTCCATAGTCTCTCTAGGTGAGAGACATCACATGTCACCCTCTACTCTTTTTTAGATGGTCACGGGCGGCTGGCAACAGTGACCTCTCATATGGGAATCCTGAGTAGTGCACGCATGCATGGATGTCAGCAGTGGCAACATTCCAGCTCAGTTAATGACTCTCCTAATCAGGCCATCTACCCCCTGCTCATACCCAGATTCATTGCAAACTCTCTTCCCGTTCTTTCTCCCACTCTGAGCCCCTGCTCCCTGCAAGGGCAACCGCTAAGCAATCTGACATCTCTCAGCTGCCACCAGACCAGTAGCTCCTCTACATGGTTTGCAAACAAAGCAAGTTTCAAACAAAAGAAGTTTCTGACCACCCTCTATGTAAGGAAATGGCTGCAAATAACACAGCCTCTTCTGGTGTTCTAGACTCATAGAAAGGAGGGAAAGCTAGTAGGGCTGTTGACCATTTGATATCAATTTCTCTGGCTCTTCAAGGACAGCCTGGCCTGCAGAGCCCGAGAGAACCGTGCTGAATTCGACCCAGGTGGTCACATCATACCGGTGCAGGTACTGACCTTTCTCACCTGAGGACTGTGGCCCTGCACCCCCAGAGCTACCAGGGCCCGCCACCCAGCTAAGGGCTGCAGAGCTGGGTGAAGTCTGTGGAGGGGCATGGCCAGTGGGCACCCAGTCCCATCCTCAGGCTGGGAAGGAACCACTACCGGAGACAGCGACAGTAGACGACAGGAGGGCAGAGGGCAACCACCTGCCAAGCCATTCTGAGCCCTTTTAGGATTTCCTTTGGAACAAGGGCTCTTGGGCTCAAAGCCTTGGCCAACCAGTTCCAGTGTGGTGGGAAGGGCAGTGCTGGCTGGGAAGTTAAAAGTCCCCAGGTTCTAATCTTGACATGATCTCCAGGCCTGGGATTCTGGGTGATGCCAGCTGGGTGTCTCAGATGTGCAGGCCCCCATGTGCTCAGCTGTAAATTCAGGGAGTGAGACCAGGCAAATGTTTCCTAATCATAGCTGTTCATCAGATAGCATCTGAAGAGCCTGTGGAAAAACGGAGTCCTCCACTCCAGCCCCAGGGCTCAGTGGTAAAGAACCTGCCTGCCAATACAGGAAACACAGGTCCAATCCCTGGGTCAGGAAGATTCCCTAGGGAAAGAAATGGCAGCCCACTCCAGTATTCTTGTCTGGAAAATCCCACGGACAGAGGAGCTTGGCG
Source organism: Oreotragus oreotragus (assembly GCA_006410675.1). Lineage (NCBI taxonomy): Eukaryota > Metazoa > Chordata > Mammalia > Artiodactyla > Bovidae > Oreotragus > Oreotragus oreotragus. The sequence continues at coordinate 79,846 of SJYX01016238.1, forward strand.
GGCTACAGCCCATGGGGTCACAAGAGAGCCAGACACAGCGACTAAACAACAACACTCCAGCCCCAGAGCTCTGGAGACAGCAAGACCTGGGTGGGCGCCAGAGACTATACTTTTAACAACCCCCTTCTAGTTCAGGGCCCCATTCCTGCCTCGGTCTCCTGAAGAATTTCTTGGTGGTGGGAGAAAAGGCTTCTGCTCAAGAGATACAGCTTCACGTGTACACCTTGCAAAGACAAAGACTCATAAGCTCTTTGCACTTGCTGACAGGCAGGTTCGTAAACAGACACGTGTCTACACTTGGATGCACACAGAGGGGCCGTTCTTGGCCAGGTACCATGGAGGTTTCTAGAGCAGCTCTCATCTCACCCCCTCCCCGCCAACCTGAGTGAGCAGAAACAGCACAGGGCCTCTCTACCTCTGCGATCTCCAAAGGGCTGCTACATAAACACCAGGGTCATTCCTGGAATTGCCAAGGTCTGGGGAGGGTCAGGGCGGAGGCAGACAGTTTGAGAAAACAAAAACATGCTGAAATTCAACACAGTCCTCTGGGGCTCTGCAAGCCAGGCTGTCCTTGAAGAGCCAGAGAAATTGATATCAAGATTGTCAACAGCCCTACCAGCTTTCCCTCTTTTCCGGTGGTCCCAAGCATTTCTCATCTGGTTCAACGCAAGTCATCTGAGAACCTGGCCAGGGGACCTACCTGCTGAAGGCCCAAGTGAGCAGAGAATGTGCTTTGGAGCAAACCTGGGCTAGAGGCTAATAGAAAAGAGAAGAATGTGCCTGACCCAGTAATTTTGCTTTTCTCTGACTTGTGCACAAAAACTTTCATTACAGCATCACTGTACTTGTGAAAACTATTTAGCAACTGGATCCAAAAGCCTTTCAACAGATGAATGGATAGATAAATCAATAAAGCAATACAATGATAATCAGACCAGCTAAAAAGAATAGCTCTGACTTGTGTCTATCAACATGGGTAGATCTCAAAAATCTAAAGTGGATTTAGATTTTTTATTCTCGGAGAACTACTCTGAAATGTTGGTCATCCAATTAGCAAATCTGTTTACTTAACAAAGAGAAGCAGGGAATAATGCTAAGTGGTTGTCTAGAGAGCAAGGACAGAGAACGGGGGTGGCTGGTAGAGACGGGAAGGTTTTAAAAAAAAAAAAGACTTGAAGTAAATATGACAACAAATATCAACCATTCCCAGCTATGGGAGGCAGACTGGCATTATTATGTCATTCTTAGTTCTTCTCTGCATTTTTAAAGTTTTCTTTTGAAGAACTGGGAAATGAATCAGGAGAGGCTTGAAGAGAGCAGAAGGGGCCACAGGGTCAAGGAGGGGAAGATGCAGGAATCGCCACTCAAGGGCCACTCACGCCCAGTGAAGGGAGATGCCTGTTCTGGCTCCTTAAGAAGCAGAGAGGCAGCAGCCTTAACCTGAAACGGGAGAGATCCAGCTTAGAAGCCACCCAACAGTTTCACAGGAAGAACCAAAACGAGTGACAAACTGCAGGCAGAAAAAAATTACACATCTTCTGTCATGAAGTTACACATCATCATTCAGGAGGAAGGACAATGCCCTCCAAGTGTCCAACAGAAACTTGACTGAGTGGATGACGTGCATTCCTGGGCCAAGCATCCTTGTAATTGGACTCAGCTTCCCGCACAGCCCTGGAGCCTGAGCGTACTGGCACAAAGCCATGGGTCCACGCTTTTCCTTCCTCCCCCAAAGGAGGGAGCTTCTTGAAGACAAAAACTTGGACCTAGCTTCCATAGAGGTTTTTTGTTTGTTTGTTTAAAAAAAAAAAAGTACTTATCACGAAAAGAGGGCAGGAAGGAAGACATATTGTGTGCTCAATTTTTTGGAAGAAAAAGGTTGTCCTTTCTTTCGTAAGACTGGAGATACCCTTCCTTCTGAGACTTCATCCACCAGAAAAGGGCCCCATTATTTCAGGAAAGATCTTCTCAAGAGCCTTGGTCAAAAGGCTAAAAGAGCCACTTGCATGAGATGTAAACACATCTCTACTGATTTGATTTCCTCTTGGATAATAATCAACTTTTTCAAATGCCTGTCTTGCTCCCCTTTAGGATCAAAAAGCATGTGTTGTTGGGGAGGGACAGATTGGGAGTTTGGGACTGAGATGTACACACTGCTATATTCAAATACAGACCATCGCAAGCACCTACCGTGTAGCCCAGGGAGCGCTTCTCAGTACTCTGGTGGTGGTGGTTTAGTCGCTAAGCTGTGCCCGACCCTTGCAACCCCAGGGACTGTAGCCCACAATACTCTACAGTAACCTAAATGGGAAAAGAACTTGAAAAAGAACAGATACATATATATGTGTAAGCGGGGCTTCCCTGGTGGTTCAGCGGTAAAGAATCTGCCTGCAATGCAGGAGACTGAACCCAGGGGTTCAGTCCCTGGGTTGGGAAGATCGCCTGGAGGAAATGGCAACCGACTCCAGTAATCTTGCCTGGAGAATGCCACGGACACAGGAGCCTGGCGGGATCCAGTCCATAGGGTAGCAAAGAGTCACACATGACTGAAGCAACTGAGCCTGCACGCACATACGTATGACTGAGTCACTTTGCGGGACACCTGAAACTAATACAACATTGTTAATCAGCTATACTCCAACATGAACCATTTCAGAAAGCATGTGCTATATAGGTGGCGTGACTGTATCTGCAGTCAGTCTCATAGCTTGTACACACGTTTAATCAGTGTTTAAACGTTAGGAAAATGGACTGTCTGAAAAACATCCCCCCACTCTGGCCTAGAGCATCCTATTATATTACTTCTTCTTCTCATCTTTCTGGTCTTTCCCTCACCATATAAGCCCCAGAGCAGCGAGAGCAGTTAGGAGAAGAGAAAGACAGTGAGCAAAGTGAAGCATGAGCTGGAGAGAGAAGCCACTTTCCTCAGCTGGGACCCACATTCAAACAGCTGTCCCTACACTCAGCTCTGATGCCCCCACACGGACCACCTCCCAGGGAGCCATAAGCACTGGCTTCCACCCACTTCTCTCCTCTCACCCTCCCCTTCTGCCACCTCTTCCCCATCCCCAGGCCACTCCCAGATACCCTAGGCCTGACAAACTGAGCCCACGGGATGCAAAAAGAAACTCAAAACCTGCAGAGATGTCCAGGATTGCCGGCCACACTCTCAAACCAGCACAAGAAGTGTCTTGAATATAAATAAGTGTCTTTAAATAGGTCACCATGCTTTCTCTTCCTTCAACTAAAAGTTCACTAATTTTGTCTCTCTCGGTTTAGAGGCAACAAAGGAACCAGAGATAACCAGCAGGGCCTCAGGTAAGAACCCTCCCTTCTAGGGAATGAAGGTGCCCTGGTAGAAACACACGCCTTAACAATGGCACCAGAGGCTGCGACTACCCTCTGGAACATCGCCCACAACTGACTCCATTCTGGACTTTCCAAAGCAAAGGGCGGCGGTCCAGGTAAGCCACGCCCTGTGGAAGTTAACTGTGCAACTCAGATGGAGACCTGAACCCACAGGCCAGGACTTGAACCCACAGACTTTTAACTTGAGATCACACACCTGGTCTCAGGACTTAATGAAGCTCAGGTTCTTGATGTCTCATCACAGAAAGAATTCAGTGAGAGACAAAGTGATAGGTAAGAAGCAGGTTTATTTTGAGAGAAACACACTCCACAGACAGAGTGTGGTCCATCTCAGAAGGCAAGAGTGGCCTTGAAATACGCCATGCTTAGATTTTATGGCCTGGTAATTTCAGGGGCTGGGCTTCCCTGGTGGCTCAGATGGTAAAGAATCCCCCTGCAGTGGGGGAGAGCTGGGTTCGATCCCTGGGTTGGGAAGATCCCCTGGAGAAGGGAATGGCTACTTCAGCATTCTTGCCTGGAGAATTCCATGGACAGAGGAGCCTGGCAGGCTACAGTCCGTGGGGTCACAAAAAGTCAGACTGAGCAACTTTCACTTTCTTTCGGTGAGTGGGAGGACTATTCCAACTATTTTGGGGAAGGGATGGGGATTTTCCAGGAATTGGGCCACTGCCCACTCTTTGGCCTTTGATGATTGGCCTCAGAACTCTCATGGCACTGTTGGGTGTGTCATTTAGCATGCTGATGTATTAAGATATGCTGAGGCTCAAGGTCTAATAGAAGCCAACTCATCCGCCATCTTGGACTTATTTGATCATAATCAGTTTATGTCATGTCCTCGGGTTATGTCATTCTTTTAAGGTGTGCGCCCTTCCCTCCTTTCAGAAGCAGAAACACTTCCCTGAGATTCTCAAGCCTTCTGCTGAGTTTCCAACCCGTGCTCAGTAGTTTGTGCACAGAACTTTGTTTTACCATCAAGCAATCACGTGAGGTTGATCGTTTGTCTCCTCTCACACTTGACTAAGAAGCCACAGGATGTGGGGCCAATGACACAAAATCCGATAGCAATGGCAGAGCCAAAGGCAAAGCCCAGGCGGCTTACCTCCAAGCTCTTAACCAACCAGAAGGGCCCTTGCTCATTGGCATCTTGGAAGATTCCTGACAGAGACCGTGTAACCTCAGGGCTTCCTTTCTGTTCCCCATCACTTTGTCCCTTCCCACTTCCACGGGACCCTCTCTTGTCTTCCCAGAGAAGGAAGCCATCGGTCACAAGTGGCCCCCTACCCAACCTCAAAAACATTTAGGATCCAGTAAACCAGTCCCTCCTAAAGAACACTTGGCTCAGATGGTAACGAATCTGCCTGCAAGCAATGCAGGAGAGCCAGGTTCCGTCCCTTGGTGGAGAAGATCCCCTGGAGAAGGGAATGGCAACCAACTAACATACATACACACATCCCTCCCCCCCTTCCTTTATCTTGCCTGACACACCTCGTGCCATTGTTGCCATAGAAACCACCCAGTGTTATCAGGCAAATGCAAGGGCAGGGCCAGGGGAATTGCCATTTTTGGTTTATCATGGCCTCAGGCACTTTAGAAAGTAAGTTCTCCATCTACTGGCATCTTGGCACCTCCATCCAGAAGCCAAGACAATAGACCTAAAAGAAACTCCCTGGGGAGTTGCATAAAGAACATTTGTGAGAAGTTATGCCTTAATTACTACCTCCCAGGGAAAAGGAGCTTTTCCAAGCAGCAGTATATAATTCACTGCTTCTCTGCATGTGTGAGTCTGATGGGATGGAGCTCTGGAATGAGAAGCTGGAGCCCCAGACTCCATCCTGGTCTGTACTTTCCTTGGCTTTGGAACCTGAATGCAGACTTGATTTCTTCACCCGTCACGTGGGGAGAATCCTAAGGCTAAAACAGTTGAGGGGGGGTGGGGGGTGGCGGAGGGAACTCTACTGGCATTTAGGTAGCAGTGAACAAAGTCTAGAAAAAAAAAAGCAATTTAATTATGATTATTTTGCCATTTACCCTGTGAGGTACACCCTTCGCTCCCTGCAGTCCTACAACTTGGATCACTCCCACTAGAAACCACTGATCTCCCCAACCCCTATCAGGAGGGAACCCCTGAGCCTTCCCCCACTCCCCGCCCCCCTCTCTTCCCTTCCTGGGCTCAGTGCCCCTCCTCGAAGGGCTTTCTCGCTCCCGGAGCTCAGTTCCTTGAATGAACACAGGCTGACACACCTATACCCCATTCACTAATTAGAAGCCTCCCCAGGCTCTGCTCGGGGCCAACTTAAGCAGAGCCTGTGGGCCAATTCTCCAGCCTGGCAGCTGGAGGTCTGCCAGCTCCTGGCCCCCTTTCTCCCCAGCTTTCACTCCTGCCCTGCCTCCCAACAGCCAGGAAGAGACAGGGGGCTGGCAGCCAGAAGGGGCCCCAAGGGCTGCCAGATGCCCCCCTCCCCCCTGCAAAAAAAAGGGGGGGCGGGGGGAAGGAAACAATTCCTGACTACAGTCACTCTGTATTTCTTTCCGGGGGAGCCGGCTTTCTGAGCAAGGGCTCCCTCTGCGTCCTGACTGACACTCAGGAGCTGAGCCAGCCCAGATCGTCCCTGGCTTTGTTAAGGAGCAGGAGTGGCCCAGGAGGGGGAGGGGAGGGGAGGGCTCAGGAGCCCAGTGTGGGGACTGTCTCTTATACACATCTAGATGTGTATAAGAGACAGGGGTAGAAAGGGGCTTCCCTGGTGGCTCAGATGGTAAAGAACATATCGTCAATGCAGAAGACCTGGGTTCAATCCCTANTGGCCCAGGAGGGGGAGGGGAGGGGAGGGCTCAGGAGCCCAGTGGGGGGAGGGGCAGACAGAGATGGTCCATTTTCCAGTAGGGAAAAAAAAAAACTTTCCTATGGTCCATCCACTCTATTCACAGTGGGGGTGAGGGTGAGGGAGGGGGCAGTTACTCTGTAATCTGAAAGCCAACACAGTTAACTTCCCTAGACCTACCACCCCATCTAAGGAGAGCTTATCCTCTCCTCCCCTCCCCCACCACCAACACCAAGGTGTCTAAAGAGCCTCCACGCCAGACTCCCTGGGAGAAATGCTGTGCTTTGTCCCTCCTGGCGTGGGTTTCACCACAACTATCTGTTGAGCCCTGAAGACTCAAGCACCCAGCTTTCTCGACTGCCTGGGGTCTCAGCTCCATCCGAAGCTTGACACTGAACCGCTGTGTCGTGTTACTAGCCACTCAGGCCATTCAGAGGGTTTTCCGGGACCACGGGTGGAATCAGACATTAGGAAGAACCCCAGCGCCCCGGAAATACGCCCCCACATCTACTAAGAACCCTTCAGTCCCCAGTCCACTCAGAAGTGAGGTCAATGCTGGAGACAGCAGAGTAAGGAAGCATCACTTTTTTGGACAGAACATCCGGTTTCTTTGCCAGGATCATGTTCAGCGCTCTGGCACGCGAGGCTCAGACAGGATGGACCTGAAAAGCCTGCTCCTGGAGCAGGGAGACGGCGCCATGAGGCCCTCACGGGCTGCGTGGACAACATAGCAGCTCATCCCGCACACACCCTATGCACCAAGCACGCCAGCACACGCCGCTTCTGATCCTCGCCTGCTGAAGCTGGGTCCTGGCAAGCGTCCTGTGGAGGCCATCGTGGAGGACAGGGCTGCCCAGCCCTGAGACAGAGCCTCAGGGACTCCCCAGTCCTCTGAACGCCAGCAACTGGAGGGCTGGGCCCTAGAGTTCGGCTGGCAGATGAAGGCAGGACTCTGCTTCTGGGACCTAGGCTAAGTTCTTAATAATGTCCGACTATACCCATCCCGTTTCTGAGCAGCACCAAGTGTCCAGGGTCAGACTCTGGGGCCCCCTCTGCCTCCACAGCCACTCCACTCACATTCTGAGCACTACAGTCTCATTAGAAAAAACCCTGATGCTGGCCAAGAATGAAGGCAGGAGGAGAAGGGAACAACAGAGAATGAGATGGTGGGGTGGCATCACCTACTCAAGAGACATGAGTTTGAGCAAACTCCAGGAGATGGTGAAGGACAGCCTGGTGTGCTGTGGTCCGTGGCGTCTCAGAGAGTTGGACACAACTGAGCGACTGAACAACCACAAGAGTGAAGCTGCCAGAGGGTGAAGGGTCAGCCCCGGACCGTAGTGCACAAGCCCTAAAGAGCAAGCCTAACTCATCCACGGGCCTCGCTGATGGCTCAGCTGGTAAAGAGTCCGCCTGCAACGCAGGAGACCTGGGTTCAATCCCTGGCCTGGGAAGATCCCCTGGAGAAGGGAAAGGCTACCCACTCCAGTATTCTGGCCTGGAGAATCCCATGGACTGTATAGTCCATGGAGTTGGAAACAGTTGGACACGACTGAGCGACTTTCACTAACTCATCCATGAAACATATAAGTCTTGGACCTCAGTCATCTGTTTACTGTCAACGGAGTTTATGCCACATGGAAAGCACAGTTTAATTACCTTTTCTCCAAACAGCCCCACTACAGTCTGCAAAAGTGGATCTGATGCGGATGCTTCCAATGTATAGACAGAGAGGTGGAAATCAACTGAATCATTCCAAAAAGAAACTACACCCAAGTGCTTAGGCTTTATATGTATTATTTATCTTTACACACTCATATACACACATGCAGACCTGACCCTACTCAGTTGATGCTATCAATTCTTCCTTTACAGATAAGGAAACGGAGGCTCAGAGAAAATATATCTCTTGCCTTGGGTGGCAAGTATGTGGTAGAAAACTGGGGTTTGAATCAAAGCCATTTCATACCAGGATGAGGCCCCGCAATGCTGGGTACAACCTGCAGAGACAAGTGGCCTGTTTGACACAGCCTGACTAAGCATCAGAGAGGAGACGTTGCTTGCCAAGATTAAGGCAGCTAAGAGAACCTATTATGTGCCAGGCATTCTGCGTTATCATAGCTGACCTCACACACACCCCATTTGAGAAATACAAACATCCTCATTTCATCAAAGGACAAGACTCACATCACTCAGGTTAGAGACAGGCTTGCATCGGAACGCAGGTCAATCCGCCAGCCAAGGCCAGGCTGCTTCCACCATCATCCCCTGCCCACCAGCTCCTCTCCAGAGGCCTGTGCTGGGGCCCTTCTGTGCCTCCTGGCTGCTGCACGCTGGCCACTTCCATTTCTGAAATCCCCAAGCTCCAGGAGTTGTTCCTCTCAAAAGAGTTGAGGGAATGCAAATTACTGACAGTGGCCCAAGCATCACCTGCATGTGGCAGGTGTCTAAGAACAAACCTTCTAGTTTATGGGGTCACAGGCTTTTGCTGCCAAAGGCCCCCACTCCCCTCCTTGGCCATGGAGGTAGAGGGGTTCAGAAGAAAGGGAACCAGGTTAGTTTCTCACCTCACAACTTACCTGTAAGGTGGCCCCTCCACTGAGCCCCAGAGTCCAAACCTATGAAACGGAGGTAAAAGGCCTCCCTCACAGGGTTGCTGTTAACACAAGAGACGAAGCAGGCAAAGAAGTTGGTTGCGACCAGGACGGGGGCAGATGGGAGGCTGCCTGCCATCTCAGCGAACTGGCCAGAGATTGCAAGGAGAAGCAGAGAGCTCTGAACATCTGCCAACCAGACCACCAGCATCCTGGGGCATTAGAAGTGTAACCTCACTGTGTCTTGGCTGTGGCAGAAGCAGCCTGGGCAGGAACCCCCTGGGAGGATAAGGCTTCCCCCCTCTACCCCCCACCAAGCCCAGTTCCTGCACTGCCAGCTACCGCCCTTCTCATTTTACAATCAGGTTTGGTTCAAACATGCCAATCCCCAATTATCTATGTGGTCTCCATCTACTTCTGGATCTCTGAGGATGGCTGAGCCAATCTATTTCCCATGTCACTTTTTTTCAAGCTATGTTCTCCTGCTTAGCATCCAGCAAGGTGTTCTAGAGCCCCAGGAGGAGAAGCACGGGAGAACAGAACAGTTCACGGGCTGGAGAAAGCAGAGGTGGACAGAGAAGAGAAAGACTAAAACTAAATGCAGTCCCTGCATATGCAGTCTCCTTCACTTCAGTTCAGTTCAGTCCAGTCGCTCAGTCGTGTCCGATTCTTTGCGACCCCATGAATCACAGCATACCAGGCCTCCCTGTTCATCACCAGCTCCCGGAGGAACACTCAGACTCACATCCGTCGAGTCCGTTATGCCATCCAGCCATCTCATCCTCGGTCGTCCCCTTCTCCTCCTGCCCCCAATCCCTCCCAGCATCAGAGTCTTTTCCAATGAGTCAACTCTTCGCATGAGGTGGCCAAAGTACTGGAGTTTCAGCTCTAGCATCATTCCTTCCAAAGAAATCCCAGGGTTGATCTCCTTCAGAATGGACTGGTTGGATCTCCTTGCAATCCAAGGGTCTCTCAAGAATCTTCGCCAACACCACAGTTCAAAAGCATCAATTCTTCGGCGCTCAGCCTTCTTCACAGTCCAACTCTCACATCCATACATGACCACAGGAAAAACCATAGCCTTGACTAGGCGGACCTTAGTCGGCAAAGTAATGTCTCTGCTTTTGAATATACTATCCAGGTTGGTCATAACTTTTCTTCCAAGGAGTAAGCGTCTTTTAATTTCATGGCTGCAGTCACCATCTGCAGTGATTTTGGAGCCCAAAAAAATAAAGTCTGACACTGTTTCCACTGTTTCCCCATCTATTTCCCATGAAGTGATGGGACCGGATGCCATGATCTTCGTTTTCTGAATGTTGAGCTTTAAGCCAACTTTTTCACTCTCCTCTTTCACTTTCATCAAGAGGCTTTTTAGCTCCTCCTCACTTTCTGCCATAAGGGTGGTGTCATCAGCATATCTGAGGTTATTGATATTTCTCCCGGCAATCTTGATTCCAGCTTGTGTTTCTTCCAGTCCAGCGTTTCTCATGATGTACTCTGCATATAAGTTAAATAAGCAGGGAGACAATATACAGCCTTGACGTACTCCTTTTCCTATTTGGAACCAGTCTGTTGTTCCATGTCCAGTTCTAACTGTTGCTTTCTGGCCTGCATACAGATTTCTCAAGAGGCAGATTAGGTGGTCTGGTATTCCCATCTCTTTCAGAATTTTCCACAGTTTATTGTGATCCACACAGTCAAAGGCTTTGGCCTAGTCAATAAAGCAGAATTAGATGTTTTTCTGTAACTCTCTTGCTTTTTCCATGATCCAGCGGATGTTGGCAATTTGATCTCTGGTTCCTCTGCCTTTTCTAAAACCAGCTTGAACATCAGGAAGTTCACGGTTCACACATTGCCGAAGCCTGGCTTGGAGAACTTTGAGCATTACTTTACTAGCATGTGAGATGAGTGCAACTGTACGGTAGTTTTAGCATTCTTTGGCATTGCCTTTCTTTGGGATTGGAATGAAAACTGACCTTTTCCAGTCCTGTGGCCACTGCTGAGTTTTCCAAATTTGCTGGCATATTGAGTGCAGCACTTTCACAGCATCATCTCTCAGGATCTGAAACAGCTCAACTGGAATTCCATCACCTCCACTAGCTTTGTTCGTAGTGATGCTTTCTAAGGCCCACTTGACTTCACATTCCAAGATGTCTGGCTAATAATAATGATAACCAAACTTTTTTTTTTTTTTTTCCGATAGTTTTGTAGTATGTGAGGAGGACCAACAAAACCAAACGTGGGCCCAAGCCTGTTCATTTTCTGCTTCTCCCTCATTCCCTTTAGCACTTCCTGCCCACCCCCCAACCCCGTAATCCTGCATTTCATTAAACCAAGAATTTTTGGAACTTGCTCATATCAAAACTAGCAATTTTGTGTCCCATTTTCTACAGCAGTGAATAGCTAATCTGAGAAACTAGAAGCTAACCTGATCAATGGGCTAGAGAACAGAGATGCTCTCAAAGTCACCCTCAGTGTCTGACAGCTGATGACTCTAGCTGAGTAACAGCTACCCTGCAGGCATTTCTATAGGAATAATTTCCCCCAAAGAAACTATGTGCATGAAAACTTATTTTAAAGCTGAGTGCTAAGGTAAGCTAACAGTGAGAAAATCTAAACCTCCCTTTTCCCTCTGCCTGCCAGGAAACTCAATGATCCAATCAGTGGTTGGATCTTCCAGCTGCATGTCTTCCACTGCACAGAAAGACACTCATGTCCACAACAGACAAGTTCTTCTTTCGCCCTAGACTTCACCACCTATCCTAATTCAGAGGCTCCTTGCTTCTGGTTTTGTTTCTCTAAGTTCTTTGACACTGTCATATAAGACTTTTTTTTCCCTCAAAGCTCACTTGAATACCTCATCAAAGGAATAGATGGGGTCATTGTTGCTGTTTAGTCGCTCAGTCATACCCAACTCTTTACAACCCCGTGGACTGCAGCACGCCAGGCTTCCCTGTCCTTCACCATCTCCCAGAATTTGCTCAAACTCATGTCCACTGAGTCAGTGATGCCATCCAACCATGGGTCATTATTTCTGCACAAAGGGAACAAGCTCAGTGAACTCTAGGCAGGAGTGGAAGGTGAGCAGGGAGCCTGCAGNCTGTCCTTCACCATCTCCCAGAATTTGCTCAAACTCATGTCCACTGAGTCAGTGATGCCATCCAACCATGGGTCATTATTTCTGCACAAAGGGAACAAGCTCAGTGAACTCTAGGCAGGAGTGGAAGGTGAGCAGGGAGCCTGCAGGCAAAGACTCCAACACAGCCTGCCTCTGCCAGGCTGGTTCAGAACCTGGGGAGTCACACCCTCCAGAGAAGCCCTGCCTCCAAGGCCATAGCGCCCAGAGCCACACCCAGCTTGATCCTGTAGTCCGGGAACTATAAGTCTCCAGAGCAGAACCAGAAGAACCCAGGAGCAGCAGCTCTCTAGTCCCTAATCTCCCCTTCCAACACACTCAGGCAGAGCAGCTTAGCAGGGCTAGTTCTGGGTGTTCTGTCCAGAAGGGGGTGGGGGGTGGGGGGCCGGAAGGTAGTGATGCTAGCAATCAGTGACAGTGGGTCCCACTCATTCCCCGAGACTATTTTACAAGTTTGAACTCAGTATGCAAATTTATGCAAGACAAGATGCAAAGCAGTGCTCTGAGCCAGAAGTCCCGTTGCTTTTCTCCCCCTTCTTTGAAGCTGCACTGAACCACTGTAAATCAGCCCTCGCCTCTGCCCCGCTTTATGCTGCCCCAGCAACTGCAGATGCAAAGCCTCCCCTGGCCAGCCCGCCCGCCGGCCTGCCGGCCCGCCTGCCCTGGGACTTTGAATGACTGCACATTTCTATAGCACCTTTATAAGTGCAGCGGGCCAGACGGCCACTTGGGCGGCTCCGCCCCTCGGCATAATCCCCGGCATTGTACACGGCGGAGAAGGAGGCTGGGGAGATGCTGGAGGGAGCCAGTCCGGCCCGGCCGAGGACCTGAATTCTGAAAGGGCCGGACCAGCCCAGGCCTGCTTCCTTTTCTTTCCGTAACATTTCTAGGCACTTCTGCACACTCCGCTACCGAACACACCCACACATTTCTCAGGTCCAGATTTCAGGCAGGTCTCAGGGTCCCCCTGCTATTTTTCTTCCAGGCCCACCTACTCCACCCCCGCCCCGCCCGCACCAGCCNCCACCCCGGGCAGCGTCCTCCACCAGGACCTCTCCCGGAACCTTCGGCCGGCGACCACCAGCTCAAGTGGTGCCCCAGATAAGCCTCAAGCTCCTACCCCCACCGATCTGACCAGCACCCTCCTCCCGGGCAAATCCCCCCTCCAAAACATAAGTCGGGTACCTTCCACTAGGGAAGCCTATGGTAATGGGGATGCCTTCTCTCTCCGTATTATTCCCCACTAAATTAGCAGCCGAGGATCTCCAACTCCAGTTCCTCTCCCCGGACCTGACTTTCGGGTCTGCCCCCCCGCCAACAACCCCCCAACCCCCACCCAGAGCCGGCCCAGGACCCTGCTCTTCCTCCGTTAAAACGGTCTCTGAGGTCCTGCCTCACACTCCTTCCCTCCCGAAGGGCCGCTAGCCGGGCTCTCCCCCGCCCACTAAGTTTCTCCCAACTAGTTGTCCCAGCCCCGCGTTACCTGCAACCTGCTCGGGGCTGGCGCTGTACTCAGCATCGCCGTGCTTCTCGCAAGTGCCCTCGCCGTGGACCAGCGCCCTCAGGGGCAGCTCGGAGCCCGGGTTGGGATAGCAGCGCAGCCCCTGGCCGCAGCGCGGGGTGTACACGCCGCACCGCTCGCCCTCCAGCCGGGCGCACACGGAGCAGCAGCCGCAGCCCGGCTCGCGGACCAGCTCGCAGGGCACGCGGGCGTCGCCGGCCGGCCCGGCCGCGGCGCCGGGCGGGGGCTTGCAGGCGGCCAGGCTCTCGGGCGTGCAGGGCGGGCAGCGGAACAGCACCTCGGCGCGCGCCCCGCAGTCGCCGCCGCCCGCGCCCAGCAGCAGCAGCAGCAGCAGCGGCGGCAGCAGCAGCAGCGCGGGGCCGCGCAGTCTCGGCTGCATGTTGGCGGCGGTGAGCGCGACGGCGGCGAGCGAGCGGGCAGGTGGCACGGCCCTGTGAGCGCGGGAGCCGCCTCCGCCGCTTCCTTCTCCACCCCCGCCGCCGCAGCCGGGTCCTAAAGGGCCCTGCTTCTCCCCGCCCCCTTGCTTCTCCCCTCCTCCTTTTGGAGACCACCCCCTTCCCCCCGACACTCCCGCGCGCGGGCCTCTGCGTGCGCGCACGCCCACTCGCCCATCCCCACCTCCTCGCAGGCAACGTGGGTCCCCTACACCCTCTGGCCTCCGTCCCTTCACGCACTTCCACCCCGGGCTCCCTGACTCCAGGAAAAAGAACAACTTGGGGGTTTGGGTTAAGATCGACGCGGGAGTGGGCAGGAGTGGGTGCTTTTGTCTCCTGTTTTCAGTTCAATTCGGAAGGACTTTGTGCGCCTCCCATGTGGCCGGCGCTGTGCTCACTGCTGGAGGGAATGCAGAGGACGTCAGGCGTGACCTTCAAGTAGATTTCGGTCTACTCCCAGCAGTTCCCTCCATCCTCGAGGTTTCCCCCACTGCTGACGGACGTGCTGCTTGGGACAATGACTTAGGAGTCAGGAGGCTGTTCACGTCCTCTAGATCAGCCTACCCCCGAACTGCCCCTCTTAGGGACCATTGCAATTTCCCAACCCTGCAGGCATCTGGTAACGTAAGTACCTGAAATGCAATTTCTGGACACTAAGAAATCTCCCCTCTTCTGGGCTTACTCAGCTCCACACCCCCTCCCTCCGCAAAGAATCCCTTGAGGACCTGCCCCACCGCACCCACTCCAGATCTGAAGGCATTTGCTGCAGGACAGAACACCCTGCTTCAGGGGTCTTAGGTCAGATCAGTTTTCCAGGTGTGGGAGAATGCCCTGCGGTAAGGTCATTTAGAGCTCACTCCAATAAATGCAGGTGAACAAGAATGGCCTCCCTTCATCTTTCAGCTTGATTTACTGATTCATCCATCCAAGCTGTCCCCAACTCAGAAATTCCAGATTGGACCCCACTTTAATTATCACACATCTCTTGTGACCCTAACAAAGATTCTTGTCAGATTCTCTTGGTAGGGATAGGACCATTGAACTGCCTCCAGCCTGGGTCTAATTTCTCAATACCTCCATGCCACCCTTCCACGTGGCCACCTGGCCTTGAAAGTTAGGGCCATGCCCCAGGAAGGCAAGTGCTTGATCTTAAGGAACCAACAATGTTATGGGGGTGAGTTTGGTGAGATGAACAAATAACTGGTTGTCAGAGGCTTTGAGGAGGAGAAATGTTTAAATGGCAAGGTGATGGGGATTGCAGGGGTGGATCAGAATTTAAATTGAAGCTTGGAATTCTACCAGGGGACATACAGGCATAACAAGGGCATCTTGAGCAGAGGGACCAGCTAAAGCAAGGACCTGAAAATAGGAAAGCAAGGATGGAGAAAGGAAGGCTTGGAGGCAGGGGGAGGACCGGCAGGAAATCCAGTTGGCTTGGGTGGAGGTTTGGCTTCATATAATGGGCAGGGAGGTGCAGCATCCATGTTTGGGCAGAGGAGTGAAACAGACAGAGCTGGACTTGGAAATCACAGCGCTGTATCTAGTGCAGATCTGGTGGAACTCAGAAGAGACAGGCATGGGAAGATGCTGGTCACTCTTTGGTGTGCCCTAGCGTCCTGTGCCAACCTTGTAATATTTGTTTCTATTGGTCTCATCAGTTAGAGTCTGAGCATCTTCAGAGTAGACACACTCTGGCATGATGCTGTCCAATAAAAATCTATTGCAAACCACAAACGTGAACCACATGTGCAATTTTCAATTTTCTAATAGTCATGTTAAAATATAGTAAAAAGAAATAGATGAAACCCATTTTAGTATATACTATAGTTTCTTCAAAATATCATTTCAAGGTGTAGTCTATATTAAAAGTTATTAGAGATTTAACACTCCTTTTTTCATACTAAATCCTCAAACTCTGAAGTGTATCTTATGCTTATGTGTCTGTGTGTGCTCAACTGTGTCCAACTCTTGGCAACCCAAGACTGTATACTGGGGCTACAGCTACAAGGACTGTAGCCTGCCAGGCTCCCCTGTCCATGGGATTTCCCAGGCAAGAATACTGGAATGGATTGCCATTCCCTTCTCTAGGGGATCTTCTCAGTCGAGAATCAAATCCACATCTCTTGCACTGCAGGCAGATTCATTACTATTAAGCCACCTGGGAAGTGCCAATTTTACGCTTATAGCGCATTTCAATTTGAACTAGCCAAAACTCAATACTTTCTAGCCATATGTGGCAAGTAGCTGCCAGATTGGACAGGAAACAGGTCTAAAATATAGTGCCTGGCACTTTGTAGGCACTCAGTAAATGTACTGAATGAATGAAAAGTGTGGTTTCTGGAAATACTCCTCTCAGGGCCTTGATGATCAGTTGCCATTGCAGTGACCAGTAGCTAGAGATGAAAGGTAAGGCTCAGTCATGACACTGTTGAGAGGATAGGAGGCATTCATTCATTCATTCAGCTCCTCACTTATCTTTTGAGACGCATTCTTCTTCCATCTCCTTTAAAGTTCTTGATCTCTTAGCCCAGAACCATGGAGATGAGCGGGAAATGTAAGGTTAATCTGACACATGCCAAGTGCTCAGCGAAAGTTTTCTTTCTGATGAGTCTGAAGACCCTCCACCAGTCCTCTTTGTTCCCTGATTAAAAGTAATCCTCCTTCCTGTGTATGCACATTCACTCACTACCAGCAGCCCCATCTTTTTGAAGTCCTTTCTTAACCACCCTGAAGTCCACAGTCCTACTCCAGAAAGACCAGCTTCTGCTGAGGCTTCAATCACAGAACATCCTCAGTGGACTGAAGTCTCAGGAAGAGGAGCAAGGGCTTGACCAAGACCCCACGCAGGCTACTAGCTAGCCTGGGACTCCTCCGTTTTGTTCATCACTGCAGTCCCAGGGCCTAGAACGGCGCCTGCTACACACAGAGTGGATAAATCCTGAGTGAACCCAGGTACTCACTCCTAGCCCCCTAGAGCATATCTACCTTTTTATTTCTCATGAGTTCCTCTGTGATGTCCTTAGGCCTGTCCTGAGAGCCTGTCTGTGCTAAGGATGAGGCAGTAAGGACTCCCTGAGAGATGGGGACAGGCTGCAACTGGTTTACTCCCCTCCCCCAATCCCTGCCTTTTTTCCATTTGAAAAGTGCTTCACAAACCCCACCCTCACAAGGTTTACCGTAACTAAGTACCACCTGTACTATTATTTACATAATATTTTCTTAATGAAAGTCAATCCCCCTTTTTTTTTCCCTTTTTTACTTAAAGCTTTTTTTAATGCAACTTTATATCACTACCATAAATGGAAAAGCAGTATTGATGGACGGCCATACATAGATAGCAACCATGCAAATAAACACAATGACAACAAAACAATGTTACTCAGTTCAAGTTGCATACCTCTTGCTTACTGCAGCCTCTGAGGCTGGCGTTCGCCTCTAGTTAGCAAAAGATGAGCCGACCGACCAGTAGTAAAGGCAAGCCTGACCCAAGCTGAAATTTTTCTCCATTAAGTCATCGGAAGGAGAGAAATATTTTTTAAAACATTTTATTGAAATGTAACATACATGCAAAAAAAAGCACAGGTATCATAAACTTGAGGAATGTTTGAGGAATCCCATATAACCAGATGAAGGCCATTGACAGCACACAGAAGACCCCTGCGTGCTGCCTTCTAGTGGTTGCGGCCCCACCAAGGGAAACCATTATCCTGACCTCTACTAGCATGGATGAGTTTTGCCCATCTTTACATTTCATGTAAATGAAAGCATACAACATGTAGTCTTTTTGTCTCTGACTTCCCCTGCTCAGCCCTGTGCTCACGAGATTTGTCCATAATCTTGCATGCAGTTTTTCATCCTTTTTCCTGTTAGGCACACATTTTTGTGGCCTCCCTACCTGGATGTGGAATTTCTGGATCATGAAGTGTTCCAGTGCTCAGCTCTAGGAGATCTAGCCAGAAAGTCATGCCAAATAAATGTATGACTCTAACCTCCTATCAACAGTTTGATGAGGGTTCCACTTTCTCCCCATCCTTACCAACACTTGGCATTTCCCATCATTTCTCAAAGTATCTGTTCTGATCATTGTATCTGATTATGGTTTTATTTTGGAGTTCCCTGATGACTGAAGAAGCTGAGCACCTTTCTAATGATAGAAAAGGAGGAATTTTCAAAGGGAATTGTGCCATATAATGTGATGTAATGTCATGTCCATGTATCATGATTATACATCTTGAGTAGCACCTAAAATCATCTTGCATGTAGGAGTTGCCATCTTTTTTATTATGGAGGTTTTAATTGTAGTTGTTTCAAGAGGAAGGGAAAAGAGAAAAGGTTAAGACTATTGCTTGAGCAGAGGAAGTGTCCTCTACTCTCTATCCATCCAGTGAAGTTGCTCAGTCATGTCTGACTCTTTGCAACCCCATGGACTATAGCCCACCAGGCTCCTCCATCCACAGAATTTTCCATGCAAGAGTACTGGAGTGGGTTGCCATTTTCTTCTGCAGGGGATCAAACCCAGGTCTCCTGCATTGTAGGCAGATGCTTTACCACCTGAGCCACCAGGGAAGCTTTTACTGCAGACCAGCACTATCCACCTCCTCTTTGATGCTTCCTGAAACAAAATAAACAGGACCTTCTGATCCAGTGGTTGGAAACCCCAGCAACCAATATGAAAACTGAAGAATGTGCTCTCAGAGGCAAGGCTGCACGCTTTGTGGGGGTTTCCCAAATGAGCATCGGGTACCAGGGCAACAACGTGACCAGATCACCATCATCATCTTTGTCTTCAGAACATCTTTACCAAATACCTCTCCCCGGATGCTGGCTTGGGCTTTTGTGCAACCCTTTCTCTTAGAAGTTACTGAATCGAGTTGGATGACTCTAAAGTGACCAAAAGGAGAGGACACAAAGGGAAAGAATCGGATGACAATGTGAGCACCGGAGGCTGGTGGAAGAGTCCAGAGAAGGCGCTGCAGCCAGACGGTCTGGATTCCTGTCCAACTCCTCCCCTCCCTGGCTCCGTCACTGGGACAAGTTTACTTCCCTTCTCTGAGCCTCAGTTTCCTCATCTGTCATAAGGAGGTGATAATAATAGTACCCATTTGAGAGAGTTGCTGCAAGGAGTGAATGAAATGATCAAAGTGAGTCCTTCACACTCTACCTGGCACACAGCCCTCAACAACAGACAGCTGTGCTGTTATTATTACCTGATGCTCAGGAGACTGAGAGTTCCTCAGTGTGGGGTCAGGAAAGTCTCACATCCCTTCCTCTAACACAGCTGGTAAGATGTCTGCAGAGGGAGGAATTCATCGAGCTTGATGGGAAGGGGGAGTGGCTCCCTAGGCTCTAGTGAGGTGGGGCGGGGATAACTACATGCCCTGAAGAGTGACAAGGAAGAGAAGACATCAGAGCATGGATGCTGCAGAGGCCTGGCAGAAAGCGCAGATCCAGAACCTTCTCCCTCCCAGAAGTGGAAGGTCCAGCAGACCTACACAGCCAAAGCAACAGGCAATGAAGTGCAGTGATGACAGGAAGAAAAGAACAAAACTAGGAGCAGTAATTCCATGCAGATACTTTCACAAGTATTACTTCATTTCTCATAAATGTCATCAGAGGCCCGGAGAGGTTAAGTGACCTATCTGACCCCGCCCCGCCTCGTCTCCGTGTGACTTCTGGGTTTCTTTGAAACCAATTGGTCCCAGCCCATCACCCCCATGGGATGCAAGCTCAGCACCCGCTGATGTGCCCAGCCCCACCCCCAGCATCCCAGCCATCCCCAGGAAGCCAGCAGCACAGCCCCTGAGTCCTGGGAACAAAGACAAAAGAGCTAACAGCAAAGCCGGAACTGCTGGGGTTTGCTGCCTCGAAATAAGAAGGGTGTGTTTAAAATTCTCAAAAAGCAACCTGCTCACAGAGGAAGGCCTGTCTCTTATACACATCTAGATGTGTATAAGAGACAGTTTCTGGTCTTTCCCTCAAGACAAAAGAGCTAACAGCAAAGCCGGAACTGCTGGGGTTTGCTGCCTCGAAATAAGAAGGGTGTGTTTAAAATTCTCAAAAAGCAACCTGCTCACAGAGGAAGGCAGGCTGGGATGGCGGGGGGCGTTACTCTTCGGAGTAGGGGAGAAGAGACGGATGATGGAGTGGAGGCAGTGGCGTTCAGTGCTAAGGTCTCATCTGGGCCACCCCACCCAACTCGGACCTCCGCATTCTTCACTCAGCATCCCAGTTCCTGCCCCAGCCCAGGACCCTCTCCTGCACAGGAGCCTCCAAACTCCCCTTCTCTCTTCCCTGCACCCCCAGCCCCTCCAGCCTCCCCCCAACCCCTGCAAGCCCAGACTTCTCCCAGCAGGGTCCCCTTCCCCCCAGCCCTCCTCACACTGCAGACACCCTGCTCTTGGCACTTCTTTCCAGGGCACCCACTCAGCTTCCACCCCACAGTCCCCGCCCCCCAACCCTGGTGTCCCCTCTTCCCAATGTGCAGCACAATAGAAAAATGCGGAAGGCGGCTGTCTGACCATTGGGAGCCGGCAGAGGAGGCAGCTGGGGCTAGCTGGCGGAAAGGAGTCCCATAACCAGACAGAAAATCCTGTGAAATTCTTCCCGTGAACTCACTCCATTGTCCCCGAGTTCCCCTGACGACTGCAGGGAGGAGTGCATGGGAGAATTCCCCGCATCTGGTCCCTTCCGAAGAACCCTAACCTGCCTCGGGGGTTGGGAGGCAGGAGAGTTGGTTTTTCAGGCAGAAAGTAAGAAGAACGAAGAACGAAAAAAAAATACTAAAACGTTTAGGAAGGACGTGTACTACCGCACTTGGTTACAACAGTCAAAATCCAAAGGATTCTATGAACTTGGAGGCCTTTTGAACAAAAGTTCACCCTGCTGGGGGAGATGTTTAGTTTGTCAGAGTTCAGTTCAGAAAACCACAGTACCTCCCGGTGGACCACGGGGTGCTAGCGGGCGATGGAGGAGGGCCGCGGACGCAAGGCTGGGGGATGGGCGCCCGCGGTGAAAGGACTTTGCAGAGTCTTTTCCCTGGCATCAGCGCTTTCTAAGAGAAGCTGGAGAGAAGGGTTAACCTCCAGGCAGGCTGGGGAGGGAGGCAAGTCCCAGCCAGAAGAAAGGGACTGAGGGGTTCCGCTGGAGGAAGCCCTAACTTGCTGTGCACTCAAGGTCAAAATGCGACCGAAAAAAAGATTTCAACTCTGACCCCTACTTGTCTTCTCAAGGAGAACAGGCAAAAAATAATAGCAGGCTGAAGGAACGAGGGTAGGGGGTGCGCAGGAGGGGGGGTCAAGACCACAGAAGTTAAGAAGGGAGCAAGAATTTTTTCCCTTTTTCTTTCCTTCCTTTTCTTTTTGTAAATGTCTCTTAAGTTTAAGAAACTTGGTCAGACTCGCTTGATTTTTAAACAACGGCAGCAGGCAGTGAACACATTTCACCACTGTCTCCAAGAGGAAAGAAAATAATTACAGCTTCCTCCAGACCACTGAAGCAGGAGGCTTTTGTGATTAAAAAAAAAAAAAAAAAACACGCAACAACAATAACAAAAAAAACATATGAGATATAATCTGGTTGTGTAAAAAAAACACACACACACACAAAAACTTGTGGTGGGGGGCGGGGGCTTAGAGCTCCTTACAAAGAATCTCGGAGCCCCCATTCTATGGGACAGGAAGAGCTCCGTCAATTAGGATGGAACGGCGGGGGGCGACACCTCGCTCCGGGAAGGGTAGTTGCGTCCCGGCTGGGGCATCCTCCCGCCCGGACGCCCGGGGGCCCAGATGCTAAAATGAGCGGCAAGACTGCCCTCGCCCCAGACTGCATGCAGCCGGCGAGCTGGCTTGAGTTACAGTGACTCAACGGTTGGGGTCTCCTTTTCGCCTTCCAAATGCTCCTCTTTTATCATTCCACCCAACACAAAAGCGAGCGCCTTCTTCGTCCTCTCTGTAAAACAGCAGCGTTCCTTTTTTCTTTTTTTAACTCCTAGGCAGCCCACCCTGCAAAAAGTATGCACAAGTCTTTTCTTCTCACCTCACCATCCCAGGAGGAAGGGACCTCAATGCGCCGCTGCCTTCTCCTAGCGCCCCCTTCTCACTAGAGGTCCCTGGTGTCACCGGTACCCGCAAGCCTCCGCCCCCGCACCCCCCACCAGATGTGTATAAGAGACAGGACAAACTCCTCCTTTTGGAGACCACCCCCTTCCCCCCGACACTCCCGCGCGCGGGCCTCTGCGTGCGCGCACGCCCACTCGCCCATCCCCACCTCCTCGCAGGCAACGTGGGTCCCCTACACCCTCTGGCCTCCGTCCCTTCACGCACTTCCACCCCGGGCTCCCTGACTCCAGGAAAAAGAACAACTTGGGGGTTTGGGTTAAGATCGACGCGGGAGTGGGCAGGAGTGGGTGCTTTTGTCTCCTGTTTTCAGTTCAATTCGGAAGGACTTTGTGCGCCTCCCATGTGGCCGGCGCTGTGCTCACTGCTGGAGGGAATGCAGAGGACGTCAGGCGTGACCTTCAAGTAGATTTCGGTCTACTCCCAGCAGTTCCCTCCATCCTCGAGGTTTCCCCCACTGCTGACGGACGTGCTGCTTGGGACAATGACTTAGGAGTCAGGAGGCTGTTCACGTCCTCTAGATCAGCCTACCCCCGAACTGCCCCTCTTAGGGACCATTGCAATTTCCCAACCCTGCAGGCATCTGGTAACGTAAGTACCTGAAATGCAATTTCTGGACACTAAGAAATCTCCCCTCTTCTGGGCTTACTCAGCTCCACACCCCCTCCCTCCGCAAAGAATCCCTTGAGGACCTGCCCCACCGCACCCACTCCAGATCTGAAGGCATTTGCTGCAGGACAGAACACCCTGCTTCAGGGGTCTTAGGTCAGATCAGTTTTCCAGGTGTGGGAGAATGCCCTGCGGTAAGGTCATTTAGAGCTCACTCCAATAAATGCAGGTGAACAAGAATGGCCTCCCTTCATCTTTCAGCTTGATTTACTGATTCATCCATCCAAGCTGTCCCCAACTCAGAAATTCCAGATTGGACCCCACTTTAATTATCACACATCTCTTGTGACCCTAACAAAGATTCTTGTCAGATTCTCTTGGTAGGGATAGGACCATTGAACTGCCTCCAGCCTGGGTCTAATTTCTCAATACCTCCATGCCACCCTTCCACGTGGCCACCTGGCCTTGAAAGTTAGGGCCATGCCCCAGGAAGGCAAGTGCTTGATCTTAAGGAACCAACAATGTTATGGGGGTGAGTTTGGTGAGATGAACAAATAACTGGTTGTCAGAGGCTTTGAGGAGGAGAAATGTTTAAATGGCAAGGTGATGGGGATTGCAGGGGTGGATCAGAATTTAAATTGAAGCTTGGAATTCTACCAGGGGACATACAGGCATAACAAGGGCATCTTGAGCAGAGGGACCAGCTAAAGCAAGGACCTGAAAATAGGAAAGCAAGGATGGAGAAAGGAAGGCTTGGAGGCAGGGGGAGGACCGGCAGGAAATCCAGTTGGCTTGGGTGGAGGTTTGGCTTCATATAATGGGCAGGGAGGTGCAGCATCCATGTTTGGGCAGAGGAGTGAAACAGACAGAGCTGGACTTGGAAATCACAGCGCTGTATCTAGTGCAGATCTGGTGGAACTCAGAAGAGACAGGCATGGGAAGATGCTGGTCACTCTTTGGTGTGCCCTAGCGTCCTGTGCCAACCTTGTAATATTTGTTTCTATTGGTCTCATCAGTTAGAGTCTGAGCATCTTCAGAGTAGACACACTCTGGCATGATGCTGTCCAATAAAAATCTATTGCAAACCACAAACGTGAACCACATGTGCAATTTTCAATTTTCTAATAGTCATGTTAAAATATAGTAAAAAGAAATAGATGAAACCCATTTTAGTATATACTATAGTTTCTTCAAAATATCATTTCAAGGTGTAGTCTATATTAAAAGTTATTAGAGATTTAACACTCCTTTTTTCATACTAAATCCTCAAACTCTGAAGTGTATCTTATGCTTATGTGTCTGTGTGTGCTCAACTGTGTCCAACTCTTGGCAACCCAAGACTGTATACTGGGGCTACAGCTACAAGGACTGTAGCCTGCCAGGCTCCCCTGTCCATGGGATTTCCCAGGCAAGAATACTGGAATGGATTGCCATTCCCTTCTCTAGGGGATCTTCTCAGTCGAGAATCAAATCCACATCTCTTGCACTGCAGGCAGATTCATTACTATTAAGCCACCTGGGAAGTGCCAATTTTACGCTTATAGCGCATTTCAATTTGAACTAGCCAAAACTCAATACTTTCTAGCCATATGTGGCAAGTAGCTGCCAGATTGGACAGGAAACAGGTCTAAAATATAGTGCCTGGCACTTTGTAGGCACTCAGTAAATGTACTGAATGAATGAAAAGTGTGGTTTCTGGAAATACTCCTCTCAGGGCCTTGATGATCAGTTGCCATTGCAGTGACCAGTAGCTAGAGATGAAAGGTAAGGCTCAGTCATGACACTGTTGAGAGGATAGGAGGCATTCATTCATTCATTCAGCTCCTCACTTATCTTTTGAGACGCATTCTTCTTCCATCTCCTTTAAAGTTCTTGATCTCTTAGCCCAGAACCATGGAGATGAGCGGGAAATGTAAGGTTAATCTGACACATGCCAAGTGCTCAGCGAAAGTTTTCTTTCTGATGAGTCTGAAGACCCTCCACCAGTCCTCTTTGTTCCCTGATTAAAAGTAATCCTCCTTCCTGTGTATGCACATTCACTCACTACCAGCAGCCCCATCTTTTTGAAGTCCTTTCTTAACCACCCTGAAGTCCACAGTCCTACTCCAGAAAGACCAGCTTCTGCTGAGGCTTCAATCACAGAACATCCTCAGTGGACTGAAGTCTCAGGAAGAGGAGCAAGGGCTTGACCAAGACCCCACGCAGGCTACTAGCTAGCCTGGGACTCCTCCGTTTTGTTCATCACTGCAGTCCCAGGGCCTAGAACGGCGCCTGCTACACACAGAGTGGATAAATCCTGAGTGAACCCAGGTACTCACTCCTAGCCCCCTAGAGCATATCTACCTTTTTATTTCTCATGAGTTCCTCTGTGATGTCCTTAGGCCTGTCCTGAGAGCCTGTCTGTGCTAAGGATGAGGCAGTAAGGACTCCCTGAGAGATGGGGACAGGCTGCAACTGGTTTACTCCCCTCCCCCAATCCCTGCCTTTTTTCCATTTGAAAAGTGCTTCACAAACCCCACCCTCACAAGGTTTACCGTAACTAAGTACCACCTGTACTATTATTTACATAATATTTTCTTAATGAAAGTCAATCCCCCTTTTTTTTTCCCTTTTTTACTTAAAGCTTTTTTTAATGCAACTTTATATCACTACCATAAATGGAAAAGCAGTATTGATGGACGGCCATACATAGATAGCAACCATGCAAATAAACACAATGACAACAAAACAATGTTACTCAGTTCAAGTTGCATACCTCTTGCTTACTGCAGCCTCTGAGGCTGGCGTTCGCCTCTAGTTAGCAAAAGATGAGCCGACCGACCAGTAGTAAAGGCAAGCCTGACCCAAGCTGAAATTTTTCTCCATTAAGTCATCGGAAGGAGAGAAATATTTTTTAAAACATTTTATTGAAATGTAACATACATGCAAAAAAAAGCACAGGTATCATAAACTTGAGGAATGTTTGAGGAATCCCATATAACCAGATGAAGGCCATTGACAGCACACAGAAGACCCCTGCGTGCTGCCTTCTAGTGGTTGCGGCCCCACCAAGGGAAACCATTATCCTGACCTCTACTAGCATGGATGAGTTTTGCCCATCTTTACATTTCATGTAAATGAAAGCATACAACATGTAGTCTTTTTGTCTCTGACTTCCCCTGCTCAGCCCTGTGCTCACGAGATTTGTCCATAATCTTGCATGCAGTTTTTCATCCCTTTTCCTGTTACTTCCCCTACTCAGCCCTACGCTCACGAGATTTGTCCATAATCTTGCATGCAGTTTTTCATCCTTTTTCCTGTTAGGCACACATTTTTGTGGCCTCCCTACCTGGATGTGGAATTTCTGGATCATGAAGTGTTCCAGTGCTCAGCTCTAGGAGATCTAGCCAGAAAGTCATGCCAAATAAATGTATGACTCTAACCTCCTATCAACAGTTTGATGAGGGTTCCACTTTCTCCCCATCCTTACCAACACTTGGCATTTCCCATCATTTCTCAAAGTATCTGTTCTGATCATTGTATCTGATTATGGTTTTATTTTGGAGTTCCCTGATGACTGAAGAAGCTGAGCACCTTTCTAATGATAGAAAAGGAGGAATTTTCAAAGGGAATTGTGCCATATAATGTGATGTAATGTCATGTCCATGTATCATGATTATACATCTTGAGTAGCACCTAAAATCATCTTGCATGTAGGAGTTGCCATCTTTTTTATTATGGAGGTTTTAATTGTAGTTGTTTCAAGAGGAAGGGAAAAGAGAAAAGGTTAAGACTATTGCTTGAGCAGAGGAAGTGTCCTCTACTCTCTATCCATCCAGTGAAGTTGCTCAGTCATGTCTGACTCTTTGCAACCCCATGGACTATAGCCCACCAGGCTCCTCCATCCACAGAATTTTCCATGCAAGAGTACTGGAGTGGGTTGCCATTTTCTTCTGCAGGGGATCAAACCCAGGTCTCCTGCATTGTAGGCAGATGCTTTACCACCTGAGCCACCAGGGAAGCTTTTACTGCAGACCAGCACTATCCACCTCCTCTTTGATGCTTCCTGAAACAAAATAAACAGGACCTTCTGATCCAGTGGTTGGAAACCCCAGCAACCAATATGAAAACTGAAGAATGTGCTCTCAGAGGCAAGGCTGCACGCTTTGTGGGGGTTTCCCAAATGAGCATCGGGTACCAGGGCAACAACGTGACCAGATCACCATCATCATCTTTGTCTTCAGAACATCTTTACCAAATACCTCTCCCCGGATGCTGGCTTGGGCTTTTGTGCAACCCTTTCTCTTAGAAGTTACTGAATCGAGTTGGATGACTCTAAAGTGACCAAAAGGAGAGGACACAAAGGGAAAGAATCGGATGACAATGTGAGCACCGGAGGCTGGTGGAAGAGTCCAGAGAAGGCGCTGCAGCCAGACGGTCTGGATTCCTGTCCAACTCCTCCCCTCCCTGGCTCCGTCACTGGGACAAGTTTACTTCCCTTCTCTGAGCCTCAGTTTCCTCATCTGTCATAAGGAGGTGATAATAATAGTACCCATTTGAGAGAGTTGCTGCAAGGAGTGAATGAAATGATCAAAGTGAGTCCTTCACACTCTACCTGGCACACAGCCCTCAACAACAGACAGCTGTGCTGTTATTATTACCTGATGCTCAGGAGACTGAGAGTTCCTCAGTGTGGGGTCAGGAAAGTCTCACATCCCTTCCTCTAACACAGCTGGTAAGATGTCTGCAGAGGGAGGAATTCATCGAGCTTGATGGGAAGGGGGAGTGGCTCCCTAGGCTCTAGTGAGGTGGGGCGGGGATAACTACATGCCCTGAAGAGTGACAAGGAAGAGAAGACATCAGAGCATGGATGCTGCAGAGGCCTGGCAGAAAGCGCAGATCCAGAACCTTCTCCCTCCCAGAAGTGGAAGGTCCAGCAGACCTACACAGCCAAAGCAACAGGCAATGAAGTGCAGTGATGACAGGAAGAAAAGAACAAAACTAGGAGCAGTAATTCCATGCAGATACTTTCACAAGTATTACTTCATTTCTCATAAATGTCATCAGAGGCCCGGAGAGGTTAAGTGACCTATCTGCGGTCACCCAAATAGTATTGCCTTTCTACAATCCCAGAGAAGCAAAGAAACCAGCACTCAGTTCAAAGTCAGCTGCTGACCTCAAGGTGTGTGACCCTAGTCATCCCGCCTGCACCTCACGGCCCCCATTGCCTTTGTGCTGGTCTGGTTATTTCTCACTGTGGACCCATCATCCCAAAGCTTAAGACTTAAAACAAACATGTGTATCATCAGTCATGGTTCTATGGATTGGTCAGGCTCTGCTGGGTCATCGTCACATGGGTTCCTCCATGCGGCTCTGGTAGGTGGAGTCTGGGACCTGGGTCAGCCTAACTAAGCTTAGCATTCAAGAGCACTGTCCTGGCCAGTAGTTGAGCCAGGTGATTAAATGAATCAATGCTTTTCCTTGCACTGGGTTCTCTACCTCCCAGCCTCCAGGGCTCACAGTCTTACACCTAGCATAGCAAAGTTCCACACGGCAGAAAAGAGGTGCTACCCATTAAACAAGTCACATATTTTCCCTCATTTTTTGGGAGGTTGTTGGGGTCAATGTGTCGTGGAAATTCCTGATGGGTTTGGGACCTCAGTTAAGTTCAGTCACTCAGTAGTGTCGGACTCGTTGCAACCCCCAAGTCTGCAGCACACCAGGCCTCCCTGTCCATCACCAACTCCCGGAGTATCCATTGCCTATGAAAAAGCGGCGTTGAGCAGAGCATCCCCCAGCCTTCATATCAGGGTCCAGAAGACATTTTTAGTTTAAAAAAATCACCCTTCGGTAAGTATTTTAGGCATTGCTGGCCTCATACGGTCGTTGTCACAGCTGCTCATCTCTGCCGTCCCAGCCCCAAAGCAGCCAAGGATCATAGTCAAACAGAGTGTAGCTATGTTCCAACTATGTTTCATTTACGAGAACAGATGATGGCTAGAATTCACCCAGGGACAACAAGATGCTGACCTCTACACTAGGGCCTCCTTGATGCTAGACAGCAGGCTTTCAAAGATGCTCAAACCCAGGAGATAATATAGACCCGGGAGTGCTACTCCCCAGCCTGCATCCAACTGACCGCCCATTAGAAAGTACCCACGTGCAACCACAAGGGAGCAACAGGATGCCTGTTGAAAGCTTTGTCCCCTCTCCAGGGATCCTCGTTCCTTCCCAGAATCCCACAGTGAGCTGTCTAGATCCCCAGTGTCACCAGAAAACAATCTCAATCCGGCATCTGACCAGGCCCAGGGAGACTCCCACTCCTACCCCCACCAGCCGACCCCAGTCGTATAAGACAAGATTCAGAGTTCAATAGGATGCTCCCTGAGGCTTCCCGGAGGAGGAAGGCAGGACAGGCGGCACCAGGAGGCAAGGCAGATGCCATGGACCCGAGCGGGGGAGCACTGGCTTCCCTGAAAAGGTTTTGAGCAGGGTGCAGCATCTGTGAAAAATTCGGGCAGGGCCACTGCCCCCATTAGATGAGCCTGCCCCCCTCCTCCAGGCTGCAGCTTTTCTTTCGAGGAACAAGACTACATCTGTTTGGCGATACTCTATCTGGAATCGTTAAATAAACCTTTCAGGCCCTGGCAAACAACAGCCCATCTTATTCCGATGGGGGAGCTCCTGAAATGCACCAGACTTATTAATCCTAAATCTGTCTGCGCGCACCCCCCTCCACTCCCCTCCAGGCAAATCCCTACCACCCCCACTCCCAGCCTTCCACTGGGGGAAAGGCTGCTCACCCTCGCCACCTTTGGCCCCTCTCGATGGGAACAGATTCTTGGCTTTGAGCATTTCTTCGAGTTTACTTTTAGTATTGTCTACTTGGGTTTTTTTTTTTCTCTTCCTCCCCCACTCTTCCCAGGGGGTCTCTCTCCCTCACTGACTTCTTCAGTGGATCGCAGTCACACAATACTGTCTAAGCAAACTTGCTCAGGGCCCCACAATTATCTCATCTTCCCATTACCCCCACCCTCACCCTCTTGGGGCCACTGAGAAGCAGGCAAAGCTAAACAAATAAAGGATGGGAGGAGGGATGCAGCCAGCTTTTCCAAGGCCCTGGCCATGTGGAATTGCAGGCTCACAGGCTCAGTTAGTTCAGCTTGCCTTCTGCTCCCCAAGGGCACCAGCAGTACACACACACACACACACACACACACACACACACACACACCCTGAGCCCCTCCCTGTCTCTTATACACATCTGGTCAGGAAAGTCTCACATCCCTTCCTCTAACACAGCTGGTAAGATGTCTGCAGAGGGAGGAATTCATCGAGCTTGATGGGAAGGGGGAGTGGCTCCCTAGGCTCTAGTGAGGTGGGGCGGGGATAACTACATGCCCTGAAGAGTGACAAGGAAGAGAAGACATCAGAGCATGGATGCTGCAGAGGCCTGGCAGAAAGCGCAGATCCAGAACCTTCTCCCTCCCAGAAGTGGAAGGTCCAGCAGACCTACACAGCCAAAGCAACAGGCAATGAAGTGCAGTGATGACAGGAAGAAAAGAACAAAACTAGGAGCAGTAATTCCATGCAGATACTTTCACAAGTATTACTTCATTTCTCATAAATGTCATCAGAGGCCCGGAGAGGTTAAGTGACCTATCTGCGGTCACCCAAATAGTATTGCCTTTCTACAATCCCAGAGAAGCAAAGAAACCAGCACTCAGTTCAAAGTCAGCTGCTGACCTCAAGGTGTGTGACCCTAGTCATCCCGCCTGCACCTCACGGCCCCCATTGCCTTTGTGCTGGTCTGGTTATTTCTCACTGTGGACCCATCATCCCAAAGCTTAAGACTTAAAACAAACATGTGTATCATCAGTCATGGTTCTATGGATTGGTCAGGCTCTGCTGGGTCATCGTCACATGGGTTCCTCCATGCAGCTCTGGTAGGTGGAGTCTGGGGCCTGGGTCAGCCTAACTAAGCTTAGCATTCAAGAGCACTGTCCTGGCCAGTAGTTGAGCCAGGTGATTAAATGAATCAATGCTTTTCCTTGCACTGGGTTCTCTACCTCCCAGCCTCCAGGGCTCACAGTCTTACACCTAGCATAGCAAAGTTCCACACGGCAGAAAAGAGGTGCTACCCATTAAACAAGTCACATATTTTCCCTCATTTTTTGGGAGGTTGTTGGGGTCAATGTGTCGTGGAAATTCCTGATGGGTTTGGGACCTCAGTTAAGTTCAGTCACTCAGTAGTGTCGGACTCGTTGCAACCCCCAAGTCTGCAGCACACCAGGCCTCCCTGTCCATCACCAACTCCCGGAGTATCCATTGCCTATGAAAAAGCGGCGTTGAGCAGAGCATCCCCCAGCCTTCATATCAGGGTCCAGAAGACATTTTTAGTTTAAAAAAATCACCCTTCGGTAAGTATTTTAGGCATTGCTGGCCTCATACGGTCGTTGTCACAGCTGCTCATCTCTGCCGTCCCAGCCCCAAAGCAGCCAAGGATCATAGTCAAACAGAGTGTAGCTATGTTCCAACTATGTTTCATTTACGAGAACAGATGATGGCTAGAATTCACCCAGGGACAACAAGATGCTGACCTCTACACTAGGGCCTCCTTGATGCTAGACAGCAGGCTTTCAAAGATGCTCAAACCCAGGAGATAATATAGACCCTGGAGTGCTACTCCCCAGCCTGCATCCAACTGACCGCCCATTAGAAAGTACCCACGTGCAACCACAAGGGAGCAACAGGATGCCTGTTGAAAGCTTTGTCCCCTCTCCAGGGATCCTCGTTCCTTCCCAGAATCCCACAGTGAGCTGTCTAGATCCCCAGTGTCACCAGAAAACAATCTCAATCCGGCATCTGACCAGGCCCAGGGAGACTCCCACTCCTACCCCCACCAGCCGACCCCAGTCGTATAAGACAAGATTCAGAGTTCAATAGGATGCTCCCTGAGGCTTCCCGGAGGAGGAAGGCAGGACAGGCGGCACCAGGAGGCAAGGCAGATGCCATGGACCCGAGCGGGGGAGCACTGGCTTCCCTGAAAAGGTTTTGAGCAGGGTGCAGCATCTGTGAAAAATTCGGGCAGGGCCACTGCCCCCATTAGATGAGCCTGCCCCCCTCCTCCAGGCTGCAGCTTTTCTTTCGAGGAACAAGACTACATCTGTTTGGCGATACTCTATCTGGAATCGTTAAATAAACCTTTCAGGCCCTGGCAAACAACAGCCCATCTTATTCCGATGGGGGAGCTCCTGAAATGCACCAGACTTATTAATCCTAAATCTGTCTGCGCGCACCCCCCTCCACTCCCCTCCAGGCAAATCCCTACCACCCCCACTCCCAGCCTTCCACTGGGGGAAAGGCTGCTCACCCTCGCCACCTTTGGCCCCTCTCGATGGGAACAGATTCTTGGCTTTGAGCATTTCTTCGAGTTTACTTTTAGTATTGTCTACTTGGGTTTTTTTTTTTCTCTTCCTCCCCCACTCTTCCCAGGGGGTCTCTCTCCCTCACTGACTTCTTCAGTGGATCGCAGTCACACAATACTGTCTAAGCAAACTTGCTCAGGGCCCCACAATTATCTCATCTTCCCATTACCCCCACCCTCACCCTCTTGGGGCCACTGAGAAGCAGGCAAAGCTAAACAAATAAAGGATGGGAGGAGGGATGCAGCCAGCTTTTCCAAGGCCCTGGCCATGTGGAATTGCAGGCTCACAGGCTCAGTTAGTTCAGCTTGCCTTCTGCTCCCCAAGGGCACCAGCAGTACACACACACACACACACACACACACACACACACACACACCCTGAGCCCCTCCCTGTCTCTTATACACATCTGGTCAGGAAAGTCTCACATCCCTTCCTCTAACACAGCTGGTAAGATGTCTGCAGAGGGAGGAATTCATCGAGCTTGATGGGAAGGGGGAGTGGCTCCCTAGGCTCTAGTGAGGTGGGGCGGGGATAACTACATGCCCTGAAGAGTGACAAGGAAGAGAAGACATCAGAGCATGGATGCTGCAGAGGCCTGGCAGAAAGCGCAGATCCAGAACCTTCTCCCTCCCAGAAGTGGAAGGTCCAGCAGACCTACACAGCCAAAGCAACAGGCAATGAAGTGCAGTGATGACAGGAAGAAAAGAACAAAACTAGGAGCAGTAATTCCATGCAGATACTTTCACAAGTATTACTTCATTTCTCATAAATGTCATCAGAGGCCCGGAGAGGTTAAGTGACCTATCTGCGGTCACCCAAATAGTATTGCCTTTCTACAATCCCAGAGAAGCAAAGAAACCAGCACTCAGTTCAAAGTCAGCTGCTGACCTCAAGGTGTGTGACCCTAGTCATCCCGCCTGCACCTCACGGCCCCCATTGCCTTTGTGCTGGTCTGGTTATTTCTCACTGTGGACCCATCATCCCAAAGCTTAAGACTTAAAACAAACATGTGTATCATCAGTCATGGTTCTATGGATTGGTCAGGCTCTGCTGGGTCATCGTCACATGGGTTCCTCCATGCAACACACACACACACACACACACACACACACACACACACCCTGAGCCCCTCCTACAGCTGAAACCCAAGTCCACCACAAAAGCCTGTTGCAATGCAGGCTGAGGGATCTGTGTGTCCAGCTGTGCACACAGACCTCTGCACACACACCCCCTTCCCCCTACCTCCAGTTGTCTCTGGCTTCCTACACAGTGGCACACACTTCATCGCCCTGACTCCCCTTTCCAGGAAATCTGTTGCCTCCTCTGAGAGTCAGGGAAGGAGTGAAGTTGCCGTGGGCACGTTTGGGCTCTTACATAGTTGCTGCTGGGTGCTGATGACACATGGGTTTGAACGTGTCCTTCTGCCCACCCTCCCCATTCCCCTTTCCCACCCGGGAGAGGACTACATGGGAACACGCTAGGATCCAACACGCACTCCTCTGCTCTGCAATTAAAGCCCAGCCTCACCCCTCCAATCAGAAGCCCTCTGGTGAGAGGGCCACTGCTCAGCAAGGTTGAGGGGGAAGGGAGGGAGATTTGAGCAGGGGAGGAAATGATGAAATCAGCCAGCCGGTCTGGAAACTCAGTCACTGAGGGGGTTGGAGGTAGCAAACAGTCATTCCCTTGGGGAAGAAGAGGACCTCCCCAATTTAGAGACTCTAAACAGGCCGGTGTGAGGATGAGGGAAGTTTCCTGGGAGGTGGGAGGTGGGGCAGGGGGAGCAGTGAAGACTCTCTTCTAATAGCATTCTTGCTTCACTCCTTGTAGAGCACCTTGGGCGGGGGGGTGAGGTAACCCCCTGTGATCTCGCCCATAGTGCCGAACACCTGAACCCTGGCATTCAGGAGTGGAGCTCTGTGGCAGCTATTCTAAGATCCGAGTCTATGTTACTTTGTGTTTTTGCGTTTCCCATCCATCTCCCCATGCACTGTGAGTGTACACACCTCTTCTGCCTGGCTTTGCCCACAGTAGATGGAGATTATCCCACCCTGCCTAGGTGCTGACAGGTGGGCAGGCTCAGCGAGTCCTCTTTGCGCAAATGGAAGAACTGCGCCTTGAGGAAACCAAGCTTCTCTTGGTTCAAGGTCAGGGGGCCAATCTGCGGTTTCACTCCCGGAGCAATGGCAGCCCCGTCTGGCACTCCTGTCTCCTTATCTTGGCTGTGGGCAGGCCATAAACTGCAATGACTGGGCCGTTGCTGACAGAGCAAATGCCTAGCAATGTTTCCCAAATATTAGTCCTTTGGAGACCTAGCTTTGAGTGACTTCAATTATTTCTTTAATATTAACCTTTAAATCAACTCACATATTTTATAATAAAACACTGCAGTAGTAATATTTCTGAAAACAAGTTTCATATATTATGTTTCCTTTACACATGAGAAAAAAAGGCATAACTTAAAAGAAGTTCTTCGAAATACACCTAAAATCACCTTGTGTACCATACTCTGGTACACAAGTATAGAAGTATTTTAACCTTTGGGTCAGGTGAAGTATTTCAAGCAAGTCTCTGAGGTTCAGTCCTGTCATCCATAAAATGGGAATGAAAGTACCTTAATCTGCCTTCCTGAGGGTGTCAATACCTCACAAAGGACAGTGGGTGCTATACAGAATTATCGAGTAGAGAGGGGATTTTAACAGAAACCGTAGCCAGGAGAATGTCCCCAAATTTAATAAGCATGGGAATTGTAAAAAGTATAAGTTACTAAAAGAGGAAAGAGTAGAGAATGCTGTACATACTCAAAAGAACAGGAGCCCTGCTCAGATCCTGCGAAGGAGATCTAACAGAAATAGAGAAATGTACAGGCTATTAAAAGAAACAATGCACTCCCCCGTGGAGGACACAGATAAAAGAACCTATAGAGATCTCTGACCCCGATTAGAACCTCTCGAGCCACGAATGTGAAGTGAGGGGATGATGAGGCATTGGGTGACTCAGGGGGAGCCCCACAGCCTAAACAGTGGCCTGGGAAGCCTTCCTGGAGGTGGTGTCACCCTTCCCCACATCTCAGCTCCACAACCCCCTTGGGCTTGTGTCGTGGACAGCGGGTGCATGTTGGAATCGACTTTTCTGGAGGCTGGTAGCGGTTGGCAGGACATCGGGGCTGCTAAAGGCAGCAATGCTATGTTTCTGGGGTGTCACCCGGCACTCAGCACCCTCTGCTGCTTCTCCACAGCCCCCCACGCACCCCCTCACCCACAGCCGCCTGAGGGCATGTTCTTCCCACTGGAAATCTTTCTGATTGCTGCCTCCAGGGAAACTTGTCTTCCTCATTTTCTGTAGTGATTCTCTCTCTTCTGTGCAACTGTCAGAGTGCAACTATTTCTATCTCCTCTGCTGTTGCTTCTCTCTGCTACTCTGTAGCTTATCTTGGCCTTTTTCTCTGTGTTCTCTGCCTCCTTTCTCCATCCTGGTTATCTTCTTTAATGATATCCTTCTCATATCCTTTTCATCCCATGCTGGCCCCCAACTGGAGGCCTCTTTCTATACCCCATCCTTTCATTCTACAGAGAAAAGTCCCAGGGACTCTGCTCTATTGTAATGATTATCAGTGGCTATGGGACTCTAAGGTATTGTCCTCTGGGATCTGGGCAGAAAGGAAGGTTTGGAGTCACAGTGAATACTCTAACACCATTACACACAACACACAAAACACACACACAGTGCGGCATTGGGCATTTTGCCATTACTTTCCAAATTGTGCCTCCTGCCCACGTTCAGAATGAAGAATCAATAGTTATTTCCATCCACATCTTTACGAAATAGCTACAACCCCAAAGCTCAGCCAAATGACCTCAGTTTCTGCTTTTGGTCCAGAATCCTGATCTCTGGACCCTCAATGCGTAAAGGGGCATTTGAGTTGTTTAACACTAAGGACTTCATAGCTTGAAATAACCAGGACAAGCCCACATACTTTAGAGGCAGCTCTGTGGGGTCCCAGTGCCAGTTCTGCCCAGGATGACTTTATACGTCACCAAACAGCTTGGAGCCTCAGTTTAACCATCTGCCAGATAGGTGAAAGACCGTGTAGCTCACGGGCTTCCGTAAGGATGGAGTGGGATCATCCATGACAGCCTCTGGCAGGATGTCTATTTCAAAGAGCAGGTTCAACCTACTGTCTGCTCAACCCAAGGGGCTTCTTACTGTGAGGATCTTGCTTCTCGGAACAGTCAGTTCCCTGTCTGTGAAAACTTTGGTCCAGGACATGAGGTGCCTGGTATCCTTCAAGGCCACCTGTCGGCACCTGAGCCTCATCCCACCTTCCCTCCAGGCTGGAGCGATGCTGAAAGCTCCACCCACTGGCACTACCCTCTCTGGAGACCTTCACCATGTAAGTGTGCCACCTGCTGCTGCTTGTCTGCTCTGCTTGGTCCTAGCCATCTGGAACAGGTCCTTCTCTCTGGGGAAAATATTATTGTTTTTTTTGCCACTTGTTTGATCCTCCAAAGTCAATATTTGTGGAGATAAGCACCGTGTCCTGTAGCAGTGGAGTTGTTTATGATTCTGTCCACATCCCATTTGATTCCAGTTCCTTCTGGGCCACAGTGGGAGGTAAGGGCGCATTTCAACCACAGTGGGTCCCATTACTCACCCAAACTGTCTCATCCAATGAGGAGGAAGGGCTGGGTTCAGTCTTCTCCAGATCCTAGACGTGTGCTCCCAGCCTGCCCTGACAGAAGCTGGACAGGAATTTAATGTGACCTTCCAGGAATTGAACCCGAGTCTCTTGTGTCTCCTGCATTGCAGGGGGCTTCTTTACCTGCTGAGCCATGGGGGAGGCTCTTGGGGAAGCTCTCCAGGAACCTGGCAGTCTGGACTCCTATGCGTCCAGGCCTTTCCTGTTAACACATCCCAGGCTGACCCCAACCTTCTCCACTAGATGATGAGGTCCCGGACTGGTCCTTCCTATAAAAATGAGATTTTCTGTTTCCACTTCACATAAAAATGCTTGGTGAGATTTTTCCACCCAGACTGCAGAGCTTATTTCAAAGGATTTGACCTAAAATATAGGTTGTGAGGGGTATGCAAAATTCCCTTTGAAGTGGCCTGCAGGGAAGGGCATTCCCCAGAGAGTGGGGTGGGCAGCCATTCTCTTCTGCAGCTACACAAAAGATGCCATGGCAGGCTGTGATGACATCCGATTTAGGACAGACACACTACATATATTAAGCCATTGAGAGCAGAGAAAGCAAGTGTGGTTTCAAGTGAAGCCCTAGAGCAATAGGCACGAGGACATGCAAGGTTGCAACTGAGCTGTTTCTTAGGTGGGCAACTCTGTATAATTATAAGGGAATAGAAGCAGGAATTATGAATTAACCATGATCAGTGGCTTTCTGGGGGGCTTCCCAGGTGGCACTAGTGGTAAAGAACTTGCCTGCCAGTGCAGAAGACATAAGAGATGCCAGTTCGATCCCTGGGTCAGGAAGATTCCCTGGAGGAGGGCCTGCAACCCACTCCAGTATTCTTGCTTGGAGAATCCCATGGACAGGGGAGCCTGGTGGGCTACAGTCCATGGGGTCGCAGAGTCAGACATGACTGAAGCAACTCAGCACACATGCACACAATGGCTNCAACCCACTCCAGTATTCTTGCTTGGAGAATCCCATGGACAGGGGAGCCTGGTGGGCTACAGTCCATGGGGTCGCAGAGTCAGACATGACTGAAGCAACTCAGCACACATGCACACAATGGCTTTCTGGAGAGAGATCAGGGAGGCTAGCTAGTGAATAATAGTAATAACAACAGCAACAGAAGAGAAGGAAGAACAGGAAAGGGAAAAGAGAAAGAAGGAGGGAGAAAGGAGGTGGAGGGGAGGGGGAGAAGAGAGCAGTGGAATAGCTGAGGGGTCTGCTCTGTACAAGTCTCTTAGCAAAAAGACTTACAAATATAACTTCATTGAGTTACTTAATTCTCAGAACAACCCCACAAAGCAGTTCTCATCATTCCCATTTTTCAGATAAGGAAAGTGATACCCTGAGAGGCTAAAGTGACCTGTCCAAGGCATACAGCTTGCAGAAAGCAGGCGCCAA
Source organism: Oreotragus oreotragus (assembly GCA_006410675.1). Taxonomy (NCBI): domain Eukaryota; kingdom Metazoa; phylum Chordata; class Mammalia; order Artiodactyla; family Bovidae; genus Oreotragus; species Oreotragus oreotragus. The sequence goes on from SJYX01016238.1 coordinate 117,939, forward strand.
ATGAGATTTGGCTAGATCAAGCAAACTCCCAAAGATTCATTTTTGCAGAACTCATCATTCTGTACTGAAGACAGGCCCTTATTATCTTGTCTTAGTCATTTCCTTGATTATTCTTCTTTCTCCCTTTGAGACAATGGGATCCTTTGAATCCTTGTCCTGAGCCCATGCTAGGCTCCAGGACAAATTATTCAACTGAGACAGGATGACCCATGCCTGTCTTAGCCACCCATGGATCTGAGATTGCCATAACCTTCCCTGAAGCACCTGGAAAGTTTGGAGACCTTCAGGAATTTGGGGCAACTGCTATGCACCAGGAATGGTTTTCTTTCTTTGGGATAAATCGATGAACGAAGCAGACAATGCTCCCTTTCCTGGTGGAACTTATGTGGGAGGAGGGTAGGGGACACGGAGGTGGTGGGAAGAACAGGAATGACTGGCAGACATGGAAAGGGGCTTCTCCTCATGGGCTTCCTTTTTAGAAAGCTCGACCCAGCTCCAGTCTGCTCTCCATGCTGCAGCCAGAGAGGATTCTGTTCCAAACACAACTATGAGCAACTCAATTCCTGTTCAAAAAGTGGTCTCCCTTTGCTCTTAGGATAAAGACCCAAAGCCTCAGATCTGCCCTCAAGGGCCTAGGTGGGGTCCCCATCCATCCCGAGCCTCACTGCACACCGAGCACCTCCCTTTTCTAATGGTGCTTCCAGTCCCTTCCCTTTTTACCAGCCAGCATCTCCTTCAACCATCTCCTCCATCATCTCAACCTTCTGGAAGGCCTCCCCCCACATTGGTCAAACCATCCTTACAGACTCCCCAAGCACCCTAGACCTCTCTGTGGCACTTCTTAGCCTTATGGCTTCACCCTGAGTTAGGCACGTAGCTGATGACTGTCCCCCACATCAGACTATAAGCTCCTTACGGTCTGACCACGTGGAGGTAAGCTCCACACTGGACTGACCATTGCACTCACCACCGTGTGCCTAGAACTTAGCCAGGACCTGGTCCAACACAGTCTGCTGAATGAATGACCTTTCCCTGCACCCCGTACCTCTAATGACTTTCTCATCTGAGGGGTGCAAACCTCCCTTGCCTAAAAAGTGAACAGGCATGGGGGTTAAGAGCTGAGGGCAGGGTGCCCATGACACTTTAACCTCCAACCAGGATCTGTGGTCTCAGAGTATAGGTACATATGTAAGGACAAAGACAGAATGTTTGACCGCCCACAGTCCAGGTCATATGGTCACAGTACCTGAGATGGAAAACATTCCACTGCAATGCGAAATCCTGGAGAAATAACAGTGTGAAATGAGTCACTAGCCAAATCCATCTCTACAAAAATGTTGAGCAGAAACCCTCCATCCTCACAAAGATTAGAGTTGCAAACCCAAGAACTCTGTTGCATAGCACCTACTCCCCTTTCACTGGAAAAGCACAGGCCTAGGCTGCAAAAGCTACCTTTTAATTGGAGAAATAATAGGCATCCCTTCACTTACTGAACTAACATGCATTGATTAAGCCCCTACTGTGCTTTTGCTGTTGTTCAGAAGCAAAGTCATGTCTGACTCTTTTGAGACCCCATGGTCTGTAGCCCGCCAGGCTCCTCTGTCCATGGGATTTCCCAGGCAAGAATACTGGAGTGGGTTGCCATTTCCTTCTCCAAGGGATCTTCCCGACCCAGGGATTTAATTCACATCTCCTGCACTGGCAGGTGAACTCTTCACCACTGAGCCACCAAAGAATCCCTCCTGTGCTTTAGGGATACGACAATGAACTAGACCATGAACAGAGCATTAAAAAATAGTTTAAAAATAAACTAGACCATTCAGTCTTGCCAAATGAACAGAGCAGGCAAGCTGGGTGGGATAAGGGGTAGGGGCAATGAGGCAGATACCCACCTCAGCACAGGAAGGGCCCCTTGGAGATGATAAGACCCAGGAAGAGTCTAGAGACAGATAAGAGTTGGGGTGGGTTGCAAAAGGCTTTCCAAACCATTGGAATGGCACAGACTAAGGTATGGCAATAGACAGAGCCTGGGTTGTGGTGGGAACTGCTGGAGGTTTGATATTGCTGGGAAGTTAAGGGTAAGACAGAATGGAGGGAAGGGAGCTGGGGCAGGAGGGAGGAGACAGGCCTTAGAGCAACTTTTAAGTCCTGTGAAGAACTGTGAAAACGTTTATGTCCAAACAAAGGAGGAGCATTGAGCACTTTAAGCAGGAGAATAACATGGATAAAACTGCATTTTAGGTGGCTCCTAGTATGGGGATCCATTCTGAAGGAGATCAGCCCTGGGATTTCTTTGGAAGGAATGATGTTAAAGCTGAAACTCCAGTACTTTGGCCACCTCATGCGAAGAGTTGACTCATTGGAAAAGACTCTGATGCTGGGAGGGATTGGGGGCAGGAGGAGAAGGGGATGACCGAGGATGAGATGGCTGGATGGCATCACTGAGTCTGGACGTGAGTCTGACTGAATTCCAGGAGCTGGTGATGGACAGGGAGGCCTGGCGTGCTGCGATTCATGGGGTTGCCAAGAGTCGGACACGACTGAGTGACTGAACTGAACTGAACTAATATTGGGATAAAAGATTTGTAGGAGACCAAAAAAGGCCATGCCAAAGAATGTTCAAACTAATGCACAATTACACTCATCTCACATGCTAGCAAAGTAATGCTCAAAATTCTCTAAGCAAGGCTTCAACAGCACTTGAACCAAGAACTTCCAGATGTTCTAGCTGGATTTAGAAAAGGCAGAGGAACCAGAAATCAAATTGCTAACATCCATTGGATCATAGAAAATGCAAGAGAATTACAGAAAAACATCTACTTCTGCTTCATTGACTAGGCCAAAGGCTTTGACTATGTGGATCACAACAAACTGTGGAAAATTCTTTAAGAGACAGGAATACCAGATCACCTTTGAAATCTGTATGCAGGTCAAGAAGCAACAGTTACAACCAGACATTGAACAAAGGACTGGTTCCAAATTGGGAAAGGAGTACATCAAGGCTGTATATTGTCACCCTGTTTATTTAACTTATATGCAGAGTACATCATGTGAAATGTTGGGCTGGATGAAGCACAAGTTGGAATCAAGATTGCCGGGAGAAATATAAAAAAACCTCAGATATGCAGATGACGTCACCCTCATGGGAGAAAGCAAAGAGGTACTAAAGAGCCTCTTGATGAAGGTGAAAGGAGAGGGAAAAAGTTGGCTTAAAACTCAACATTCAAAAAACTAAGATCATGGCATCTGGTCCCATCACATCATGGCAAATAGATGGGGAAACAATGGAAACAATGACAGACTTAATTTTGGGGGGCTCCAAAATCACTGCAGATGGTGATTGCAGCCATGAAATTAAAAGACGCTTGCTCTTTGGAAGAAAAGGTATGACAAGCCTAGACAGTATATTAAAAAGCAGAGACATGACTTTGCCGACAAAGGTCCATATAGTCAAAGCTATGGTTTTTCCAGTAGTCATGTATGGATGTGAGAACTGGACCATAAAGAAACTTAAGTGCCGAAGAACTGATGCTTTTGAACAGTAGTGTTGAAGACTCTTGAGAGTCCCTTGGACTGTACGGAGATCAAACCAGTCCATCCTAAAGGAAATCAATCCTGAATATTCATTGGAAGGACTGATGCTGAAGCTGAAGCTCCAATACTTTGGCCACCTGATGCGAAGAACTGACTCATTGGAAAAGACCCTGATGCTGGGAAAGACTGAAGGCAGGAGAGAAGGGGATGACAGAGTATGAGATGGTTGGATGGCATCACTGACTCAGTGGACATGAGTCTGAGCAAATTCTGGGAAATAGTGAAAGACAGGGAAAACTGGGATGCTATAGTCCATGGGGTCGAAAAGAGTCAGACTCAACTGAGTGACTGCACTGAACTGAAGGGGACCAAGGAGAGGAGAGAAGCCAGTTAGAAAGCTGTGGCCATGTCCACAGATAAGAGATAAGAGCATAGTATTGAGTTATAGGAGAGGCATGGGGGAGGGGGTTTAAGAAAGGTTTAGAAATCCATACTCAGAACAACTAGAGAATAATAAAAGCAATAACCCACACTTAACAATTCTGAGTTCTTTCTACATGCTGACCACTCGGGAAAGCTTTATGTACATTATTATAAGTTTTAACATTTATCCAAGTAGGTGGGGGATCCAGGATGAGAAAGGCCTGGAGGCTCTGGGACCCTCTATGTAGGGTCTAAATATCTTTAAAGTGCTCTACAGATGCTAATGTCAACTGAGCTTAGATTAGGGGAAAGGAATGTAGTAGGTGAGGGAGTGTAGAGTAGAAATGAAAAAGAGCAGGTCCCCATGAACAATGAACAGAAGACTTTCATTAGGGACTTTGGAAGAAAGTAAGTTTGGACAAAAGTTTGCAAAGTCAAATGTTTCTGTGTGCCAGAAAGTGAACGCAAGTTCCACAGGCAAAAGGCCAGGCAGTTAGGAGCGGTGGGGACCGTGGCAAACGGAGAGTCCACGTGCCATCAAAAGAGTCAACCACTGCCCAGTTCTAGTGAAGTAGTCTTTCGAGAAAGAGGGTTTGAGGTCATCAAACTAGCTGATGTTCAAAGCAAAACCAGTTCTTCAGACTTTTGCCTGAATTCTCCCAACCTGAAAATATTGGTAACTATTTGAAAATTTGGAAAAGGAAAGAAAAACCTTGTACAAAGCACCCCAACCTGCCTCCAAGTTGGACACCAGTCTAGGATTGGCAGTGTGAGTACTCTGCTGTCGCCTGTCCATCCAGCAACTGAGTACTTCAAGGAGAGGGAGACTCTGGACAGGGCACACAAGTGCAACCAGGATGAAAGGACTTCAGGGTCCGGGAGACTGGCCAGCTTCCTCACCAAATGCGATTTGGAGAAGGAGAGATCAGGCGTGGTAATGTCTCGTCCCCACCAAGTGACAGGATCTGCAGAGACTAGGATGAGTGAGATCTGTCACGCTGTCAACAGAGGTTGTCAGACACCAAGAATATCTTTAAGATCTAGAAGCTCAAGCAGCAAGTTACCTGCTCAGCATCTGAAAGGCAGCTGCGAGTGGGCTAGACTGCCTGTGGGAATTCTGCCACCATCTCCCACTCCTGTCTCCTGGGGCCAACCTCCGCTGTCCTTGCTGAGTCCCTATTTCACTTCCTATCCTGTGACTCAGGTCCAATGACCCTCACCCCCATCCCTCCCTCTAGATGTCTCCTCTTCAGATCCCAGTGACTGGCTCCCCTCTGCTTGTCTACTCCTGACCTCCCTGACTGCCCTAGTCGTGAACCCACTGCTCTGGGCTGACCTCGTGACCCAGGTGTCATCGTGTGGTCTTGTGATTTAAGGCAGCAAGTGGGGAGTTTAGGGAGAGAACCTGAATCAGTACTTACTGAAACAGCAAAGAGTGGGAATAGAACTATGTCCTCAGAAAGCTCCAGAAAGAGGGTCAGTGGAGAATGAGCCTGGAGGTTCAATCAGCTCAAATCAAGGAGCCTCGGCTAGCACCCGTGCCCCTCACTCTGTGCCCACAGTCCTGGTGCTCCTCTGCTGAACGTGGAGGATCTGAATGCTCCCAACAATCCCACTTTATTATCCCACGTTGCAGAGGAGAAACTGAACTCCCGGTGGAGGGTTAGGCAATCACATAGCAGAGGACCTGTAGCCTCTTTCCCAGCCCAGACTCTTCAGAGCCTGCTCTTAACAGCGTTTCTCCAGTTACCTCTGATGGAAGCCCAGTTTTCCCCCAATCCCTCAGGGACTTGACTCTTGTAAAATATAGTAATAGATGAATTAACAGAAAAAGGATCATGCGCTTGGATGGCGTGTGCGACTGGCAAATTGCTCTGAATGCTTCTGGATGCTTCAGTTTCTACACCTATCACATAGGGGGCTGGAGCCACCGGGACTGAGAAACGCGAATCCACCTAACTGTATCCTTGCTCAGCTACTGAGGATGGGAAGGCATGAGCTGGGCGCTGGCGCGGGTTGGGGGAGGGGGGGAAGAAACAAACACTTGTATATATTCCCAAGGCTGAACTGTTCACCTCACTCCAGTGGTGCGCACTCCAGTACTCAGGATGAGCCAGAGCGTCCCGCCCCGCGTTCCCGTTTCGGGTGACTTAGGGCAGGGGTGCCCCGTTATTGTCCAGGGGTGAGATTCGTTAGCTCCAAAGGGCCCTTCCAAAACCAAAACGCTGGGATTCGGCCTCCTTTTGCAATCCCCCAGCTCAGCAGAAATGTTTGCAAGGGCCAGCTGTTTTTGCTCCCGCATTCATTAATAAAAGTAGTGAATGCAGCCAGGGCCACCCTTTTCTTTCCTTTGTCCTGTCCTGAAAAGGGGCAGGGAGGGAACAGGAGAGCCTGCAGACGCAGGGGACGTGCCAGACGTGCAACAGGAAGGGCTCGGAGATGAGGACTGAGAGGAAGGAAGGCAGGTGGGCGGATGGGGGGTGGGGTGGAGAGCGGGCGCGGGGCAGGGGGAGGGGCCGTGTGACAAAGGCGGAGAGACACGTGGAACGAATTCCCCGGGGCACCTGAGGATTGAAGAACACCTGGCAGTTTCTGGAAACAGGAGGATTAAGAGCTGCTGAGAAAAATGGGGCCGGTGGCAGAGCAGGGCTGGCTGGGGTGGGGGGACCCTCTGGGAACTGCACGTCGACCTCTGAGACCTTCTTTTTGCTCCCTTAGTGATTGGGGAGAGGGTAACAGTGCATCATTCGGCGGGTAGCGGCGGGTGGGACACTCTAGGTCTTTTATTCAGTCTTTAAAGCAGGGAATTGGTTACAGAAGGGATAGAAACTTTCCTTGGGCTAGAGGGAGCACGGAGGAGTTGAAGGAGCAAGGATTCTCTAGCAGGAGTTCCCACACAGAACACCAGACGCTGGTTAAATTTCAGAGAAAGTATTCTTACTAAAAGCACTTTTGTTAAACAAAAAAAAAAATTTAGTATATAATGTATTAAATACCACAAATGCCAGAGAATTGTACATTTTAAAATGATTTAAAATGGTGAACTCTATGCTATGCACATTTTACCATCATAAAAATTGAATATAACATTTTCTTTTGTTTATCTGAAATTCAAATTTAACCAGTGCCCTGTGTCTTATTTGTAAAATCTGGCCACCCTACACACAGCAAGAGCTAAGACGATGCCAGGGGGCTTCCACAGAGCTGGAGCCACAGAGACCCAGTTGCTGCTGCAGGGGATGGAGAGAGACAGGAAGTCCAGGGAAACGAGGGAAAATGGTCCTACTTCTCTCCAGTGACCCCCAATTCCTCCCTCCCATCAACCAAAGTTCCTAGAAGCCCAAGGGCAAAGGAGTCTCAGAAATGCAAGTGCAGGGAAAGATATAAGAGCAAACTTGCTATTGCTTTACATGACCCAGGAAGGCCACCAGTGACCACAGTTTTATCTGTGTCAACCAAAATAATAATAATAATGACATGATGATGATGCAAGAGGCCACAAATACGAAAAGAACTTATTTATGGTTTTAAGATTTGCAGACAAATCTGGGGTAACTGCAAAAGAGTGTTCCAGATAAAAGAAAGAGTCAGGGGCTTATAAGGACAGAAAGCCATGAGGTCCCTGGGTCAGGAATATCCTCTGGAGAAGGAAATGGCAACCCACTCCAGGATTCTTGTCTGAAAAATCCCACAGACAGAGGAGCCTGGCGGACTACAGTCTAACAAGTCACAAAGAGTTGGACATGACTAAGTGACTACGTACGCACCTTAAGAGTTGCCTGGCAAAAACTGTGATTGATTCTGACTCGAGTCAGAAAATATTTGTCCTTAAGGATTCATGAGTTGTTTTAGGGTAAGGGTCCGATAACTATAGACAGGCTGTCATGAGTTTCTGGCAGATGTTTGGGATGACTTAACATCAGGGCAAAAGGTCAGATTCCATCCAGGCTGAGACATGCATAAGTCACACTTCCTTAATGGCTCTAAAATAAGACCTCTCTTAGCAATACCAATTTCACTTTGATTTTCTTTTCACATTTCTCCCTTTTGATTGATTTCTTCCTTTAAAAAGCATCAGTGGTCAACCAGTTGAGTTTTGGGCATCAGTATGAACTCCATCAAGACTGGGAAGACTCATTCCCAGAAAGTTGTATCCCACAGAGAGGGGAGTGGGGTGATTTGTGGGAGAGGTCTGCTTTTAGAGAGTGTATCCCATATTTGAACAACAATGAGCCATCCAGGAAGAGAGTCTTAGGCAGTGTTCCAAATGGGCGTGGATCTTTATCAGGAGAAATCTTATAGGAGTGAGCAATCACCTCCAGATGTCAATCTGTCATTATTTCTGAACTGATGCTTTCCAACTGTGAAGCTGGAGAAAACTCTTGAGAGTCCCTTGGACAGCAAGGAAATCAAACCCATCAATCCTAAAGAAAAGCCACTCTGAATATTCATTGGAAGGACTGTTGCTGAAGCTGAAGCTCCAATACTTTGGCCACATGATTCAAAGAGCTGACTCATCAGAAAAGACCCTGATGCTGGGGAAGTTTGAGGGCAGGAAGAGAAGGGGATGACAGAGGATGAGATGGTTGGATGGCATCACCGACTCAATGGACATGAGTTTGAGCAAATTCTGGGAAATAGTGAAAGACAGGAAAGCCTGGCATGCTGCAGTCCATGGGGTTGCAAAGAATCAGACGCGAATGAGCAACTGAACAACAGCGTCGAGAAACACAAAATCCAAACAGTTTAAAAACAACAAAGAGAGAACTGTTAGAACAATGATTAGTAAAACTGGTTACAGTTCAGATTGCACCAAGCCCAAGACCAGAGCGGAGTCAGCTGAAGAAGACTACTAGGTGTCAAGGTTGAAGCGTCTCTTAGTCTGAGATGTCTCTGATGACATCATCAGTTATTTAGGTAAAGGCAGTTTCAGTTGTCAAGGATTCCAAGGATGGGAGAAAAACTGAAAATGTTTGGAGAGCCATAGATACTGGAGGAGTGAGAATTCAGGATCTAATCTAGTGCTAAGTCACCCCAGTCGTGTCCAACTCTGTGTGACCCTATGGAACGTAGACTGCCAGGTTCCCCTGCCCACGAGATTCTCCAGGCAAGAATACTGCAGTGGGTTGCCATTTCCTTCTTGAGGGGATCTTCCCAAGCCAGGGATTGAACTCGAGTCTCAAGTCTCCTGCACTGGCAGAAGGGTTCTTTATTACTAGCACCAGCTAGGAAGCCCCAGGATCTAATCCAGTTTACAGGTAAATACTGAAACCCCAAAGAAAATTAATAGTGCTAGAACCTAATATCCACGAAGGTATGATATTGAAACATACTTTTTCTCTCTAAAATCACCATTATTCCCATCAAATATAGTCAAAATGAGACTAATTTGTTTGCAAAATCAGTACGGTTTCAATAATGTGGCCTGATTACATAAATATAACAAGAATACTGTTGATCTGGACTTCCCTGGTTGGTGGTCAAGTGGTAAAGATTCTGCCTGCCAGTCCAGGGACACAGGTTTGATCCCTGGTCCAGGATGATCTCATATGCCGCAGAGCAACAAGTCCCCTGTGCCCTAACTACTGAGCCCTGAGCCTGGAGTCCGAGCGCTGCAACTACTGAAGTCCAAGTGACACAGAGCCTGGGCTCTGCAATCAAAGAAGCCACGGCAATGAGAGGCCCACACACCGCAACTAGAGAGTAGCCCCGACTCGCAACATCTAGAGAAGAGCCCCCCCTGCAGCAGCTAAGACCCAGTGAAGCCAAAATAAATACATAAAAGCATTTTTTTCTTAAAAAAAAAAAAAAAAAGCAGTTGATCTTACAGGCTCTTTTATTTCTTATTTTAAATTAATTAAACATTTATCTGACCGGGAATTGAACTCAGGCTCCATGTGCTTTGGAAGTGTGGCGTCTTAGCCACTGGACCAGCAGGGAAGTTCGTTAAAGGCTCTTTTACATTTCTTTACTGGAACTTTTCATGAGAATCTAAGATTGAACACTTAAAGGCCTCTTGGGGCTAGGAAAACAATACCTATGGATTTATGTGAATTCGTCTTCTTGAGGTCCCCAAAATATCTTGAGGTTCCTACACTGGGAAGGAAGGGCCCTTCCTTACCCCCTGGTAAGGCTTCTGGGTACCTTGTAAGTAAGATATCAGGCTGTTTGTCCATGGGTCTTTACTGGCCGCATAAAATCAGTCTTAGCTTTTTAAAGCTGTCTGGTCATATCTGAGTCTATGCATGTTTCTCTCAAATATAACATTTTAGTCAAAATCTTGGTAACATAACCAAAGTTCCCAATTGTATTCTGTTATAAAGAGAACAGATTCTTATTGAACTTATACAAATAAGTATGTTACCATCAAAATAAGAATACTCACTAGGAGTTTTCAAATTCTGGAGGGAACAGAAAAAGAGGAATCAGAAAAACGATAAATGTTTTTTCTTTGTTGACAAGGGTATGCTTTATCAAACTGTTGCAAGTCAAAGATAGCTTGGGAGAAAAGGTTTCCTTAAATCTGAAAAAGCAAAATGTAAAAGAATCAACAATGTTTAAAACAAAATGTCATACAAATTATAATTATCCCCATCTTTCATTCAGTCCCATGGAATTAATTCTTGATTTGATCTTTTGTTAGCAATTTTATGAAGCCATCAGTTTCTTTGTTAGTGTTCTGTAAATTCTTACCCAGTTCAATGGCATGATCTGAAAGTCTTTCAGAAACCTCTACTCTAGAGTGTTGATGTCCTTTCCATGAATCTCTCCGAAGATGAAACATATTTGCAAAAGCACAAAGAGTAAAACAATATTGCTGTTGTTATTCACTCAGCTGTGTCCAACTCTTGTGTGACCCCTTGGACTGCTGCCTACCAGGCTCCTCTGTCCATGGGATTTCCCAGGCAAGAATGAGTTACCATCTCCTTCTCCAGGGGATCATCCCAACCCAGGGATGGAAACTGCATCTTCTGCATTGTCAGACCAATGCTTTTACACTGAGCCACCAGGGAAGTCCAGTAGAACAGTGACAGTCTATAAATGACAGACGACTTAAAAACACCTGCTTTTGAAGATCTGAGAGTTCGTTATAATGGAATTGAAAAGGAAATTCGGTTATTTTTGTGACACAAAACAATTTAAGATAATAACTAGAATTATGACTGATAACATTATACTAGGACATATCAGATGTCCAAAAATTTCACATAGTTACTGGAACACTTACATACTTATACAGAGACAATGTAAGGAAGGTTTCGTGTTACTTATTCAACAATCCTTCCCATGTAATTTGACACCTAAGCCTAATTGGTTTAACAACTCTCCTTTTATAAAGAGATAAAATAAATCTTTGGATTTTCCAGGCAACAATACTGGAGTGGGTTGCCATTTCCTTCTCTAGGAGATCTTCCTGACCCAGGGATCGAACCCGGGTCTCTCGCATTGTAGGCAGACACTTTACCGTTTGAGCCACCAGGGAAGTCCTGAGATAGTTCAGGGGCCCTGGGGTCACACAGAGTCAGACACAACTGAAGTGACTTAGCAGCAGCAGCAGCAGAAGCATCTCATACCTCAAATTAGTTCTAATTTAAAAAAAAAAAAAAAAATCTTCACTTAGAATTTGATCTGGAGAAATTTGTCACAAGTATCAAAAGCTCTAAACAAAATTTGGTCAAATAAAATCATAGGTCACTGTGAAACAATGCTTAATTACCTGTTTAACCAAAATAACAATTAAAGACTTCCTGGGCAGATTTCCCTGGTGGCTCAGAGGTAAAGAATCCTCCTGCCAACGCAGGAGACACAGGTTCGACCCCTGATCCTGGAAAGTCCCACATGCCACCGGGCAACTAAGCCTGTATACAACAACTATGAGGCTGTGCTCAAGAACCTGGGGGCCGCAACTTCTGAAGCCCCCGTGCTCCAGAGCCGGTACCCCACCACAAGGAGAAGGCCGAGCACCACAACGGCAGAGGAGACCCAGCTCGCTGCACCTAGAGAAAGGCCTGAGCAGCAACGAAGATCCAGCCCAGCCAAAAATTAATAGCTAGAAACATACAATTATTTTTTAAAGGCTTCATGGGCAAGTGTAAAAGGGTGTATACTTATAAAAAGCCTTGTGCTGTGCTTAGTTGCTCAGTCCTGTCCGACTCTTTGTGACCCCATGGTCTGTAGCCCGCCAGGCTCCTCTGTCCCTGGGGATTTTCCAGGCAAGAGTACTGGAGTGGGTTGCCATGCCTTCCTCCAGGGAATCTTCCCAACCCAGGGATCGAACCCAGGTCTCCCTCATTGCAAGTGGATTCTTTACTAGCTGAGCCACCAGTAAGATCAGTCGCTCAGTCGTGTCTGACTCTTTGAAGCCCATAAAAAGCCTTCGCTATAAAATATGGAATCTTTGCTTTTCTAGTCAGATTACATTAAAGATAAAGAAAACATCATTTCTCATTAAGATTAGATCAATTTTTTAAAAAAGATTAGATCAATAATCCAAGAAAACCTTGTTGTTTTAACATAGAGAAAAAGCAAAGTTTGATTTTGTATCAGTTTACTTTTAATATTAAAACTCATTTACTTAATTAAATTCATTTCAATCTTAGCCAGTCCTGATGACACATAAAATCCTTTCCAAAGATTCCTTTTTTATTTTTACCTCCACAAACCTTCTACAACTTTCTATATCCATTTTAGTTTGTCCTTTTTATATTCCCATTTAGAAATAACTAGCTTGAGAAGAAAATCACTCCCTCTTCCCTTAAAAAAAATGCATTTTCACTTCTTACATCTTTTCTTAAAGATTTCTTTATAACAAAGATGCTTTTCGTATTAATTTTAGTAGTTTTAATTACATATATTAATTAGAATTTTTAACTCTTAGAAACCTTAATTTCTTTTGAAGAAAAGTAAGCAGTTATGAACTGCTTTTTATATTAGCATTCTATAGATTGGCAAACTTAAAAATATCTTTTATAATCTCTAAAAGCCTGTGCTTTTAAGATTTCTTTATAACAAAGATGCTTTTCGTATTAATTTTAGTAGTTTTAATTACATATATTAATTAGAATTTTTAACTCTTAGAAACCTTAATTTCTTTTGAAGAAAAGTAAGCAGTTATGAACTGCTTTTTATATTAGCATTCTATAGATTGGCAAACTTAAAAATATCTTTTATAATCTCTAAAAGCCTGTGCTTTTTTTATAGAAAATTCTCAGCATGGCATGAAATGCATTTACTAATAGTCCCAAATATCTTTAGTTTTCCTGTGAAAGGAAGCCTGTGTTTAGTCATTAATGTTTCAGCATCTTATTTTATTGGGGAATGATCTAGGTATTTAATAACTTTCCATCATTTAACTTAACCTAGCAAAAGTCTAAAGTTTCAAGTTACCAAAAAGATTTGAGGAAACTGTTTTAAGTAGACATATCATAAAACATAATTATTCTTGAAGAGTTCACCTAAAAACTCTTATCCTATTTACATGTACTTAATTGATTGATACTTATGAAAATATCATATCAGTTTATTTTTCTTGATGACAAATTCTATAACAAAGATAACACATGAACTTATTTGACTAAACCTAGGTACAATAAAAATATTATACTTAATGGTGATGACTCTAAAAATGTCTGTATTGATTAAACCAAAAATCTTAAACTAGCTTTAATAGCGAATATTAGCTTAATACCAAATATTTCCCAGATTCTGTGAACCTATAATTCATTTGGATTAGTTTCTATTATATTTCTGAAAATTTACATAAGTGCTTGTTTTCTTTAATCCAGTTAAATAGAACCCCTTTACAAATTAATTTTGGCAATACCATCTACTATCTATAGAAATATATACCATAGATATAGATAGATGCCATCCATATCTGTATACACAGACACACATGCATACAGATAGACACAGACAGAGGTCTTATAGTTTTCATTTTAAAACTTTAATCATGAATCAAGTATAATACAAAATTTACTAGTTATAAATGACAGCTAGAATAAATTAAGTCTACTCACTCAAATGGCCTAAGTCTTTCATTTTTTTTGCAGAGAAGAATTTTAAAATCTGTATTTGCCCTTGACAAGCAATGTTAAGGAGACTAGGCAAGAGAGTCCTTTTTACAGTTTGAATTTTAAAAGGCCTCTTTTCTTTTTCTTCTTCTTCTTTTTCTGTTGTTCAGTCATAAATTAGAGATGGTCTAAATAGTTCACTGAGATGACCAGGTAGAATATTTACATCTCAAAGGCACAAGGCAATGGCACCCCACTCCAGTACTCTTGCCTGGAAAATCCCATGGGCAGAGGATAAAGTACTCTGGTTTTGGGGTAGATGCTTGGGAACAGGGGATTTCCTGAGGCTTGATCACACCTTTGCGTATGCCAAGCCTCCTTCCTCATGACCTTTTCCTCATGACCTTTGCCGTGGGTGGAGTTCCTCACACTGGCTCCCGGCAGTATTCTTTGCAGCCAAGGATAGAGAAGCTCTATACAACCAGCAAAAACAAGACGGAGCTGCCTGTGGCTCAGATCATGAACTCCTTATTGAAAATTCAGACTTCAGTTGAAGAAAGTAGGGAAAACCATTGGACAATTAAGGTATGACCTAAATCAAATTCTTTATGATTATACAATGGAAGTGACAAATAGATTCAAGGGATTAGATCTGAGTGCCAGAAGAACTATGGATGGAGATTCATAACATTGTATAGGAGGTGGTGATCAGAACCATCCCCAAGGAAAAGAAATGGAAAAAGGCAAATGGTTGTCTGAGGAAGACTTACAAATAGCTGAGAAAAGAGAAGCGAAAGGCAAGGGAGAAAAGAAAAGATATACCATCTGAATGCACGGTTCCAATGAATAGCAAGGAGAGATAAGAAAGGCTTCTTAAGTGAACAGTGCCAAGACACAGAGGAAAACAATGGAATGAGAGCGACTGGAGATCTGATCAAGAAAATCAGAGATACCAAGGGAACATTTCATGCAAAGATGGGCTCGATAAAGAACAGAAGGGGTATGGACCTAGCAGAAACAGAAGATATTAAGAAGAAGTGGCAAGAGGGTACAGAAGAGCTGTACAAGAAAAGTCTTAATGACCCAGCCAATCACTCACCTAGAGCCAAACATCCTGGAGTGTGAAGTCAAGTGGGCCTTAGGAAGCATTACTATGATGAAAGCTAGTGGAGGTGATGGAATTCCAGCTGAGCTATTTCAAATCCTAAAAGATGATGCTGTTTAACTGCTGCACTCAATATGTCAACACATTTAGAAAACTCAGCAGTGGCCATAGGACTGGGAAAAGTCAGTTTTCATTCCGATCCCAAAGAAGGGCAATGCCAAAGAATGATCCTCCCAGAGCAGGGATCAAATGCTAGTCCTCTACATTGGCAGGTGGATTCCTGTCCACCCCCAGGGAAGTTTGTTTTTTGTTGGTTAGTCATCCAGTTGTATCTAACTCTTTTGCAACTCCATGGATTGGGATTTTCCAGGCAAAAATACTGACGTGAGTTGCCATTTCTCTTCTCCAGGGATCTTCCCAGCCCAGGGATCAAACCCGAGTCTCTTGCACTGCA
Organism: Oreotragus oreotragus; assembly: GCA_006410675.1. Lineage (NCBI taxonomy): Eukaryota > Metazoa > Chordata > Mammalia > Artiodactyla > Bovidae > Oreotragus > Oreotragus oreotragus. The sequence goes on from SJYX01016238.1 coordinate 133,468, forward strand.
GGTGGGTTCTTTACCCTTGAGCCACTGGGGAAGCCCCACCAGGGAAGTCCCTCCTCTCAATGTTTATTGTTTCTTAATTGGCCTTACTATAATAAACATTTTGAAATGAGGAACTCGATGCCATGAAAAAATAAAATGTGATCTATCATTTTTGGATTTGCACTTGGTCACTGGATTCAATAATATTTTTGTAAGAAGCATGTTTTTTTTTTTAATAACTATTTCAATAAAAATAGCTAAAGTCATTTTCTGAGAACAAAGCATCTTAGATGCAAATAATTTTCTAGTCCTGATAAAGCATGTTACAAAGTAATACAAGATAAGTGAACAAACCACTGCCTCTATCATCTATCTACCTGTTAACCAAAGTCCATGGTTTATTCAGAGTTTCTTGTTTTTAACCTAATACCCTTTTTCTGTTCCAGGATCTCACAATACAGTTAGTCGCCATGTTTCCTTAGGCTCATCTTACTATGACAGTTTCTCATTTTCCCATGTTTTTTGATGACCTTGACAGTTTTAATGAGTACTCATCAGCTATACGACAGGATACCCCACTACTAAACCTCATCTGCTGTTTTTCTCATGATTAAACTGGGTTAGGGGTTTATGAAAGGAAGATCACACAGGTAAAGTGCCATTTTCATCACATCATATCAAGGATACATAGAATAAGCATACGTTATGGCTGTTGATATCAGCCTTGACCACCTGACCAAAGTAGCATTTCTCAGGTTTTTTCTCCACTGGAAAGTGACTCTCCTCTAACCCTTTTCATTCTTTGGAAGGAAGTCACCATGCACAACTCACTTTTTCACCATTTACTTTTGGAAACGTTTAATGTGCATGCCTTTCTGACTATAGATTAGTAGGAGACTTCTGTTTCAGTTTCAATCAATTAAGGAGAACTAAGATTTTGGGTGGAACATTGTAACTGAATACTAGAGTGGATTTAGTGAAAGTTTCCATGGGTAGAGTCATCTCTTATGTTGTTGGAAGAGGATGTTTGCCATGACTGGTGCGTTCTCTTGGCAAAACTCTGTTAGCATGTGCCCTGCTTCATTTTGTACTCTTAAAGCCAAACTTGCCTATTACTCACCAGGTATCTGTTGACTTCCTACTTTTGTGTTCCAGTCCCTTATGATGAAAAGGATATCTTTTTTTTTTTTTTTGGTGTTAGTTCTAAAAGGTCTTGTAGATCTTCAAAGAACCATTCAACTTCAGCTTCTTTGGCATTATTGGTTGGGGCATAGACTGAGATTACTGTGATACTCAATGGTTTGCATTGGAAACAAACCAAGATCATTCAGTCATTTTTGACATTGCACCCAAGTACTGCATTTCAGACTCTTGTTGACAAATGGGGGCTACTCCATTTCTTCTAAGGTCAGTTTTTACTCCAATCCCAAAGAAGGGCAATGCCAAAGAATGTTCAAACTACCACACGATTGCACTCATTTTACATGCTAGCAAGAGAATGCTCAAAATCCTTCAAGCTAGGCTTCAACAGTATGTGAATGGAGAACTTCCAGATGTACAAATTGGATTTTGAAAAGACAAAGGAGCCACAGATCACATTGCCAACATCAATTGGATCATAGAAAAAGCAAGAGAATTCCAGAAAAACATCTATTTCATTGACTATGCTGAAGCTTTTGACTATATGGATCACAACAAACTGTGGAAAATTCTTAAAGAGAACCAAATACCAGACTACCTTAGCTGCCTCCTGAGAAACCTGTATGCAAATCAAGAGGCAACAGGCTGTATATTGTCACCCTCCTTCTTTAACTTATATGCAGAGTACATCATGAGAAATGGCAGGCTGGATGAAGCACAAGCTGGAATCAAGATTTCTGGGAGAATATCAACAACCTCAGATATGCAGATGACACCACTCTTATGACAGAAAGCAAAGAGGAACTAAAGAGCCTCCTGGTGAAAGTGAAAGAGGAGAGTGAAAAAGCTGGCTTAAAACTCAACATTCAAAAAACTAAGATCACGGGGAAGGCAATGGCACCCCACCCCAGTGGGGTGGAAAATCCAATGGACGGAGTAGCCTGGTGGGCTAGCAGAGTAAATTATGTGAAATGCTGGGCTGGATGAATCACAAGCTGGAATCAAGATTGCTGGGAGAAATGTCAACAACCTCAGCTATACAGATGATATCACTCTAATGGCAGAATCTAAGTTGAACTAAAGAGCCTCCTGATGAGGGTAAAAGAAGAGAGTGAGAAAGCTGGCTTAAAACTAAACATTCAAGAAACTAAGATCATGACAAATAGATGAGGATGCAGTGAAAACAGTGAAAGACTATATATGTTTGGGCTCCAAAATCCCTGCAGATACTGACTGCAGCCATCAAATTAAAAGACACTTGCTCCTTGGAAGGAAAGCAACCACAAACCTAGATAGCTTATTACAAAGAAAAACCAAAACTTTGCCAACAAAAGCTGCATTATCAAAGCTATGATTTTACCAGAAGTCATGCATAGATGTAAGAGGTGGACCATAAAGAAGGTTGACTGCCAAAGAACTGATTCTTTCAAACTGAGGTGCTGGAGAAGACTCTTGAGAGCCCCTTGGACTGCAAGGAGATCAAATCAGTCAATCCTAAAAGAAATCAATGCTGAATATTCATTGGAAGGACTGATGCTGAAGCTGAAGCTCCAATACTTTGACCACCTAATGTGAAGAGCTGACTCATTGGAGAAGACTCTGATGCTTGAGGCAATAGGAGAAAGGGGCATCAGAGGATGAGATGGTTAGATAGCATCACTAACTCAATAAACATGAGTTTTAGAAAACTCTGGGAGATACTGAAGGACAGGGAAGCTGCTGTCCTGCAGTCCATGTGGTCACAAAGAGTCGGACATGACAGAACAACAGCATGCTTTGAGTCACTTCTCTGCCTATCTTGCTGTGTAAATATATCCCAAAGTAACAATGATCACATGAAGACAATCCATTTTCTTCTATTTCTCTATTTTTGGCATAGAATCCAGGACAATCAATCAGAGAAGAGGAGTGTTGCACTGGCTTGACCTAAAACAATGGGGAGGGAGAACACACAGTTCTCAGAAACCTCTTTGTCAATGGTAGATATTGGTCCCATGAGAGGACATGATGTCTTTGCCACAAGTGTGGCATTATACAAGGTAAATCAGCATAGGATAGGAGGAGATAACGCCTTCAAACTGATCCTGGATCAGGTGGTGATGGTGTAGCTTGGCTCACAGTGAGAGCAAGCTGAGTGGCTCTCCTTCTCTCAGGGAAACAGAATAGAAGTGTTGACTGAAGTCCAACCTGCCCTCACCCCAGCCTCCTACACTGGTGTTTCCTTGTCAAGTGGAGATAGTGTTCATAGGGATCTGGTGACAATTTATTTGCAATGGAATTATATTCCCTCTAAGATATTTTTCTTAAGTGCAGATTACATATACCATTTCTGCGATGTTTCTTTCTTGAACAGCTAATTAACCAACAAGTTTTAACTCAAATTCTAGAAGCATATCCTATGAAGTTGCTCAAAATTGATTCATTGACACAGTCAAACATGGTTAGGCCAAAATTGTCAAACATCTATTTATCTTAGTAGGGTTCCTTAAAAATAGTCACCAAATACTAAAGTGGGTCTCTTTAGCACCTGTGTTCCATTTCCAGATAACGTTCTGAAATGGTCTTTGCAAACTGAGTTACATTAAACTCTCTTATTGATCTTCTTCTGGACTCATGGTTTACCATCACGTCCTTCATTAGGACTTTGGCTTTGCCATTTTTGTGGCATCAAGTCCAGAAGTGCTGCCCTGACCTTGTAATTCTTTCTTCAGAGATACAAATGACTGCCCAGGAACACCAGCCAAGCCCATTTATTCATAGAACAGCTATATATGCTTCTATTTCTTCAGCACAAGCTTTTATGGCCACCTCATGGCTTTTGGATGCCACTGAGTGTGATGGCATCTTTCTTGAAACATTATTTAAAGAAATAGTTGTGTGCATGTAAAAAGTCCATCATTGGGAACAGTTATATTCCTGAGGGTCTATGAGAATTGTGGAAATTTAAGACATTTCATAAGAATGGGGATCCTATCTATTTAGCATGGCCTCTAATAGAGGAGGGAGGTCTGTCTTGAGAGATTTCAATTTCAACTCTAGACTATTGGACTGTACTTGAAAGTATATTCACTAGGAAAGTGATTTCAAAAATGTTTAGTTATCTCTTTGCCATGACGTGTCCAGCATCAAAACCAGATGGTCTGTGTCAATGACCAGATGACTACAAGGGACTGGTCATAACCAACCTAGTTATGTTTTAGTTCAAGGCCTTTCTAAAAGAAAAGAATTAGCTCTTCAAGAGGAGTGACTCCTTCATCCTCATTCAAGAAAAAGTACAATTCAAACTTCATCTCTTCTCTTACTCTAAAGTATATTTAGACCACCCATCATTTTGGTATTTGGAACCAACCTCCATATCTTGCTGATAATAGACTCTAGAAAAGCAGGTACATTTAACAGTGACTAGAAAGCCTAGTACTCTTGCCTGGAAAATCCCATGGGTGGAGGAGCCTGGTAGGCTGCAGTCCATGGGGCCGCTGAGTTGGACATGACTGAGAGACTTCACTTTCACTTTTCACTTTCATGCATTGGAGAAGGAAATAGCAACCCACTCCAGTGTTCTTGCCTGGAGAATCCCAGGGACGGGGGAGCCTGGTGGGCTGCCATCTATGGGGCTGCACCGAGTCGGACACGACTGAAGTAACTTAAGCAGCAGCAGCAGCAGAAAGCCTACCTGTTTAGCTATATCTTCATGTCCCCACNGTTCTTGCCTGGAGAATCCCAGGGATGGGGGAGCCTGGTGGGCTGCCATCTATGGGGTTGCACTGAGTCAGACACGACTGAAGTAACTTAAGCAGCAGCAGCAGCAGAAAGCCTACCTGTTTAACTATATCTTCATGTCCCCACAATTAAGTTCCACATGCCTACAACCCTGTCATTGGGGGTCCAGAGTACCCTGCACAGAGTGACAATGTTAAGATATCTGGCTTAAGGTCCATGAACTGGAGGACTTTACTTTGAGTACAAAACTACTTTTGCCATCTCTTCCAAACGTTGGTAACTAGCTGTCTATGATGCTATCTAAAGTGTGTTGTGAAAGTATTAGTCACTTAGTCATGTCTGACTGTTTGTGGTCTGCCAGGCTCCTGTGTCCATAGTATTACCCAGGCAAGAATACTGGAGTGGGTATCTATTCCGTCCTCCAGGGGATATTCCTGATTCAAGGATCTAACCTGGGTCTCCTGCATTGCAGGCAGATTCTTTACCATCTGAACCACCGGGAAGCCCCAGGAAGCTATCTAACTCACCAAATAGTTTGCTTGTCTTTCAAGCCAATTGTCCCATCATGGGTCTTACAAAACAAATAGAAAAATAATTGCATGTAAATTGCACCATCTGTGACTGTGATCTTATGCTGGGACTGGAATTCTTTAATTGTATTGCAGGCAGATTATTTACCATCTGAACCACCGGGAAGCCCCAGGAAGCTATCTACCTCACCAAATAGTTTGCTTGTCTTTCAAGCCAATTGTCCCATCATGGGTCTTACAAAACAAATAGAAAAATAATTGCATGTAAATTGCACCATCTGTGACTGTGATCTTATGCTGGGACTGGAATTCTTTAAAAGTACAAGCACTATCTTACAGCCAAAGGCCTGAGCTGCAGAATTAATATGTCTATAACTGTATAGAAAAAATATATCTATTAATATAAAGCTTGCAATGTGATACTGTTGAACAGCTACTTATTTCTCTCCTTTGAAAATAAAACTCTGTAAGTACCCTGATGGCTGTAAAAATCTGAGAAGGCTTCAGGTGTTCATAATAAATGAATTTCCACAACCTCAAAAGGGAGATGAACAGAAAGTTCATTGTCAAGTTAAATTCATCTGTTCTTTGGTTTTGTAATTCTATTTGGCCTGTGTAATATCCCCGCAGTATTTCAGCCCTAAATGAATCATATCTTCTACTATCTTCACCTTAGGGGATAATTTCAAAGATACTTTGATCCAGTCTTCCCTAAGCTCATGATCTGAGATGTCCTAACCCAGATACATTGCAGGAGTTGGGCAATATATGCTTAGAATTATGACTGAGGGAAATCAGTACCATGATCTTGCAGGTCTGGCCTCAGTCAGGGACTCATACCCTTGAGATTTAGAAATCAATAAGACATCTTCTGGGTTGGGAACAAGAAGAGGCAGTGGGATCAAACCCAGATGCTCAGAGAATGAAAGGTAAGATTTGAATTTAGATGAGAATGGGGAAAATCCATGGGGTTGGTTTTAAAAGCTGTAGCTTAGTCATAGAAAGCCATGGAAGAGACTAGTAATGCTGGAAACTGGCCCTGGGTTAGGGTATGGGACACATGGTCTTGCTGTACCCATTTAACAGAGTTTTTCCTCAAGGGAGGTGTGGGACCTGATTCTTGAAAAGAAGATGATATCTAATAGATGGATTCTTCCTTTTGAGCAAAACAGGGTATTAAATAGGCACCTATGAACTCTACAATGGTTAATGGGAATCCTGAATTAGGATGAAAACAGCTACATCAATATATAGTTTATCTATCACTTCAGTTCCATTCAGTTCAGTTGCTCAGTCATGTCCGACTCTTTGAGACCCCATGAATTGCAGCATGCCAGGCCACCCTGTCCATCACCAACTCCCAGAGTTCACCTNATGCATTGGAGAAGGAAATGGCAACCCACTCCAGTGTTCTTGCCTGGAGAATCCTAGGGATGGCAGAGCTTTGTGGGCTGCTGTCTATGGGGTCAACAGAGTCGGACACAACTGAAGAGACTTAGCAGCAAAGGCACAAGGAGAGAAAAGCAATTTCCTCTAAGAAGGGCTTTTGTTTCTTTAAGGTTAAAACTTAAAAAAAAATGCTTTTTCCAAATTGCCATAATAATGATAGGCATTTTTCTTAGGCCATTGGATGCATAATTGCCTTCTGCAGGTGTTCAAGCTCACCATCATAAAACAGAAGGTTAGAGAGAAATGGATAGCAAGAAGGAGAGCATGGTGGTAGACATTCTGAGGTCCACGAAGGAGCAGAGGGATCCAGAGGGAGAGAGAGTGAGCTTTCAGAAACCCCAGAGGATTTTTCCAATTTGGAAATCCTTTGAGATAATTGTCAGTTTCTCTAAGGGAAGCAACAGTGTATACCTTATTATGTTTTTGGAAGCCTCAACATACCAATTGAAATATGCTTCCATTCTTGTCTTACATTCCTTTTCTAATTGACCATACAGACAAACTAATTTCAGAATTTCGAAGGAATCTAGGTTGGTCAATTTAATTGCAAATCATCCTGGGTAATCATAGTCCAGTAAGGCAAATACTTGCAGGACTAGGGCCCATAACTCTTATACACAAAAACAGCAGAAGTTCCAGAAGGAGGCTGCTCTGAAGTCTTGCCCTTAGAAAGCAAACTCCCTGTACTACAAGAGCAATTACACAGCAGAACAAAAACAGGGAATGAAATCCTGAGAACAGAAGCAGGCAACCCAAACAATATGGGAAGCAAAATCCTGAAGGCCATTCAAACAAAACAAACAAAATAGGAAGTGAAATCTCAAGGTCACTTAAACAAAACAAGAGTAAAATACCAGAGTTCACTTAAACAAAACAAACACAAAATGGGGAGTGAAATCCTAAAGGTCACTCAAACAAAACAGGAAGCAAAATCCTGGAGGCCCTTTTTGTAAAACAAACAAAAGTGAAAAAGTGAAAGTGTTAGTCAATCGTGTCTGACTCTTTGAAACCCCATGGACTGTACCCTACCAGGCTCCTCTGTCCATGGAATTCTCCAGGCAAGAATACTATAGTGGGTAGTCATTCCCTTCTCCAGGAAATCTTCCCAACCCAAGGATCGAACCCAGGTCTCCTGCATTGCAGGAAGATTCTTTACCATCTGAGCTACGAGGGAAGCCAAAACAAGCAAAATGGGAAGCAAAATCCCANCCAGGCTCCTCTGTCCATGGAATTCTCCAGGCAAGAATACTATAGTGGGTAGTCATTCCCTTCTCCAGGAAATCTTCCCAACCCAAGGATCGAACCCAGGTCTCCTGCATTGCAGGAAGATTCTTTACCATCTGAGCTACGAGGGAAGCCAAAACAAGCAAAATGGGAAGCAAAATCCCAAAGGACAGAGCTGGTCCCAGAGGGCAGCCAAATAAGCTAGAACCTCTACCAAGGTGGAAATAAGCCTCTACCACCACAGTCTGGGAACACAGAAAATGATAGCATCCAGTTGCCTCTTGTGTGGGTGCGTGCATGCTAGGTCACTTTAGTCGTGTCTGAGTCTGTGCAACCCTACAAACTGCAGCCTACCAGGCTTCTCTGTCCATGGGATTCTCCAGGCAAGGATACCTAAGTATGTTGCTGTGCCATCTTCCAGAGGATCTTTCTAATCCAGGGTTTGAACCTGTGTCTCTTACATCTACTTGCATTGGTGGGTGTGGTCTTTACCTGTGAAACCCCAGTTGTCTCTTACCTTACACAAATCCAAGAGAGTACTGGAGAGTGGGTAGACTGGTCTGTATCCCACTTCTGACACCATATAACGTCAACCAAAAAATAATGCAGGAGGTTGCAATTAAGAAAAGTCTTTATTTGGAGCTTTAAGCATTGCAATTCAAGAAACACAAATTCAAGTAACCCCAAGAGAATCTTTTGGGAAACAGAATGAATCAAAAACGAGAAAGGAGCCATGAATTGCTTGGCCTGGCAAGAATTGTTGAAAATTTTAAAGTGTTGCCTGGTGAGAATTGTGACTGACTCTGACATGGATTAGAAAATATTTGTCCTTAAAGAATCACAGTTGTTTTAGAGTAAAGGCCTGATAAGTAGACAGGCTGTCATGAGTTTCTGGCAGATGTTCTGGATGACTTTATAAGATCAAAAGGTCAGATTTCATCCAGGCTGAGATGTGCGAAAGTCACACTTCCTTAATAGCATTCCAGCTCCATTTTTAGAGAGCTTTCTTAGCAATATCAACTCCATTTTTATTTTCCTTTCACATCTGCAGGCTGAAATGAAGTCCCAAGTCTCAATCAGGTCATTCTCTGAAGTCCTTGACCTAGCTCACTCTCATGATCAAGCCATAAGCAAGCAGTTACTGCTTGCTGCTAAGATAACAGATAAGAGCACATTTGTGAGCATCCTCAAACTAAGAATCAAAGAGAAGTGCTTTGTTTAGAAAGTGGAGGATATGGTTCCTTTCTTGAAGCTGGGACCCCCGATGTCTATCCATTCTTTTATTCAATGTCTACTTATGAGATAGGCACTGTCCTTGGCAATTCAGTGTATGTCAGTAAATTAAACAGATGCATTCCACGTTCTTAAGGTGCTTACAATTCTAGTTGGCTGAGGAAGTATAAAATGCATGAAACTTTGCTAAAATATAAGATGTAAATGACAAATGCAAGAAAAGACAGAGAAACTTATAATTAATAGGAAATAGATGACTTAGGTGATATCTATAATAGGTATACAGTGTGCCCAGCTTGATGCTAGGTCCTGGGGGCAGCAGAACAGAAATGGACACATGACCCTTCTCCAGCAACTCATGATGTTGTTAACAAGAATCAGCAACAGATATTCGTCCACTTGTCCTGACTCCTTAAAACCTCATAGAAAGCCATTAAACAAAGAAAGCAGATTTACAGATTTAGTTGCTCAGAGGTCTTGGGTTCCCACCAAGCTTTGCCTCTAGCTCTGTGAATCCTGTGGCCTCTATTCCCCATGGTGGAGGGAAACTCTGGCCTTGTTGATCTCTGCCCCCTCCTGTTTGGTTGTATTGGTTACTTCTCCGTTTCAAGTCCCTGGTGACCCCTGGCAGCCCCCTGAGAAGTGACAGGAGCTGAGTCACATCACTGGTAACCCTGGAGCAACAACCTCAAAGCTGTGAACAAATGACTTGCATATTTACGGCCACCCTGTGCAGGAGTAGCAGAAAGTAGGAGCAAGGCTCTGGTGTCAGGCTGCTGGGGTTGAATCTTGGCTCTGCAGATGACCAGCCTGAACAAAGTTATGTAAACTCTCAGTGTGTCAGATTCCTCATTTGTAAATAAGAATAATAATAGTGCTCCATCCATTTGTCAGGCTGAATAAGATAGTGCCTGTGAAATTGTGTAGAACACTGCTTGTTAACTGTCAGTATTTATTATCGCCCTTCATAGATTTCATACGTTCACTTCTTCACTTTCAACTGCCTACCTCCAGGTCATTGCTTTGGTTTGCAGGATCCTAGTTCTCAATCGTTGATCAAACCCAGGCCCTCATTAGTGGAAGTGTGGAATCCTAATCTCTGGACCGCCAGGGAACTCCCCAGGTCATTTCTTTTCAATCTATGGGCTATAAACCACTGAAATTGAACATTGCTCAGTCATGTCTGACTCTTTGCAACCCCTGGACTGTAGCCTGCCAGGTTTCTCTGTCCATGGAATTCTCCAAGCAGGAATACTGAAATGGGTAGCCATCACCTTCTCCAGGGGAATCTTCCCAACCCAGGAATTGAACCCAGGTCTCCCACATTGCAAGTGGATTCTTTACCATCTGAGTGAAATCACTTTAATAGGTATTAAATTATGTATTAAAATAAACATTATAGCTATATACCAAAACACAGGTATGTAACAAAAAAGGAGAAAGATAATAGTATGTCATCTATTATTTTATTATTAATAAAACAAAATATTAGTGCATAACATGCAGTAAGGGTAAGTATTCTGTTGAACTAGGGGTTCAGTTGTGTGTGTGCATCTGTGTATACCATGTTGCAACGTAAAATTTTTCTCTCGTTGTGGGTCATGGTCAAGAAAATTTGAAACCATTGTTTTAGGTTAAATCGCTACTGCTCATAATTCTACCTTTCCCACTTTTCAACACCCTTGCTCCTTCTGACCCCCAGGCAAATACCACTTACCCTCTTCCGCAAACATATATTTATCCCTTCCTTTCCCTTCCCTTCCTCCTTAGGATCCCAGAGACCTGGTCTTTCTCTCCATCCCTGCTCTCCCCTCTGTGGCCTTCCTCCACTGTCAGACACCAGAAAAGTGCTCTGGGTACCGGACACGGACATGTGGAAGGCCACAGAGCTGTCCCCAGTATCAGCAGTCTTGGGAGGGGCAGAGGCAGTCAGGTTCGGCTTAGGGGAGGACACCCTGCAAAGCAGGCTTTGTGTTCAGTTGATGGAGGGGAATAAAGGTCTGGGTCCGGGTCACTTCTGAGGGAAAGACATTCCTGAGGGGCAGTGGGCTTAACCTGAAGGGAGGCTGAAGAGGAAAGAAAAGTGCTGGAAAGAATACCTGGAAGGGGAATCACTGAGACAGGAGTCAAGGAGGTGCTGGAGAAGGGAAGTAATGTGTGCAGCAGAGAAAGACTGTCTCTGGGTGGGCAGAGGCTCAGTGTACAAGACCCACCAGCAGGAAGGGGTTTCCAGGGAGTCCTGGAGACCACCTCTGGCCTTGTGGGGGATGGGGGGATCCTTTTCCCCTGCTTTCCACTCCTCCTCCCCCTCCTCCCTCTTCTTCTCCTCTCCCTCTTCTGTCAAGTGAAGTAATAAATAACCCAGGTTGTTCAGGGTTAAGTCAACTTAGCTGCAGCCGTCATGAGTTTAGCCCCCCACCTCATGGCTTTGTTCATTCCAGCTCTGGGTCTGGTAGTGCTGTGGGATGCCCAGCTAGCATGATAAAGCCTGCTGTCCAGGCTAGGCCCCTGCCGATGTCCAAGACTCTCTTTAGCAAGCCCCCTCTCCCATCCCTCTTTTCCAACGAGGGTATCTGTCAGGTTGAGAGAAGAGAAAATTAACAGACCCACTCTCCCAGCTTGTCCAAATGTCAAGGCCAAGGGAAATGGCCTTGATCATCCAGAATCTCATCCTTGAAAGAGTTCCAGTGGATCAAAGTTGGGGGTCCCAGACTGAATGGACAGGACCAGGGGCTCTGGGAGGTGCTAGTTCTGACAGCTGATCCCTTCACCTCCGTTTCCTCAAGAGGGCAGATCTGAGAGTTCTGTCACCTTGCACTTGCTTTGAACTTAGTCCTGATGGCCACCCATGCCACCTCCCCTCTGTGGACTCTGCTTCATCATCTGTGTGAGGTGGGGCTCCCATCGAATGACCTGTAACACCCTTTATAGAAAAACATTTCTGTTACAGGTGTTACCCAGGGTCGAGACAGGTAAGGGGAGTGAGCAAAGCTTGGCACCCTACAACAGGGAGCAATGGGATGAGTCAAATAGGAGAACCCTTAACTGTTTCAAGGGGCAGCTGCTCTCCCACTCTGCCGCTGACAGAGAAGCTGGAAATCTGAGATTTTAAATACTGACATTTAATTTTAACACTGACACCTAATTCCAGATTTTTCAGCCATCATTACAGGCCAAGCTTAATCATCTGCAAGCCTGACTCAGCCTGTGGGTACCAGTTATCTACCACATCCAAATGGTTCTCAAACCTAAGCCTGCATCAGAATTACCCCAGGGGCTTGTTAAAACATGGGTTACCAGGGCCCACCCCCAGAGTTTCCAATCCTGTTAAGTGTGGACTGGGGCCTGAGGAGCTGCCTTTCTAACAGCCTCCTGGGTGATGTTGCTGCAGCTGATCCAGGGAACATTCCTTGAGAACCACTGCTGTATTCTATGGGCTTCCCTGGTGGCTCAGATGGTAAAGAATCTGCCTACAACACAGGAGACTTGGGTTCAGCCCCTGGGTTGGGAAGATTTCCTGTAGAAGAGAATGGCAATCCACTCCAGAATTCTTGCCTGAAAAATCCCATGGACAGAGGAGCCTGGCGGGCTATAGTCCATGAGGTCACAAAGAGCCAGACATGACTGAGTGAGCCCTACACTATAGGAAGATGACCACTAGCCCATGTAATTCTTTATGTGATGCCAAAGCAGCTTCTCAGGAGGCACTGTCAGTATTCAAATTCCCTGAGTTGACAAGTGGAGTGAGAATGACAATGATGATCACAGGGATGGTACAGATAGCAGCTAACTTCCTAAAACGCATACTACGAATAGCAAGTATTTTACATCCATTATGGCTGTTAGTCTTCAAAGGCCTCAGAGGTTGGCATTATAAACAGTCCCTAATTATAGGTGAAAATAGCTAATATGTAGTGGATTTGAAGCCAGACTGAGACATCAGAGGTCACCTTCCCCCCACAAGGACTCACAGTTTTCTTACACACTGCATCACATAGTCGAATCCTCTAGATCAGTGGTCCCCAACCTTTTTGGCGCCAGGGACTGATTTTGTGGAAGACAATTTTTTCATGGATGTAGGGGGGTTAATTTCGGAATGATTCAAGTACATTACATTTACTGTGCGCTTTATTTACATTGTGATATATGCTGAAATAATTATACAACTCACCATAATGCAGAATCAGTCGGAGCCCTGAGCTTGTTTTCTTGCAACTAGAGCAGCTGTAAATACAGATGAAGCTTTGCTCACTTGCCCACCACTCACCTCTTGCTGTGATGCCCGGTTCCTAACAGGCCCTGGACTGGCACTGGTCTGTGGCCTTGGGGTTGGGGACCCCTGCTCGAGATCATACTCTTCATGAGTAGATCTCCGTAAGTCAAAGAAAATTGTGTGTTGGTTAATCACTCGTTCAATGAATGTTTGAGTTTAAAATATAACTGCAAGTCAAGCTATATGAAGTGAACACAGCAAACAAGGTAAAAGCACAGATAGTGATGAGGGGAGGCGGGCAGGGCTATTTTGAAACACAGCAGTCAGGGAAGGTCTCTCCAAGGAGCTGACATTTGTGCAGAGACCAAGTAAAAGGAGGAAGAGGAAAACAGGGCAGCAAGCACAAAGGTCCTGGGGTGGAAACAAGCGTGGCACATCCTAGGGCCAGCAAGAAGACCCGTGTGGCTAAGAGTGAGCACAGAAGAGGCTGGAGAACGAAGCAGGCATCCTAAAGTCCACACCGAGGAATCTGCCTTTTATTCCAAGTGTGATGGGGGAGCCGTGAGGGGCTTTGAGTCAGCGACTGATCAGCTCTGATTAGGACTGGGGCCAGAATCCCTCTGCTCACAGGGTGAAGACTTCAGGGAGGCTAGAGTGTGAAACACGGAGCTGATGTCTAAATGACAGGATCCTCAGAGATGCCTGAGCTGTGAGCTGTTGCAGCCTGTCTCAGCCTCGGTGGGCAGGGGAGAGAAGCAGAGGGAAGCAAACGGATGCCAGATGCAAAACTAAAGCTATCTGTGGCATTCTCTAGAGTCCAGTGATTAAGACTCGGTGCTTTCACTGCAGTGGCCCAGCTTTACTCCTGGGTCCGGAACTAAGATCCCACAAGCCACACAGTGTGAACAAAGCGGGGAGAAAGCTATCTGGTAAATGAGGGCATGGGTCCCCATCGAGGGGCACAGAAAAGTGGTAGGGCCACCTCTAAGGACACGAGCAACTCAGGTTTCCTGCCTCCTGGCCTCGGTACCTGGGGCCTGACCTTGTCGGGGACAAGAGGTGTCTGTGTGGAGCTCAGCTCTGCAGAAAGCCAGCTCCAGTCCTCGGACTCGTCTCCCCTTAAGCCTGTCTTAAGTGCTCAAAATTCCCCATTATGGAAGATGGAACTATTTGAAAACTGGATTGTGGTGATGGCTGCATTAACTGTATAGATTTACCAAAAGGCATGGAATTTACTAGGGAGTGAACATAATGGTATGTAAATCCTACTTCAATAAGGTGCTTAAAAAAGAAAAAATCTTAGCTCACAAGGGAATCATCCTTTGACCTTGAACAGTTTGTCTATCACTAAAAGAGCCCACAGCACTTTAAAAATATGCACGGTAACATCCACTGAATGGAGTAACAACCATGGCGATCGACACTTTTGAAGAACACTTGAAAATTTAGATATAAAACTATGTATGTAATTTCAGTCATATCATATGTATTTGTGTGTGTGTATTTATGAGAGAGAAAACCCAGACGTTAATTCTTGGTACTGGGATTGTTTTATTCCTCTTTTTTTTTTTTTTTTTTTTGTTTCCAGCTTTTGATTTTCCAATTTTCTACAATGAATGTTAATAGTCAAGATGCCCTATTAATCAGGAGAATGCAAATAAAATCCGTATAAAATTGAGTTAGAAAAAAAGGCCAGAAAATAGGTCACATGCACTTATTGCCATGCATATTGTCTGTATGTAAGATCAGCAGAGGCAGAGACAAAGTAGGAAGGAAATGAGTTAACAGAGTCACAGGTGATTTCAACATTTTTCTCTTTGCCTATCTCCGCTGTCTCGTTTTCCCACAATGAACATGTATTGTTTGCCTAGTGAAAAGGAAGGATACAATCTTCTAAACCATTGGCACTCTGGTTTAAAGATTACTTTCTGCTTTTTCATGGACTATTTCATTCTTCTTTTTCCACTGTGAAGATTTAATTTAGTTCAAAAATTTCACAACTATTTATGGAACGCTTATTCTGTGCCAAGCACTGGACTAGGCACGGCAGGAAATGGAAAGATTATTAAAGGAAGATCGGGTCTCTTTTCCCAAGTAGGTCATCGGACCAGTCAGGGAGGCACATACGGACGCAAAGAACGACACCGCTGCTCCACACGGTCACAGGGCACAGAGATAGAAACATAAGGTGCAAGGAGAGTTCAGCTTATTAGTCAGCAAAAATGCTTCTTTTTTTCTTAAAGGAAATTCTTTTATTATTGCAAACACTTAGAAGTAATCTCTCTTGCCTTACTAGCTTGCCAAGTAACAGATCTCTGACGGCCTGAGCTATGCGAGCAGGTGGGATATTTTTGTTAGGAGCTAACTGGACATCAGCTGTGTGGGGCGACGTGGAGTTTCGTGTTTCATCCTCCCCACTCAGTGATGCACTTCATGAGGGACAGGAAGAATGTTATAGCTGCTAGAAGACCAGGCTCTATAGTCAGGCTGCCTGGATTCTACTTTGGCTTCTTTTGCTCCAGTTACAGAACCTCCAGCAAGTTTCTTAACCTCTCTGTACCTCAGTCTTTTCCTCTGTAAAATGGGCATAATAACAGTACTCACCTCATGGGAGTCTGTGGCAAACACCAAACACCTCATCACACACTCAGAATTAGAACCGGACACACAGAACACACTCTAGGACTTCCCTGGAGGTCCAGTGGTTGATTAAGGATCCACCTGCCAATGCAGGGGACATGGGTTCAATCCCTGGTCTGGCAAGATTCCACATGCCGGGGAGCAGCTAAGCCCATGAGCCCTGCGCTGCAGCTTCTGAAGCCTGAGCATCTGTGGCCTGTGCTCCATAACAAGAGAAATGACCGCAATGAGAAGCCCATGCGATGCAACTAGAGAGTAGTCCCCGTTCTCTGCAGCTAGAGAAAGCCTGTCTGTAACAGTGAAGACCCAGCACAGACAAAAGTAAATAAATAAAATAAAAAACACACTCTAGGATTGTATTATTTTATATTTATCCACCACGTAAACATTCATCTTACTTGGTATTACTTTTTTTTATGCACTGCTTTAAATGTTTTCTCCTTAAGACTGAATTTATGACAATGATTCAGCCAACATTTTTGATCCTCTACTGTGTACCGAATTCTGTCCCCTGTGCAGGGAAAGCAAAGAGGAACAGACAGGACCCCACCTTGGGGCTGCTCACAGATTAGCGCAGGAGAGAGATACAAACACAAATAACAGGACAGGGCTCATAATTAGTAACAGTAGTTGCCGAAAATGTCATGAAGTCCCAGAGAACATTTTTGCCTCTCTCTCTAATAAAATGTGGTTCCCATTATCATGTTTATAGTGTTTGCTTGTGAAGGGAAGAAGGAAAGGAACTTTTCTCGGACGTCTGGTGTGCCGGACATGGTGGGATTGCCTGTAACAGGAGGAGGCTCACCGTGTACCTGTCCCATGCTGAGATCCACATAAGTTTATTCTCATTTAATCCTATGAAAAGAGTATGGTGATTATCCTCATTTTCACATGGGGAAGTCAAGGTCTTTAGTTCAGAGGTCAAGAAACTTCGCTAGGTTATATTGCCAAGAAATGGCAGAGTCAGGATTCAAAATCAAGTCTGTGCTCTCTCCATACTGTTGTATCTCCTCCCAATATGATATGCTACACGGCAGCCCACTCCAGGATTCTTGTCTGGAGATCTGCATGGACAGAGGAGCCTGGCGGCTTCTCTGTAGGATTGCATAGGGTTGGATACGATTAAAGTGACTTAGCATGCACACGTCATCTCATCTAATTCTTAAAGCAGCTCTTTGAGGGAGATGCTGTTATGCCTGTTTTTATACAGGAAGAAACTGATGCTCCAAAAAAGTAAATGTTTTGCCCGAGGTCAAAGAGTTAGTAAGCAACAGACCCAAGTGTCTCCAAAGCCATGTCTTCTCCTGGTTACTGTGAAGTCTCCCACCTCCTCCCGTGTGGACTGAGGTTTCCAGGGTGTGAATTTCCACCCAGGCCCGCAAGAGCACACCTAGCTCTCTGGGGTGGGGGGCTTTGGGAACTTGACTTCTCATCCTGACTCTGTCCATTACAAGCACCGTGGTCCGGGACAGATTGCCTTCCCTCTTGAGGCCTGCATGCCCTCGTCTGTCAACAGATACTGTAAGGTTCATACTTCCTCGGAGTCTCCAGAGGAATGTAACAGAAAATAAGCTTAGGCCAGACTCTGCTGGCGTAGACCTAGGGTGGGAGCCTGGGGTGAAGCCCAAGGAGTAAAGAGGGGGCAGTCTCTGAAGATAAACAGCTCCATAGCTGTGCAGGAAAGGGGTCTCCATCCTGCCATCTGCCAGAGAGGGAAGTGCAGCCTGGCAAGTACACAACTTCATCAGGACAAACAGATGTTCTAGTTCATCTTTGTCAACATCAACAAACACACACGAAAACCGTACATGAGGCTCTAGGGTTATACGCAGTCCTTGCCTCAGTGGAGAGACAAGGAGAAAGAAAGAGAGAGAGAATAAAAGAAAGGAAGGAAGGAAGAGAGAGAGAAAGATGGAAGGAGAGAAGGAAGGAGAGAAGAGTTTAGAGGAGGCATCAGGGCTGGAAGAAAACAGGAAAGAGTTCAGAATGAGGATGGAAGGGCCTTGATGAAGGACTCGAGGAATGGCTCACAAGAAGAGGAAATGAGGGCATCTTGGACTGAGGGGGTTCCGGAAGCCAAGAATGGACCAAAATGGACGCATTTTGCATCCAATTAGACCAGTTGCCTATAGTGGATAATCTGCAAAATAAGTTGGAAAACTGGAGGCCAGTTGTGGAGGACTTGAAATGCAAGAATTAGAAAACTGTTTTTATCCATTTATCCTTAAAGAATTTTTAGCAGGAGAATATTACCTGGAGCCAAGTATGACAAACAGATTACCTGGAGCCGTGTATGACATACAGATTAAAGTCCAGAAAAGATGAGCAGCTGAGAAAAATATGATAAGAACAAGCAAAGATCAATGGATTTGGACGATAAGGCGCCGTGGATGACCCTGCCGTGGTGCTCCCAGAGTGGCCTAGGTGGAAGCCAGGTCACAACAGAAGGAAAAGAGGGCAGCTGGTGCTAAACGAAGATGAAGAGTGTTACAGCTCGAGTGAGAATCTCCCGAGTAAAGCCTAGGCCAGTAGGTTACGGGACAGATTCAAGGAAACCTGTGTTTTTGTTTTTTCCCGAACAGGTTAAAGACAGAAACGAAGAAGTTAGCAGAGAGAAGGAAGAAAGGTGCTAGAAGATGGGGCAGAGTGATGGAAGGACTACTACGAGGTAGAAAGGACTCCCAAGAAAAGGTAGACAGGGGACTTCCCTAGTGGCCAAACAGCTAAGACTCCACTCTCCCGATGCAGACAGCCTGGGCTCAATTGCTGGTCAGGGAAGTAGATGCCACATGCGGCAACTAGGACCCGGTGCAACCAAATAAATATTAAAAATAAAAAATGGTAGACAGGAGTTGCCAACTTTCCCCTCACCCTTCCCTCCCAAGTTAAGCTATATGGATATATTTGTCAGTTTAAAAGTTTGGATACAGAGGTGAGTAAATGAGGTTACAGAGCTCTTCACAGAAACTCAGTTCAGTTCAGTCGCTCAGTCGTGTCCACGATCCCATGGACTACAGCACACCAGGCCTCCCTGTCCTTCACCAACTCCCGGAGCTTACTCAAACTCATGTCCATGGAGTCGGTGATGCCATCCAACCATCTCATCCTCTGTCGTCCCGTTCTCCTCCCACC
Organism: Oreotragus oreotragus; assembly: GCA_006410675.1. Taxonomy (NCBI): domain Eukaryota; kingdom Metazoa; phylum Chordata; class Mammalia; order Artiodactyla; family Bovidae; genus Oreotragus; species Oreotragus oreotragus. The sequence goes on from SJYX01016238.1 coordinate 152,728, forward strand.
CTCAATCCTTCCCAGCATCAGGGTCTTTTCAAATGAGTCAGCTCGTCACATCAGGTGGCCAAAGGATTGGAGTTTCAGCTTCAACTTCAGTCCTCAGAAACTCAGCTGGCCTCAGACATTCTATATAGGAGATAAGGTTATCAGCAGTGAGGGAGAGCACTGAAGGGAGTGTTTTCTTTGCAGGCGGGGGCTGTGCTGGGTTTTCATCGCCGCACTCGGCCTCGCTCTGGTCCTGGCGAGCAGGGGCTGCTCTTCTTTGCAGTGGGAGGGCTTCCCACTGCACCGTCTTCTCTGGTTGCTGAGCGCGGGCTGCTGGCGCACAGGCTTCAGTAGCTGTGGCACGTGAGATGAGTAGCTGAGGTGCACAGGCTCAGTTGCTCCATGGCACACGGAACCCTCCTGGCCCAGAGATGGAACCCATGTCCCTCACACAGGCAGGTGGATTCCTATCTACTCGACCACCAAGGAAGTCCCGAGAGATGGTGTTTTGGTTTGGGTATCCCCAGAAGCAAGCTCTGAGACAAGGACTTGAGACAAATAGTCCATTTAGTAGTTGATTCCAGGAAGCAGCAGAAAGGGAGCAGGTAAGTGACACAGGAGAGGGAAAGTAGCCAGGAGTGGGTGTGCACGCTCAGGCTGCTGACCACGGTGGGCACTTCATCCAGTGAAGAATGGAAATCAGCAGAGAACAGAGTCATCCTGCAAGAGAGGCAAGAGAGCCGGGGAATTTATCTCCCAGCTCCCATCAGTCACTGCTTTGGGGCTGACACACGAGCGGACAGTGGCTGGCACACTGGCAGAGAGGGCACTGCAGGCCCTGGCAGCCAGGTGCAGGCAGCTGGAAGAATGTCTGCAAAGGATACCAGCTGAGAAGACGTGAAACCTAGAACATCTGCTACAGACAGGAACAAGGGGTAAGGAAAAATGTTCAGAATAGATAATAGATGAGGCGTGTGGTAATGGTTCTTCAGAGATACATAAAGGGAGTTCTTAACAGCAGTAAAAGTCAGTTCAGATTAAAAGATGTGACTCTGTTAATGATCTAACAAAAGACAACTTGAGACCCACTCAGATTCCAGAAACACTTCACTTCTGAGAGATGAGAACAGGGGATGCAGATGGTCAGGATGCGCTATGGCAAGCACAGGCAGAAAGGAGCAAAGGGGAAAACAGGGGGGTGAAAGCAGTCCTAGTGCTGGGGTCCCGGAGATGGGCTGATGGTTGCAACATCTAGACACGATGGAGGGACACAGGAGGAAAAGCCACCATGGGCCTGAAGATCCAGAAATGGGAAAGGATCGGTTGGCACTGCCCTCACTCAACTGATGGAGGAGCTGAGAGGAACAGAGAGGGGAAGTGACTTGGACAACGTGGCACAGCTGGTGAATTTCAGTGCCAGTATGGCAGCCACATGCCCCACCACTGCCTTGGGCTGCTTTGTCTTGGGACAGATCCCAGGGATTATTAAAGGTTGAATCATCAGATGGAGGGAAGCAGGAAGGTAAAGAGCATGTAAGCAGAGCACGGCTGAAGCTGGAGCAGCTGCCTGGTCAGAGACAGTGGGGCAAAGTTATGGGTTTACAGAGATGGAGGTGGAGTGGCTCTGCCATCCGGGCAGCCCAGGCTCCAGAACGCTGGTACAGGAGGGTGGGGGCAGTCTGATGGGAAATGGATTTTGTGGATGTATCTTGTAGGTGTGTTCCCAAAGAAAGCCATGTCTTCTCAGAGGTGGGGGAAGTACTGGGGAAGATTAGAGAATGAGCTAAAGCCCCCTCCCTGCTTCCAGCAAACCACTCTATGGCACTGTCGTGTACGTGTGTATGGGTGCATGCTCAGTCACTCAGTTGTGTCCGAATCTTTGCGACCCCATGGACTGTAGCCTTCCAGGCTCTTCTATCCAAAGAATTTTCCGGGCAAGAATACTGGAGTGGGTTGCTGTTTCCTACTCCAGAGGATCTTCCCAACCCAGGGATCAAACCCACGTCGCCATCTCCATCATTGGCAGGAGGATTCTTTACCACTGTGCCACCTGGGGTGCTGTTATAGATCAAAATAACAGATGGATCATCAAGATGGATGTCATGGAGATGTTGGGTGGAGAAAATGTTTGTTTGGGGCAATTTAGCCCTAAGGAATGAGCAATTTGTTTGGTTTTGCTTTTGAGAACAAGCCTAAAGCCATCAGTCTTAAAAGCTGACCTGCTCAGGCCCCAGGAGCCCACATGCCTTTTCTACAGCTTCTTGCGCTGTAAAGACATGACAAGGAGATGAAGTCTTACTCTCTAACATGTTTGTCCCTTGCTCGGGGTTGGGGGAGGGTTCAGGGATGGGGCAAATGGAGAAGCTACCCACAAGGGATCACACGACAGTCACGCTTAGAAAGGGTACCTCCATTCGGTCTGTGGGCTGCGGCCAGAGAAAAGCCTTGTGGATTAAAGAAGAACTTATTTTTCACACAACATAATGGCAAGTCTCCAGGTGGGTAAATTTGCTATAAATAATATTTCAGTAAAAGTGGTTTATTAGATGATGAGGAAGATTAATCAAAGTGGCTAAGACAGGCTATAAATATAAGACTGTATCTTTGGAAACCAAGTCTTAGAGACCTTTACCTTTCTCTGTTAAATTTTCTCTGACACCATACCTCTTAATACATTTAGCAATTTAAAGAGAAAATTTACCTCTTTACATTATGGAATGAACACAAGGTTCAAACCGCATGCTATTTAGATAAGAACAGGCATGCTGTCCTCGGCTATATCATTTGGATGGACACCATGGATTACCTGGACTTTTCATTTACTGATCTCACTTAAAAAAAAATTAAAAGATTCAGACACCAAAATGGCTGATGTTTAACTCTGGAGGTCCCCCCAACCCAACCAATCTAAGACCTTTCAGAAAATCACAGTAATCTTGCCCAGTGGGGGCTTTGAATTTCCACAGGACATGATCTGCAGGCTCAGATTATTATCATCTACACGTCAAGTTGTGTGAAGATCCTAATAAGGATCTGGGTTACAGCAGAAATAATTTGGCCCTAAAACTTAGAATTTTAAATAATTGCTTGCTATCTGCTCTAAATGTATTTACCTGCAGTTATTTTCACTAATGTAATGTTCCAGTGGTTTCAAATGACACTAACAAATAAATGTGTTACTCTATATTCCAAGCTGAGGTTTACCACTCATCACACTATTTTATTGTTTCAAATTAAATCCATCAAAAAAGATCAGCTCTGAACTCTTACTATTCCTCTTGTCATTTATGGTTGTATTTTTTGGTGGGTGGAGTGGGGGTGGAGTATTAACATATAATTTAAATTTAGCACACTTTTGGTTTCCACATTTCTTATAGGGTGATTTAATAAAATAATTAAAGAAAGAAATTGAATTAAAAATAAAAGAAATAATTTTATTTAATAAAATAATTAAAGCTGAGCATCAAAGAATTGATGCTTTGGAACTGTGTTGGAGAAGACTCTTGAGTCCCTTGGACTGTAAGGAGATCCAACCAGTCAATTCTAAAGGAAATCAGTCCTGAATATTCATTGGAAGGACTGATCCTGAAGCTGAAACTCCAATATTTTGGCTACCTGATGTGAAGACCTGACTCACTGGAAAAACTCTGATGCTGGGAAAGATTGAAGGCAGGAGAAGGGGATGACAGAGGATGAGATGGTTGGATGGCCTCACTGACTCAATGGACATGAGTTTGAGTAAACTCTGGGAGTTAGTGATGGACAGGGAAGCCTGGGTGCTGCAGTCCATGGGGTCACAAAGAATTGGACACGGCTGAGCGATTGAACTGAACTGAACTGAACTGAAAGGAAGAAAAGATAAAACAAAACAAAAACACTTTTTTCTGCTTCTTTCAACTCAAGCCAACTGTGGTCAATTCATCATTGTTTCTGAATCTGTTTATTTATACTTTAGAATCAACTTTTCAAAGAAGGAAAGCATCTTGTATTTAAGATAACTCTATGTTGCCATATTTTCAATAGATTTGATTAATTTCTAGTAACAGAATCATTCTGTGCTTTCAGGATTTAAAATTGTCTGACTGACTGTGGCACCCAATAGGTCAGGCTATCTCTCTCAAATACAAGATGCCTGGAAGGGATCTACTTGACAACCCTGAGTAAGAAAGAAATTATCAAGCTTAAGTAGATGAAATAGACTTACCTCTGATAACCTCCTTCAAATATGACAACCTTTCCTAGTCTCCATTCTACAGAGAGATGTGCTCTTTAGGCTGAGTTTACATTTCTTATAGGGTAGGGATCCAAAAGAAGAATAAACTAGAATCAATTAAATGAACAGGACCAAATCTTTGGGGTCTTCACTCTCTTTAAAGTGTAATTCTGAGAGGAGAAGGCCAACTGTGGGGAATGTTAGCATGCCATTCAAGCTCTGCTATGGATTTTCTCTCTGATAGGAGACGTTGAGTTGAGGTCCTGTTTGAAGAAATGTCCATAGTAGTGGGTGCAAAAGACTCAGTGGTCTCAGCCACGAAAAAGTAAAATTCTTTTAGAAAAGGAACCATGCTTGAACTTGGCAGCCTATGCAAAGACTCTGCATGATTCAGACTTAGTCAGTCTAAAGTGTACTGCCTAATACTGCTCCCATGGCTTTGCCAAGTTAAACTGGAGTGAAGGATATTGAGAGAGGAAAATTATTTGAGAAACATATGAAATTCACAGGATGAATGTGGCCTAACATTGGGAGGCAGGCATTTCACTATTTCTGCTAAACTCCATTTATCAGCTTGGGTAAGCATTTTAATGCTTTCTTTCTTTCTCTTCTAAGATAATTATGAAATTTAAATAAAATTTATTGAAAGGGAATTCTTATATTCTTTCTTAGCATGATGTCTTTTTTTTTCTTTAATTTGGGTAAAGTTTTAATTTTTTTCTATGAGCATACAATTATTTACTGGAAGTAGCCCTTTAAATCAATAAATACCCTTGGCAAAACAAAGTGGTGCCCAAATTCTACTCAGGATAGGTCAGAAGCTTCATGTTTTTTGGAGCAAAGCACAGAAGTCTAGAACCTTAAGTTATCTCCAAGGTCTTCACTCTGAAAGTATCTCTGAGGATGTGCTAGGTGCTAAGCATGTTGTAAGCATTAAGGGCATGAAGCAGACACACAATCATCTTGGATTTTAAGAAGCTTGCTGTTCTTGTGAAGAGGGAAGGCAAAGCCATTACAAGTAAGTGTTATACCTGGAGCATGTAGAAGGAAAATAATAAGGGGCTCAGGTGGAGGACTAGAGCTACCCAGGTCAGGTAACAAATGGTAAATGTGTCGCAGAAAGCAGATGGGAAAAGCTGAGCAGAAATGACCAGAAGCAAAGATAATAAAACAAGGAGCAAAACACGCGCATAATTGAGAACGTGTCACACTGTGAGAAACTCAAGTCATCTGGTACCTGGAGCAAAAGATTCAGGTGGAACAGGAGATGAAACTGGAAGATATGGGAAGGTTCCTCTCCATTATAAATCCCTGAATCCTCTGCAGATTTCTTGGCAAGAAATGTCACAAGAGAAGATGGATAGAGAGTAATTGGCTTTTTAAATGCTGAAGCTCTCGGCCATTACTACAAACCAGGTTTTCTGCCCCTAAGATCCTTTTAGAAAATTAGTGTTTTTATCTTCAGAATTATCAATAAAAATCTAGTGGAGAATAAAAACTAAAGTAAGAATACATAAAGGTCTCTGAGACTATAAACCTCATGCTTTTGCCTAATTTATTCATTAAAATCATACAAGAAATAATTGAGGACATATTTACTTTTATAAAACTCAGAATATTATAATCCAGATGATAGCATGTGATTTCATTGAAGGAGAAAAGTTTCTATGTGACCCATTTTACACCCATTTAACACTTGGATAGTGAAAAATAAGGGAACTGTTTTGGTCAAAACTTTCACTCCAAGAATCAAAGTTGTACCGGTGTCTTTAAAACTTTTATTCATACCATTCCAGCCTCTTCAGTTTGTGCAACCTGTACATTGTAACTCCCAAGAGACTAGATTCAAATAATATCTGATACAACTTAAATAATTCTCTTTCCTCATACAGTGTTTTTATCCTATACTATCCTCTTGATTTGACTTTGACTTCTAAATCTTCAGAAGTTTCAAGGAGACAAAAATAAGTATAAGGCAGTTAGAACAGTGTTCCATATGTTATCACTTATGTGTAATTAGACACTTATATCATCCCCTTATAGAAAGAATAGTGAGATCATCTTGTTCTTGTATTATTTCTTATAATGATGCAACATTGTATTTTTCACATCTCTAGCAATTTTATTCTAAAGAAGAGAAGGCAGAGGAGGGACAGAGCTAGGATATGGGATTTGAATTCAGAAAAACATCATTTCAATCTAATTCATCCATTGACTGATTGTAGGATATATGTAAGGTGAATATTATAATCTTTTAATAGGACTGTTCAATCACTTCTAAGTATTAGTAATTATACATGTATTTATAGTGTGATAGGGCTTCCCTGGTGGCTCAGCAGTAAAGAATCTGACTGCAGTGCAGGAGACCTGGGTTTGATTCCTGAATTGGGAAGATCCCCTAGAGGAGGGCATGGCAACCCACTCCAGTATTCTTGCCTGGAGAATCCCATGGACAGAGGAGCCTGGTGGGCTACAGCCCATAGGGTCACAAAGAGTCCGATATGACTGAAGTGACTGAGAATGCACATATAGCCTGATATACAGCAGGGATCACTAAGCAGCTACTCATTAAGTGATATTCAAGACAGTAACCTANCTCCAGTATTCTTGCCTGGAGAATCCCATGGACAGAGGAGCCTGGTGGGCTACAGCCCATAGGGTCACAAAGAGTCCGATATGACTGAAGTGACTGAGAATGCACATATAGCCTGATATACAGCAGGGATCACTAAGCAGCTACTCATTAAGTGATATTCAAGACAGTAACCTAGGACCATAAAGTAAGAATATTACAAATAGCAAAGCTGAGACTAAACTTTCTTGCTCAAGTATTTCTACTGCATGCAGAAGTTCAGTCATATGAGTTAGGAAATGAAATAAAGCAATGATACTGTTTGAGAACTGTTTAGGGGACTGAGCTTGTTAGGTTCTGGTTTAAGCTCTGAGGATATGGCAAAAAAAAACTTGGGATAAGCAATGAATTTGTGGATTGAGAAGTTTTTGAAGTGTATACAATAATATACTTTTATTGACTAAGTCAAATTTTTATAATTGCTCTATTTCCTCTCAATTAGTGACTATTCCATCTTGCTGTCACAGTAATTCTTAATATCTTCATGTTGACTTGAGGTAGACATGCAATTAGGAATTATTTGGTTTTCAACAGTATTGTTGTTTATCTTGGACATGGCTTTAGTGACTAAGCATGCATGCAATCCCATTGCAGGTTCACTTCAGAATGCAACCAAATATGTATGTATATGCAATTAAACGACATGTTTTTGAAACAAAGTAAAACCACTAACATTAAACTATAAACCCAATCTGTTCAGTTCAGTTCAGTCACTCAGTCATGTCCGACTCTTTGCAACCCCATGAATCGCAGAACGCCACGCCTCCCTGTCCATCACCAATTCCCAGAGTTCACTCAAACTCATGTCCATTGAGTCGGTGATGCCATCTAGCCATCTCATCCTCTGTCGACCCCTTCTCCTCCTGCCCCCAATTCCTCCCAGCATCAGGGGTTTTTCCAGTGAGTCAACTCTTTGCATGAGGTGGCCAAAGTACTGGAGTTTCAGCTTTAGCATCATTCCTTCCAAAGAAATCCCAGGTTTGCTCTCCTTCAGAATGGACTGGTTGGATCTCCTTGCAGTCCAAGGGACTCTCAAGAGTCTTCTCCAACACCACAGCATTAATTCTTCGGTGCTTAGCTTTCTTCACAGTCCAACTCTCACATCCATACATGACCACTGGAAAAACCATAGCCTTGACTAGACGGTCCTTTGTTGGCAAAGTAATGTCTCTGCTTTTGCATATGCTATCTAGTTTGGTCATAACTTTTCTTCCAAGGAGTAAGCGTCTTTTAATTTCATGGCTGCAATCACCATCTGCAGTGATTTTGGAGCCCCCCAAAATAAAGTCTNTCATAACTTTTCTTCCAAGGAGTAATAGTCTTTTAATTTCATGGCTGCAATCACCATCTGAGGTGATTTTGGAGCCCCCAAAAATAAAGTGCCACTGTTCTACTGTTTCCTCATCTATTCCATGAAGTGATGGGACCAGATGCCATGAACTTAGTTTTCTTAATGTTGGGCTTTAAGCAAACTTTTTCACTCTCCTCTTTCACTTTTATCATCTCTTCAGTTCCTCTTCACTTTCTGCCATAAGGGTAGTGTCATCTGCATAGCTTTTATTAAATAATTGAATGTCAGTTTATTGCTTCTAACATGCTAGATGCCCAGTAAGTGGCTGAATGCCTTAGGAGATCATCAGTATTGGTGTGGAGATTTTTGAGAACGTGCATTTTGTAACTTTGAGGATTTCTTTCCTCTGAACTTGAAAAGTGCATAGTTCTATAGAATAGAAATCAGCTGTACACATTAATAAATGATTCTATGATTTATTATTGTTTAGATATGGACACAATCCAAAAGATAGAGGGTATCCCAGATCAAGAAAAATGGAACTGTTCCATCAGTCCTCTCCATTATATTGTTATTTGGCCTTCTGTTGTCGACATATTTTAAAGGCCAGAGATGTACATACAAATGTCAGTGTTTTATCACAGGATTTCTTAACACTGAAGAATAGTTAGTAGACAAAGATGTAACTGCACGGTTTAAAGTTTTTATGTCATTCCTAATAGAGTTTATATATATATACCTCTATCAATGTAGCCAGATATCATTGAAGTGAGTCTTGTAAACTCTTAATCTTTCCCAACTAGGACACCGGAAAATCACTTTGTTGTTGTTGTTTGGTGATGACAGAGGGGATTCTAAGAAAACATCTGGCCATGATCTATTTTCCTCTGTCTTCGACATCTAATGTTAATTATTTCCATATGTGTTTGCGTGTGTATCTGTGTGTATAGTTTATTCAGACAGCCTATATCTTCAACTTATCAGCCTCTTGGAATGTTGCTGTTACCATTTGATTCCTTTTCTTTTATGCTCTTACTACAATGACAAGGGCTTTATTAATACTTAGGCTTCACTTTTAATGTTAAATATATAAATAAATCACTATTTCAACATTTTTTAAGAGATGATCTATTGAGAACACATGAAACTATTGCTTTATTAGAGGAAGACTGAATCTACTCATATGACATTTTGAGGATAATACAACAACAACAACAAAAAGAATTGATTGTTTTTCTTCTTCTGTGATAACCCCCTGATACTTTATTGCCTTTATATGTTTATCTCTGTTTCCCTTCAGATCAGCTCAATTGCTCAGTCATGTCCAGCTCTTCACAACCACATAGACTGCAGCACACCCGACTTCCCTGTCCAACACCAGCTCCTGGAGCTTATTCAAACTGATGTCCATTGAGTCAGTGATGCCATCCAACCAGATCATCCTTTGTCTTCCCCTTCTCCTTCTGTCTTCAATCTTCCCCAGAATCAGGGTCTTTTCCAATGAATCAATTCTTCTCAACAGGTAGCCAAAATATTGAAGTTTTAGCTTCAGTATCAGTCCTTCCAATGAATATTCAGGACTGATTTTCTTGAGTACTGACTGATTTGATCTCCTTGCAATCCAAGAGAATCTTAAGAGTCTTCTCCAACACCACAGTTCAAAAACATCAATTCTTTGGTGCTCAGCTTTCTTTAGAGTCCAACTCTCACATCCATACATGACTAATGGAAAAACCACAGCTTTGACTAAATGGACCTTTGTTGGCAAAGTAATGTCTCTGCTTTTTAAATGCTGTCTAGGTTGGTCATAGCTTTTCTTCCAAGGAGCAAGCGTCTTTTAATTTCATGGCTGCAATCACCATCTGCAGTGATTTCAGAGCCCCCCAAAATAAAGTGTTTCACTGGTTCCACTGTTTCCCCATCTATTTGCCATGAAGTGATGAGAACAGATGACATGATCTTCATTTTTTGAATGCTGAATTTTAAGCCAATTTCTTCACTCTCCTCGTTCACTTTCATCGAGAGGTTTTTTAGTTCCTCTTCACTTTCTGTCATAAGAGTGGTGTCATGTGCTTATTTGAGGTTATTGGTATTTCTCCTGGCAATCTTAATTCAAGCTTGTGCTT
>SJYX01016238.1:167348-185055 GCA_006410675.1 Oreotragus oreotragus
TCAAGGCTATGGTTTTTCCTGTGGTCATGTATGGCTGTGAGAGTTGGACTGTGAAGAAAGCTGAGCACCGAAGAATTGATGCTTTTGAACTGTGGTGTTGGAGAAGACTCTTAAAAGTCCCTTGGACTGCAAGGAGATCCAACCAGTCCATTCTGAAGGAGATCAGCCCTGGGATTTCTTTGGAAGGAATGATGCTAAAGCTGAAACTCCAGTACATTGGCTACCTCAAGTGAAGAGTTGACTCATTGGAAAAGGCTTTGATGCTGGGAGGGATTGGAGGCAGGAGGACAAGGGGACGACAGAGGATGAGATGGCTGGATGGCATCACGGACTCGATGGACGTGAATTTGAGTGAACTCCGGGAGTTGGTGATGGACAGGGAGGCCTGGTGTGCTGCGATTCATGGGGTCGCAAAGAGTCGGACACGACTGAGCAATTGAAATGAACTGAACTGAATGGAACATTTCATGCAAGGATGTGCAAAATAAACTAAATGGTATGGGTTTAACAGAAGCAGAAGATATCAAGAAGAAGTGGTGAAAATACACAGAAGAACTATATGAAAATATCTTATTGACTTGGGTAACCATGATGGTGTGATCACTCACATAAAGTCAGACATCCTGTAGTGTGAAGTCAAATGCACCTTAGGAAGCATCACTGAACAAAGCCAGTGGAGGTGATGGAATTCCAGGTTAACTATTTCAAATCTTAAAAGATGATGCTGTTAAAATGCTGCACTCAATATACCAAAAAATTTGGAAAACTCAGCAGTGGCCACAGAACTGGAAAAGGTTAGTTTTCATTCCAATCCCAAAAAAGGGCAATGCCAAAGAACATTCAAACTACTGCATAATCACATTCATTTCACATGTTAGCAAGGTCATACTCAAATCCTCCAAGCTAGGTTTCAACGTTACATGAACTGAGAACTTCTAGATGTTCAAGCTGGATTTACAAAAGGCAGAGGAACCAGAGATCAAATTGCCATCATCTGTCGGACCATAGAAAAAAACAAGAGAATTCCAGAGAAAAATGTTTCATCAATATGCTATGAACTTTGACTGTGTGATCATAACAAAATATGGAAAATTCTGAAAGAAATNTGAACTGAGAACTTCTAGATGTTCAAGCTGGATTTACAAAAGGCAGAGGAACCAGAGATCAAATTGCCATCATCTGTCGGACCATAGAAAAAAACAAGAGAATTCCAGAGAAAAATGTTTCATCAATATGCTATGAACTTTGACTGTGTGATCATAACAAAATATGGAAAATTCTGAAAGAAATAAGAATGCCAGACCATCTTACCTGCCTCCTGAGAAACCTGTGTGAAAGTCAAGAAGCAACAGTTAGAACCAATCCTTGGAACAACAGACTGGTTCAAAACTGGGGGAAGAATGTACCAAGGATGTATATTTTCACCCTGTTCATTTAAATTATATACAGGGAACATCATGAGAAATGCCAGGTTGAATGAATCACAAGCTGGAATTAAGATTGTCTGGAGAAATATTAATAACCTCATATATGCAGATGACATCACCCTTTTAGCAGAAAGTGAAGAGGAACTAAAGAGACTCCTGATGAAGGTGAAAGGCGAGAATGAAAAAGGTGGTCTAAAATTGAACATTCCAAAAACTAAAATCATGGCATCTGGTGCCATCACTTCATGGCATATAGATGGAGAAACAATGGAAACAGTGCATGACTTTACTTTCTTGGGCTCCAAAATCAGTGTGGACATTGACTGCAGCCATAAAATTAAAAGACACCTATATTATTTAGTATTTCTCTTTCTCTGTCTGACTTACTTTAGGTAGTATGATCATCCCTAGTTCCATTTATGTTGCTGCAAATTGAGCTCAGATAATCTTTAAAGAATCAAGGAAGCAGGTTTTTGTTTAAGTTGTAGTAGGAAAGATGAAAATAAAACTGTTATTGTCTTAACATATTACTGTGATTAATTTCACACACCAGAAATGAAGCTGTATTCAGATTGAAGGGACAAGTAATTTCACTTTCAGGGAAGTGTAGTGTCAGACTAAGGGATGGAGGCTACTGGGTTTCTGTAGTGTGTGAAATAGGGTGTCAGGAATATAGAGAAGAAACCTAACCAGTTTGCTTAGGTTGTTCCTTTGGCAGATTTTGCCTCCAGTGGAAGTGATGAGATTTTATAAAGGGGAATACCAAAAAATGCATAGGTTGCAGAGATGGTGACTGAATGGGAATGAGAATAAACAGAGGAATGAAGGAGAAAATTCATAAGCTTGTCAAAATGCATGATCAATACATAAATACTGCATAGTATAAATACAAATTGTGGTGGCATGTGCCAATGTAGATAGATAGGCAAACCACGTGAGTTTCAAATTCTAATGAAAAAGCTCACTATTTTGACCTTTCTAATATTTTTGGAACAGCTTTGAAGTCAAGTGAAAGTCACTCAGTCATGTCTGATTCTTTGTGACCCCATGGACTCCATGGAATTTTCCAGGCCAGGATACTAGAATGGGTAGCCTTTCCCTTCTCCAGGGGATCTTCCCAATCCAAGGATCAAACCCAGATCTCCTGCATTGCAAGTGGATTCTTTACCAACTGAGCCACAAGGGAAGCCTGAGAATACTGGAGTGGGTAGCCTATCCCTTCTCTGCAGATCTTCCCAACCCAGGAATCCACCGGGGTCTCCTGCACTGCAGGCGGATTCTTTACCAACTCAGCCATCAGGGAAGAATAGCTTTAAGGGTTTTTAAATATACATATACATTTTAATGCGAATTTGTTTATGTAATGCATGTTTATGTGTTTGTGAAAGAAGAGGGGAAAAAAGGTGAAAAGAGAAAGAGAGAAATAACTAGGATACCTTTCCCTTCTTCCATTCAGACTAAAGCCCTAGGAATATGAAAACTGAAAAAGAGAGGAACTATTTCCTGAGTAGTCCACAAGCAAAGGACTTTCAACCATTAAATGAAGTTAGTGATTCCTGTTCTCTCTGCAGTAAGCCAAGAGATCAACAATAATGTTGGAAAATACTTTCTCTGACTTTGAATGAATTTGTTAAGCCACTGCCTGAGTTGAATTTCCTTGAGATGTTCATGGAACTCTGACAAGATGTGCCAGAAGGAGGAGCAAGACTGTGCTTTTCCATGGCATCTGTAGAATGAATTGAAACATTTCTGTGAGATCTCCAGAACTACCATATCAGTAGGGGGAATCCACAGAGCTTCTGTGTTAAAACATTGTGTTCAGTAATTAAGCATTTCTTCCAAATTCTACCATACTGTTTTCATTTAGGCACCCTCCTTCTTGCAGAAGGCATAGGGATGTGCAGACAAAATGTGGATGCCACATCAAAATGGTAGTGATCATGGCCAGGAGGCCTTTCAGATTATGTGAATGAATAAAAGCTGCTTTTCAAAAACCAAGCTTCTCCCCCTTTGCCATTGATGTGCTGCCCTAGATTGAGAGTGGCAACATTTTGTTTCCTGTTAGAGTTCATTTGCAGCATGCATTTTCCCCCTTTAATGCATGTTCTCTAAGCACCTATTAACCAGGTTATTCAAATGTATTCTTTTTTCCAAATCCAGGGTCACAGAGTCTGCTGAGCTAATGCAATAGATTCTTTTCTCATCTCTAAACCTCTGATCTGGGACCATCTCCTATTGTCGCCACTGCACTTTCTCAAACCTGTGAATCTTCCCATTTCTCACCTTCTCAAAATCTTCCAATGGACTTAACTTGTGTTCAGTTGCAAATCTGGTTCTTTGGAAGGTGAAGGAGGCTTTTGCATAATCTACCTACTACCAAATTTAAGCCTTGTCATTTCCTTTATTGCACAAGAAACCACACAGCACTCAGGTTTGAGAAATTCTTCAGACAAGCTTTGCTATGTTTTTAGCCTCTTGCTATTAGTAATGTTGCCTTCCACTTGTCTTCTAGATACACCCAACTTCATATTGGTGTCCCTGCCACCGGTTTCCCGTAAAATTACCCTTCTTCAAATTTCATACGAAAGCTAAAGTTTCAATTTAAATGTTTCTTAAGTAAAGGAAGACTTTTTTGATGCTACACAGATAATCTGTCATATATTCCCATGGAATAGTGCTCAGCTTATAACTCCCTTGTAGCAATTACTAGGCATGTTTTAATTATATGTAGTCCTAAATATAACCCTCTAGACTTCGTGAGTTTGTTTTAAACTCTGTCATTTTTAATATTTTAATTTTTTAGTGGGCTTTCATCTTTGCTTACATATTGCTATTCATCATTTAATTACTTTAATAAGTTCACCGTATAGTATAAATATTTCTCTCCTGAAATTCTTTCATGGGGACCTGAGAAGGAAAGTTAAAATTTTGCTAACTATAAGCAATAGGCCCTTATCTCATGGAATGAGGCCTTTAGGCTCACTCAGGCAGCAAACTCTTATCTCAGGCCTCCAGGCCGACCCCCTCAGGGACCCCCTAGAGAGGCTGTTTCCTTTTCCCTCAGGGACTTTCCAGGAGAGTGTTTTTCCGAGAATTAGCTAACCGTTGAAATGTGGTAATGTGGTCCGATCAGCCGTTTCAACCTGATAAGCATACAAACCTATCCACGTAAAGGTCAAAACCTGCCCACCAATCGGGCGCTCCCCACCCTACCTGCACCTGTTTGTAACTCATATGCTTAAATACTGCTCTGTAACCACTGTTCGGGGTTCGTTCCTCCTCGGAGGTGATTGAACCCCTGCACGCCGGCTTAATAAATCCTCTTGCTGTTTGCATCGAATCCGAGTCTTGGTGGTCTTTGGAGCGACGGGTCCCAGGAAAACGCCGTGAGGTCTAACAGACCCATAGACACGGATTCTTCATGTATTTTGTAATTATGTTTTTATTTTGAGTTTATTTGCAGCAGGGAATAACAGTCAGTCTGTTTGGAAGATATGTCTTTTCAAGGAGGCTTAGCATTTGCTTTCACCAGGTACTCTAGGTATCACTGACATGGAAATATCTTTATCCTTGTTTCTTAGCTTGAGATGAATGAATTAGCTCATGTATCAATAGGTGTTTTTAGATAAGTATCATGAGATCAATTCTGTTTCTTCATTGTGAGTTAATTCCAACTCAAAATCTCTCTAAGAGCAAAATTGAAGTTAACAATTCTCAGGGGAGATATTTTTTTGTTGTTGTTTTTACCCAGTTCATAGGCCAAAAGAATAAAAGTTATTAATTTATCTTTCCTGCTGTTTAATAGATTTTCTTCAATTCATCCTTTTACGAATCCCTGAAGTATATAATCTCAGTTACCTTTCTGGTACTGAAACTGATCAAGACTCTGTGGTTTCTGGGCAGAGAAGACCTCTGTTTTTTGTTTATAGGGAATAGGCTTCAATTTTAATGACTTTCTCTGAGTCCCAAAGAGCAGGCTCAAAAAGTTGCTAAACAGGGAAGGGAGAAGATGCTGAGATAAGGGAGGAGCAGTCAAGAAACAATAGCTCAGCCTTGGGACAGGATCCTGGTTCCACCTCAAGGGATCCACATAATGATATCTTTGAGTTCTTCTGCAAAATTAAATTCCCCTAAAATTGGAAGATGATAACTACTTGATGAAACACTCTTCAGAGAAGATCAGGAGACCACCAAGGGCCAGATTGAAGGAACTACAGAAGCTCATTAAGAGAATACAGGCCCTGAACACACCATGATCCTTATCAACAATCCCATCCTTGAACCATTGCTACAAACCTTCTCATCAGATTCTTCTGGGTTGGGACATAGGTTTTGAAGGGCACGAGTCTACTCTATCCTCTCCTTGGCAAAGCAATAAAGCTGTTCTTTTCTACTACACCTATAACTCTGTATCTGAGACTCAATTTGGTACCTGTGCACAGAGGCTGAATTTTGGACATCAGTATCCTCAGACTCTTGTATTTTTGTCCCTATATTGTGTATATTCACCAAGTCCCTAGTAACTAGGTCATGCAACTGTATGCAGTGGGACCATATATTTGAAATGTTTTTATTAAAAAATCAATCAAGAATGCTATACCTAGCAAAACTGTCCCTCTAAAATAAGAGATAAATTAAGACAATCTGAGGTTTACTAATTCCTCCACCAGTTCAAATCTACTATTAACTCACTTTGGAGAATTTTTAATTTTAGTTGTGTTTTTTCAACTTCTAAATTTCCACTTGGTTCTTTTTAAACACTATATTTTTTAATTGTTATTCACTATTTGATACACTGTCATCTGCCTACAATGCAGATGACCCAGCTTCAATCCCTGTGTTGGGAAGATCTCTTGGAGGAGGGCATGGTAACCCACTCCAATATTATTTCCTGGAGAATTCCATGGACAGAGAAGCCTGGCAAGCTACTGTCCATACAGTCCATAGGGTCACAAAGAGTCAGACATGACTGAGTGACAAACACTGTCACTTTCTTTACTTCTATAATGATGGATTCCTTTGAACATATTTATAGTGACTACCTTGAAATCTTTATTTGTTAAGTCTGACATCTGCTTGTTTTCAGTATTTTCAGGTGTCTGCTTTGGGGGGTGTATTGATGACACTTCTATTTCTTTGAATATCTGATAACTTTTATAGTATATGAAAAGTTAGATCATATATTGTAGCAATTCTGGGTATTAATTCCCCACCACAGGCTTGATATTGCTATTTGATTGTTTATTTGATTAGCGATTGACTAGATTACTTAGTAAAGCCTATTTCATCCCCTCCACTCCATACGCCTAGTATAAAGCATCTAACCTAGCTCCTCAGCGGATACAGTTTCTGGTATGCCCAAGATCACCCTGGAATAACATGGCTTTGGTCTTGATCTTTGTTTCTTTCCCTGGTCACATTCAGTTGTCAAAATTCAATAACTGCTCATGGTTTCTCTTGTTTTCAGTGATGTCTGAGGGTATCTCAATTGTTATAGGAACTTGTCCAATCAAATTTTATTTTTTCAATGAGACAGTTCCCAAGGTTAGTATTTGAGATTTATTCTTATCCCAAGAGGGCTCCTTCCAGCTGTCTCTTTCCCAGTTCTCTTTGGCAAACTAGCCAGGCTACAGTTTAACCTGTATCTCCAATGATTCTGCCAAGCTTCTCCCAATTGTACAAGTTCCACTGTATTTGAAAGCTTCCTTAGGCTGGAACTTCATGCTCTGCTGCAATTGAAGTCAGTTCCACTAAGAAGAAATTCAGAGCAATCAATAGAACATTTACAATCTTCAGTATTCTTGCCTTGAGAACCCCACGAACAATATGAAAAGGCAAAATGATAGGATACCAAAAGAGAATCTCCCCAGGTCGTTAGGTGCCCAATATGCTACTGGAGATCAGTGGAGAAATAACTCCAGAAAGAATGAAGGGATGGAGCCAAAGCAAAAACAATACCCAGTTGTGCATGTGACTGGTGATAGAAGCAAGATCCGATGCTGTAAAGAACAATATTGCATAGGAACCTGGAATGTGAGGTCCATGAATCAAGGCAAATTGGAAGTGGTCAAACAAGAGATGGCAAGGGTGAACGTCGACATTCTAGGAATCAGCGAACTAAAATGGACTGGAATGGGTGAATTTAACTCAGATGACCATTATATCTACTACTGCGGGCAGGAATCCCTCAGAAGAAATGGAGTAGCCATCATGGTCAACAAAAGAGTCCGAAATGCAGTACTTGGATGCAATCTCAAAAACGACAGAATGATCTCTGTTCGTTTCCAAGGCAAACCATTCAATATCACAGTTATCCAAGTCTATGCCCCAACCAGTAATGCTGAAGAAGCTGAAGTTGAACGGTTTTATGAAGACCTACAAGACCTTGTAGAACTAACACCCAAAAAAGATGTCCTTTTCATTATAGGGGACTGGAATGCTAAAGTAGGAAGTCAAGAAACACCTGGAGTAACAGGCAAATTTGGCCTTGGAATGCGGAATGAAGCAGGGCAAAGACTAATAGAGTTTTGCCAAGAAAATGCACTGGTCATAGCAAACACCCTCTTCCAGCAACACAAGAGAAGACTCTACACATGGACATCACCAGATGGTCAACACCGAAATCAGATTGATTATATTCTTTGCAGCCAAAGATGGAGAAGCTCTATACAGTCAACAAAAACAAGACCAGGAGCTGACTGTGGCTCAGATCATGAACTCCTTATTTCCAAATTCAGACTTAAATTGAAGAAAGTAGGGAAAACCGCTAGACCATTCAGGTATGACCTAAATCAAATCCCTTATGATTATACAGTGGAAGTGAGAAATAGATTTAAGGGCCTAGATCTGATAGACAGAGTTCCTGATGAACTATGGAATGAGGTTCGTGACATTGTACAGGAGACAGGGATCAAGACCATCCCCATGGAAAAGAAATGCAAAAAAGCAAAATGGCTGTCTGGAGAAGCCTTACAAATAGCACTGAAAAGAAGAGAGGCGAAAAGCAAAGGAGAAAAGAAAAGATATAAGCATCTGAATGCAGAGTTCCAAAGAATAGCAAGAAGAGATAAGAAAGCCTTCTTCAGCAATCAATGCAAAGAGATAGAGGAAAACAACAGAATGGGAAAGACTAGAGATCTCTTCAAGAGAATTGGAGATACCAAGGGAACATTTCATGCAAAGATGGGCTCGATAAAGGATAGAAATGGTATGGACCTAACAGAAGCAGAAGATATTAAGAAGAGGTGGCAAGAATACACAGAAGAACTGTACAGAAAAGATCTTCACGACCCAGATAATCATGAGGATGTGATCACTAATCTAGAGCCAGACATCTTGGAATGTGAAGTCAAGTGGGCCTTAGAAAGCATCACTAAGAACAAAGCTAGTGGAGGTGATGGAATTCCCGTTGAGCTGTTTCAAATCCTGGAAGATGATGCTGTGAAAGTGCTGCACTCAATATGCCAGCAAATTTGGAAAACTCAGCAGTGGCCACAGGACTGGAAAAGGTCAGTTTTCATTCCAATTCCAAAGAAAGGCAATGCCAAAGAATGCTCAAACTACCGCACAATTGCACTCATCTCACACGCTAGTAAAGTAATGCTCAAAATTCTCCAAGCCAGGCTTCAGCAATATGTGAACCGTGAACTCCCTGATGTTCAAGCTGGTTTTAGAACAGGCAGAGGAACCAGAGATCAAATTGCCAACATCCGCTGGATCATGGAAAAAGCAAGAGAGTTCCAGAAAAACATCTATTTCTGCTTTATTGACTATGCCAAAGCCTTTGACTGTGTGGATCACAATAAACTGTGGAAAATTCTGAAAGAGATGGGAATACCAGACCACCTAACCTGCCTCTTGAGAAATCTGTATGCAGGTCAGGAAGCAACAGTTAGAACTGGACATGGAACAACAGACTGGTTCCAAATAGGAAAAGGAGTACGTCAAGGCTGTATATTGTCTCCCTGCTTATTTAACTTATATGCAGAGTACATCATGAGAAACGCTGGACTGGAAGAAACACAAGCTGGAATCAAGATTGCCGGGAGAAATATCAATAACCTCAGATATGCTGATGACACCACCCTTATGGCAGAAAGTGAGGAGGAGCTAAAAAGCCTCTTGATGAAAGTGAAGGAGGAGAGCGAAAAAGTTGGCTTAAAGCTCAACATTCAGAAAACGAAGATCATGGCATCCGGTCCCATCACTTCATGGGAAATAGATGGGGAAACAGTGGAAACAGTGTCAGACTTTATTTTTTTGGGCTCCAAAATCACTGCAGATGGTGACTGCAGCCATGAAATTAAAAGACGCTTACTCCTTGGAAGAAAAGTTATGACCAACCTGGATAGTATATTCAAAAGCAGAGACATTACTTTGCCGACTAAGGTCCGCCTAGTCAAGGCTATGGTTTTTCCTGTGGTCATGTATGGATGTGAAAGTTGGACTGTGAAGAAAGCTGAGCGCCGAAGAATCGATGCTTTTGAACTGTGGTGTTGGAGAAGACTCTTGAGAGTCCCTTGGACTGCAAGGAGATCCAACCAGTCCATTCTGAAGGAAATAAACCCTGGGATTTCTTTGGAAGGACTGATGCTAAAGCTGAAACTCCAGTACTTTGGCCACCTCATGCGAAAAGTTGACTCATTGGAACAGACTGTGAAGCTGGAAGGGATTGGGGGCAGGAGGAGAAGGAGCCGACCGAGGATGAGATGGCTGGATGGCATCACGGACTCGATGGAAGTGAGTGTGAGTAAACTCCGAGAGATGGTGATGAACAGGGAGGTCTGGCGTGCTGTGATTCATGGGGTCGCAGAGTCGGACACGACTGAGCGACTGAACTGAACTGAAAGATACAGGATGTTGGTGCTCTTTTCCTGTCATGATTGTTTAAAAAATGTAAACTTCTTATGTTCCATGATAAAAATTTCCTCTTTGTGTATATTTTATTTATTAAACATATATTTTGATAAAGGTTTTTAAGTCTCAGACACTGTTTAATATGCTTGATGAATACCAACTTGCTTAAACTTTATGCAGCCTATGAGGTGTATATAAAGATGAGCATAGTAGAGGTTGAACACAGGAATTCTGACTTCAAAGTTCCAACTTTTATTCACTACATTATGAATATTATATATATATACATAGTGATGCAAACTATATGGTAATAAGGTGATGCAAAAGTTGATAACAGCTTTTACAGAATCATCTCTGTAAAATGTTTTGGTTCAGACACTTACAGACTCAGTTAGTACATACCAACTTGAGCCTCCCTGGTCTCATCTGTGAAATATCAAGAATAATCACCTAATCATGTTGTAAGTCAGAGAAGGCAATGGCACCCCACTCCAGTACTCTTGCCTGGAAAATCCCATGGACAGAGGAGCCTGGTAGGCTGCTAAGAGTCCATGGTGTCACTAAGAGTCAGACATGACTGAGTGACTTCACTTTCACTTTTCACTTTCATGCATTGGAGAAGGAAATGGCAACCCACTCCAGTGATCTTGCCTGGAGAATCCCAAGAATGGGGGAGCCTCGTGGGCTGCCATCTATGGGGTCACATAGAGTCAGACACAACTGAAGCAAATTCACAGCAGCAGCAACATGTTGTAAGAGTTAAGTGTTAGTCACTCAGTCATGCCCAACTCCTTGCAACTCCATGGACCGCAGCCTACTAGGCTCCTCTGCCCATGAGATTTTCCAGGCAAGGATACTGACTGGGTTGCCATTTCCTTCTCCAGGGGATCTTCCCAATCCAGGGATCAAACCCAGGTCTCCTCCACTGCAGGCAGATTCTTTATTTACTGAGCTATAGGGAAGCCCAGTCATGAGATAGAATCAATTAAATGAGATCATGTGTATGAAGTACCTGATAAGAACCTGGCTTAATATTATCAATTATCTTACTTTGAGAGCATTTTGAGGATATTTTGCTATTAATTTTTATTTGGTCTTTATAAACATTCCTGTAATTTACCTTTTACTATTTGTAACAACTTGACTCGATGGATGTGAATCTGAGTGAACTCCGGGAGTTAGTGGTGGACAGGGAGGCCTGGTGTGCTGTGATTCATGGGGTCGCAAAGAGTCAGACACGCCTGAGCAACTGAACTGAACTGAACTGAAAGGAAGATCAATCCCTGATTAAAGAATAAAGCTAAAGATAAAAACATTATCCTTAAAATGCCAAAGTCATTGCACATCTAATTTTGTTTACAACACATCACTGAAACAGGAATAAGCTTTATAGAACAATGATATAATATTTACATATTGCAGAGCTTCCCTGCTGGCTCAGTAGTAAAGAATCCACCTGCCAATGGAGGAAACATGGGTCCGATCCCTGGGCCAGGAAGATCCCACATTCTACAGAGCAGCTAAACTTTCGGGTCACAACTACTAAGCCTGTGCTCTGCTGCTGCTGCTGCTAAGTCATTTCAGTCGTGTCCGACTCTGTGCGACCCCATAGATGGCAGCCCACTAGGCTCCCCCGTCCATGGGATTTTCCAGGCAAGAATACTGCGGTGGGTTGCCATTTCCGTCTCCAAGGGATCTTTCTGAAGGTGATGGACAGGGAGGCCTGGCGTGCTGCAATTCATGGGGTCGCAGAGTCAGACACGACTGAGCGACTTCACTTTTTCACTTCACTTCTCACTTCCCTTCCATACTCCCTCTGTGGGCAATCATTTTCATTAGTTTCTATTTTATCTTTTAGTCTCCTTTTCCATGAATGAGTGAATATGAATATTTATCCCTATATCTCCTTATTTCTTATACACAGAAGTATGATATTGCAACACACATCAAGACAGCCTAGAAATCAATTCATAGCCAGGAGTCAGCTCACAGAGATCTTCCTCGTTCTTTCCTTACAGCTGCAAAGTACCTCATAAGTGGACCATAGTTTATTTAACTCATCTCCTTTATTTGGACCCCCAGTCTTTTGCTATTGCAGATAACACCAAAACATAAGCTTTGTGCATGCCATTTCACATTTGTGGAGGTGGAACTACAAGGTAGATTTCTAAATGTTGAAATTACAAGATCAAAGGTTAATCAGAGATTTAGCTTTGTCAGATATTTCTGAATTCCCATCTTCAGAGATTAGACACTTTTGCAAGCCTACAGCATTATATAAAAGGGCTTACTTTTTATAGTGCTGCCAACAAAATACGTCATTAAAGCTTTCGGATATTTGTCAACCTGCAAGATAAGGAATGATTTCTTAGAGCAGTTTAATTTATAGTTCTCTTATTTTCAATTAGTTTTCTTTTTCTATAAACTGTCTTCATGATTTTGCCCACTTTTCTATTGGATGCTTGATCTTTTTCTTCTTGATTGTAAATAGCTCTTTATGTATAATGGAAATTAGCACTTTTCAGTTCAGTTCATTCAGTCTCTCAGTTTTGTCCGACTCTTTGTGACCCCATGGACTGCAGCATGCCAGGCCTCCCTGTCCATCATCTCTTTTTATAAAAGACCCTAATCCCATTCACAAAGGCTCCAGCCTCATGACCTGATTACCTTCCCAAAGCCCCATCTCCAAATACTACCACAGTGGGAATTTAGGTTTCAACATACATGAATTTTATGAATTTGAGGGAACACATACATTCAGTCCCATAGAAGCCATTTAAAATTAGAATATATTTATCAGATTTTTAAAAATTTTCCTTCTTGATACATCTTTCTTTAGACTTCCAGAAGTATAAACTTTTTCCTTAACAATACAGGGTGTGAGAACTAACTGAAGAGAGAGCTCTCCTGCCAGAAGGGTATAAGGGAATGGTGCTGAGAGACAATCAGAGATGTCAAAGTGCGCTTTGAAACTCCTGGGTGCAAAGAAAGAGAAACTGGTGGCACTGGTGGTAAAGAACCCACCTGCCAGCGGAGAAGATGAGAGACACAGGTGTGATCCCTGGCTCGAGAAGATTCCCTGGAGGAGGGCACGGCCACCCACTCCAGTATTCTTGCCTGGAGAATCCCAAGGACAGATGAGCCTGGTGGGCTACCATCCATCGGGTCACAAAGAGTCCGACAGGACTGAAGCGACTTAGCGCGTGCATGCACAGCTGTGAAGGACATCCTGCTGCTGGCTCTGTCCCCTCGGTGACTGCAAAGATGCCTCCTCACTCCTCTACTTGCATCCCTCCAGAGTGTGTGTTTCCCAGCTTGAACAAGACCCTTCCTACTTCTGTTAAAGNAAAGAGTCCGACAGGACTGAAGCGACTTAGCGCGTGCATGCACAGCTGTGAAGGACATCCTGCTGCTGGCTCTGTCCCCTCGGTGACTGCAAAGATGCCTCCTCACTCCTCTACTTGCATCCCTCCAGAGTGTGTGTTTCCCAGCTTGAACAAGACCCTTCCTACTTCTGTTAAAGCAAACAACGCACTCCAAGACAAAATAGAACTATACTTAGCGAAAAAAGAAAAAGTTTAAATATGCACACATTTTTGCAGTCATTATGAAGCAATCTAAAAGCGGAATAAAAGAGAAAAGCAACTCAAAGTTAAAACAAAGACCTTGGGAGCTCTAACGTGAAAATATGTGTATCATTGTTAAGTGCCAAAGTAAATACAGCATGCAAACCCCAAACTGCTTATCTGTGTGGTTTCCATAGTGTCAATATATATGCAAAGTTGGTCTGGCTGCACTGAGAGCCTTTAAAGGTCATGGAAGTAAAAACAAAAGTCAGACTCTCTCTGTGAACATTTGGCAAGCAAGTGTCAAGTTTCCTCCACACTTTCTCAGTTCTAGAGAAATGAGCGAGAGGTGGCAGTAAAGTTCTCCCCTTCCCCGCCTGCCCCCTTGCAGTTTCAACCCCCCATGAATTACAGCATTATTTTCTTTTGAGTCCCAGGAAATGAAATTCAAATTTACAGTGAAAGAGTACCCAAGGAAAGAGATGACCTGTTCCTTTTAATAAATATTTTCATATTTAATTACATCATAGTTAAAATGAGAAGTGCTTTAAAAACTGACCTGCTTTGGGGGAAAAAATAAGATATTCCTCCAAAGGCTCTCTACTTGTCAAGTCAAAATAGCTTCAGGTAGGTGAATAACAGGAATACCTGCTATAGCAACATAGCATCAGGATGACAGGAATGAATAGCAGCACATCACCCAGTTTCTGAGCATAGATTAGGAGGTTCCTGAAATATTAAGCGGATACGGTGACAAATTATATCAGTTATAAAAGCTACTCTCAGTGGGATGGTTTTGCCTTATTATTTTAGAAGTTTAACAGCAGATATATACTGGGATGGTTTTTGGTTTTGTTTGTTCTTTTAGTGGAAAGGAATGGAAATTTAGTAGTGAGTTAATTCTACAAGCATTTATTGAATGATTACTATATGCTGGGCACTCTGCTGGGCACAGCTGTGAGTTGTTTGAAACACATCTGTTGAGTAACTCCCCTAAGGTCTCACTACTAATCAACAACAGAACAAGTCCGTGCTTTGAACTCCTATTCTATGTTACTTCTCAGTTCCTTTTGTTAAAAGGGCAAGGTTCTGCATTGTATTTCCCTGTATCTTCTTACTCCTTCACATCTGATTCTCAGCCCCTGTGCCCTAGAACAGTGCTCATCTCATCAGTCCTCTCCTGTGGAACAAAACAGTCAATAGGTTTTAATGCATGTGCGCTCATTCACTTCAGTCATGTCCGACTCTTTGTAACCCTACGGCCTGTAGCCTGCCAGGCTCCACTGTTCATGGGATTCTCGAGGCAAGAATACTGGAGTGGGTTGCCATTTCCTTCTCCAGGGGATCTTCCTAACCCAGGAATCAAACCCGTTTCTCCTGCGTCTTCTATACTGTGGGTGGATTCTTGACCCACTGAGCCATGTGGGAAGCCTATAGGCCTTAATGCTGCTGCTGCTGCTGCTAAGTCGCTTCAGTTGTGTCCGACTCTGTGCGACCCCATAGATGGCAGCCCACCAGGCTCCCCTGTCCCTGGGATTCTCCAGGCAAGAACACTGGAGTGGGTTGCCATTTCCTTCTCCAATGCATGAAAGTGAAAAGTGAAAGTGACGTTGCTCAGTCGTGTCCGACTCTTAGTGACCCCATGGACTGCAGCCCACCAGGCTCCTCTGTCCATGGGATTTTCCAGGCAAGAGTACTGGAGTGGGGTGCCATTGCCTTTTCAGCTGACTCCAAATTCCATGTANGGCTCTTAGTGACCCCATGGACTGCAGCCCACCAGGCTGCTCTGCCCATGGGATTTTCCAGGCAAGAGTACTGGAGTGGGTTGCCATTGCCTTCTCTGTGCTATAGTTGTCTATATTATCCTGTCGCTTCCTAGTAGTCTGTATCCTTATCTCTAAAACACTTGGAGATCTAGTTTGGGGTTTTCAAATCAGTAGTTCTTAAAGGGTGGGCTGTGGACTAACAGCTTCATCATCACTTGAGAACTTGTTTGAAACACAAGCCTGCTAAGGTGGAAATGTCAGTGGGTAGGGCCGGGTAATCTCCTTTAATAAAGCTTTCAGGTGGTTATGATGAACTCTACTGTTTGAGAAACACTGTTTTATGCAATTACCATTGCTACCACCGGGAAGAGCTCTTTATTCATGGATTTTTGCACAAGTGCCCTGTGTGGGGCCACTTTTGAATCAAGTGCTCACTTGTGGTCACAAGAATGGCCTAGAGCTGCACTGGTCAACAGTAAGCTGATTCAACACTGCCAGAATACCACCATAAACAATTTTTTCTGAGAGAAAAAGATTTTTCTTCCAGTCCAAAGGATGTAGAAGGTGACCATCATCCTCCACTCTGTAGATTCCAGACACATTAGCTCACTTTAGTTTCTTGTTTGCTACTGGCCTTGGCCTTTGCCCAGCCTGTTCCCTGTGCCTGAAATTTTTTCTCATTCTCTTTATCTAGTTAAAAGTAACTTTTCCTTCTGATCTCAACTTAAATATCAGTTCCTTGAGTGTGGCAATTTTTGAGCCAGAGATTGAAGCTAAGTTTTTCTTTCATTCCTTCTTTCTTTTCTTCCTTCCTTCTCTCCACCTATCCAGACAGGCCTGTTCCCTGTGCCTGAAGTTTTTTCTCATTCTCTTTATCTAGTTAAAAGTAACTTTTCCTTCTGATCTCAACTTAAATATCAGTTCCTTGAGTGTGGCAATTTTTGAGCCAGAGATTGAAGCTAAGTTTTTCTTTCATTCCTTCTTTCTTTTCTTCCTTCCTTCTCTCCACCTATCCTTCTTTCTTTTGTTTCATTGTTCATAGAATGATTTCATTTTGCATTCATCATACTTTCAGTCATGGGATAGTTGGACTCATCTGTGTTCCTTAGGAGACTGCAGTCTCCATTAGGACTAAGAGTGAACCTGCTTTTGTTCACAGATGCATCCATAATTGGGACATTCAACAAATGTATAGAGATTTTAAAATGAAAAGCAAAGTACAAGTTTATTAATATTTTGTGTTATTTAGTAGTCAATTCATGTCCATGAAGAAATACCATTTGGTTTCTGATTATTTAATTTGACAAATTTTTATTGAGTACTTGTTATATAGCACACATTCTTTTAGTGCTAGAGATGGAGCAGTGAGATAAACAGACAAAATGCTAGCTCTCAGGGAGCTTACATTTAATTTCTGTCAAAGGCCCATAAGTAAAGCTATGAAGTGAGGTTGTTGAAAATTCCACTTCTAACTTCTATAACAGAATTTAAAAAATCTGAATTACAATTAAATTATGTTGAAGAAAATACATATAGTATAGTTAAAGATAATATGTGGGACTACATAAATTGAGATAGTTATCAAATTTGAAATGTCTTGTTAAAAAATTTTCTGAAACAAATGAGGACTTCACCTCCAGTTACCTTCCGAAATAAAAAACAAATCCTTAAATAATAACAAAAGCATCAGTGAAAAATATATATCTGTACTTCAAACATAAAATTTTAATTGAAAACACAATAACTTATATGCAGAGTACATCATGAGAAATGCTGGACTGGAGGAAGCACAAGCTGGAATCAAGATTGCTGGGAGAAATGTTGATGTATGGCAAAACCAATACAATATTATAAAGTAATTAACCTCAATTAAAATAAATTAATTTATATTAAAAAAAGATTGCTGGGAGAAATATCAATAACCTCAGATATGCAGATAACAACACCCTTATGGCAGAAAGTGAAGAACTAAAGAGCCTCTTGATGAAAGTGAAAGAGGAGAGTGAAAAAGTTGTCTTAAAGCTCAATATTCAGAAAACTAAGATCATGGCATCTGGTCCCATCACTTCATGGGAAATAGATGGGGAAACAG
>SJYX01016238.1:195639-214950 GCA_006410675.1 Oreotragus oreotragus
CCCTTGGACTGCAAGGAGATCCAACCAGTCCATTCTGAAGGAGATCAGCCCTGGGATTTCCTTGGAGAGAATGATGCTGAAGCTGAAACTCCAGTATTTCGGCCACCTCATGCAAAGAGTTGACTCATCGGAAAAGACTCTGATGCTGGGAGGGATTGGGGGCAGGAGGAGAAGGGGACAACCAAGGATGAGATGGCTGGATGGCATCACGAACTCAATGGACGTGAGTCTGAGAGAACTCCGGGAGTTGGTGATGAACAGGGAGGCCTGGCATGCTGCAATTCATGAGGTCACAAAGAGTCGGACACGACTGAGTGACTGGACTGAACTGAATGTTAAAACAGTAAAATTAATATTTAATGTTATATATCAAATTGATTCAACATATCTTTAAAAAATTTATGAATGTGATAATTATAAAAAAAGCAGGATGTGCATGCATGCTCAATCGTGTCCAACTCTTCGTGACTCTATGGACTGTAGCCAGGTTCCTCTGTCCATGGGATTTCCTAGGCAAGAATACTGGAATGAGTTGCCATTTCCTTCTCTAGGGGATCTTCCTGACCAAGGATGGAATCCACATCTTTTGTGTCTGGTACATCGACAGGTGGATTTGTCACCACCTGTCATCACTTTTGGGGGCTTTTGGAAGCCCCCAAAGTGGGATAATATTTAATTAAGCAAGAGGAGGATGAGTTTGTATAATGGATAAGGGATAAATGGGAAGCATGGATTCAGAAGTGTCCCAAAGGTTGAATGTGTACTTATACGTTGTGTCTATTTACTTTTCAGAAAAAAGTAAAATAAACAATTAAAGTTGAGGCAAACGTATGTAAATTGCCATAGTTTCCAGAGACTATAATGCTGCTAGAAAGGCTAATAAATGAGACCTGATTCAACCTGCATATCAAACATCCATCTAAGCAACAAATGCCTGATTCCATGGGCAATTTGTAGACAGGAAGGATATAGCAAATTGATCAGTTCAGTTCAGTCACTCAGTTGTGTCTGACTCTTTCTGACCCTATGGACTGCAGAACATCGGGCCTACCTGTCCATCACCAACTCCTGGAGCTTGCTCAAACTCATGTCCATCGAGTTGATGATGCCATCCAACCATCTCAACCTCTGTCATCCCCTTCTCCTCCTGCCTTCAATCTTTCCCAGCATCAGGGTCTGTTCTTCTCATCAAGTGGCCAAAGTATTTTGGAGCTTCAGCTTTAGCATCAGTCTTTCCAATGTATATTCAGGGTTGATTTCCCTTAGGATTGCAGATATGTCTAAAAAGTTTAATGGAGATGGCAATGTTTCAGTATCAAATGAGGAAAGAAATGTGTCAGAACCATGGTGTCTATGAAGTGGAATGATATATGAAAAGTTTCATCATCCTCATCATGTCTTACTAAAATAATTATCTGCCTTTTAAAAATTAACCAGTTAACTTGGAAGCAATACTTCAATTTGTCACCTTAAAGTAATAGAAACCAAGGGAATAATGATGTAAAATATACTTAATGATGAGTCAAAAGTGAAACTGGTTTGGCAAATCTATCTCATCTCAGTGGCCAATAAAGTTACAATGAAAACTGAAACCAACTACACTAACATGTAACTGAAGGTCAGTTTTTCAAAGCACCAACTAACTATGAATTTCATGGGCTATAGATTTTATGGAGAATGAAACATACTTATTAGTTCTCATTGAGTTATATTAATATATCACATTCATTAACTCCCCAAATATCCAATAATTGTTAATGAAGTTTCTACTTGAGTGCCATATATTATTTTCCACAAATGACTGTAACATCTCTGTTCCCATACTATTTTCTAAGATCTTTTCATTTCCCCATCATGAAGTAGACTCTGATTCTCTCCATATGAAATTGAGTGAGAATATTGCTCACTTACAATGAATAAAATGTTATAAATATAATGCCATATGATTTTTGAGGCTGAATCTTAAAGACAATGACACTTGTGTCTTACTTGCTGGAATACTCATTCTTGGGCACTTCAGATGCTGGATAAAACATTGACTGCTCTGAGGTCACCATGTTGTGAGGAAGCCAAAACTATCCATCATACAAATAGCATGTGGTGATCCAACCAGTCCATTCTGAAGGAGATCAGCCCTGGGTGTTCTTTGGAAGGAATGATGCTAAAGCTGAAACTCCAGTACTTTGGCCACCTGATGCGAAGAGTTGACTCATTGGAAAAGACTCTGATACTGGGAGGAATTGGGGGCAGGAGGAGAAGGGGATGACAGAGAATGAGATGGCTGGATGGCATCACTGACTTGATGGACATGAGTTTGAGTGAACTCTGGGAGTTGGTGATAGACAGGGAGGCCTGGCATGCTGTGATTCATAGGGTCGCAAAGAGCTAGACAAGACTGAGTGACTGAACTAAACTGAACTGAGGGGATTATTCTACAGGAATGAAAAAGATGCCCAGGCAGATGCCAGCTGTTTGTTGCTCCAGCCACCCCCCTCACCAACTTTGAATATTATATCTACAGCTATCATCTAAATGCAAACACAATTCAAAGACAAAAATCTTTCCTGGTTTCTTACTCAGAATATTTATGAAAGATAGATTTGTCACACAGTGATAATTAAATGATCAGCTGGGTTATTCTTTGGAACTTAAGGGCAATTTGTTCTCATGGAAAGATTACATACGGTATTCAGCAGACGTTATACATATATCCACATGGCATTTGCAATTGATTAAATCATACTATTTGACTATCTCTTGGAAAAGTTCAATATCTTGTATTTGATTTCTGAGGTGGCTACCCAGGATCACTATGATAAACCCATGAATGCAGACTTTGGGACCACAACACATAATCTAAGGTGACATCAGCAAAACAGTAAAGTTCTTCTGAAAATTCACTCTTTTAAAGCAATGAGAACATTGGCAAACATTGTTACAATTAAAATTTTCAAAACCTGGAAATAAACCACTTGCAGCAATTCCTGGAGTATTTATTTTTAAAAAATGGCTGAATCTTGGTAAGAATAGTGAGTTATATAGCATTTTAAATTGCTTTATTCTCACCATCACCTCCACAATAACCTTAAAAACAAATGGCCTGCAATTGCCTTGAAAACTAACAGCCTGACAACCACTGTGGTGGCAAAAAGGATTTATAGTTCCTTCAAAATCCCATTCCTTGAGAAATATAATTATTTCACCTGCCTAGTGGGTCAATAGGCTTAACTTCTTGAAAGGCTTTCTTGATTTGGCCTGACTGGGAGTTTGGCTAATATAAACCACCTTTACCCCTAGGATTATTTGCTGAAACAGACAATTGTATAGCATCACAGTTTGTCTGTGGTGGTGGATAATGGTAGCTACAAACAATAAGCAAACCAAAAAGTTTGAAAAGAAAAGTGGAGAAATGGGATATCTATAAAGGATTTAAAAAGAAACATTCTTGAGAATCTCAGACATAGGCAAGATTATGCACATGCCCAGGACTGTGAACACACTCAGAAAAGAACTGATAAATTGTAACTTCTAACTAACCTCTAGGTTCTGTGTAAATAGGAAATGAAGGCTAAGGCAGAGTTGTGAACTACCTGACTATTGAAGATTTACCCCAACATATATACAAAATCCTTCAGCAAAGACAGGAAGATTTAATTTAAGGCTAAGGCAGAGTTGTGAACTACCTGACTATTGAAGATTTACCCCAACATACATACAAAATCCTTCAGCAAAGACAGGTCAGATTCAGTAATCTGACCAGATTACTGAACAGAGACCTCAGTGGACACACACAATAAAACATATAGGCTAGAAGCACTATAAAGTTTTATTTTTATAAATTCTATGGATATCCAAGATTCATTTCCAAGTATACTATTGTGTTTGTGTGTGTGTTTTCATTTTTGGTTAATATTTTTCTAGATTTTTTGGTTGCTTTTTACTTTATCAAAAAAAGCTTTTCATTTACCCCTATTAATTATTCAAACCTCTTTAATGTTTCTTATCTTTATAAGTTTTTCATTCATTCTGCCTTGTTTTCTAGGCAAATTATACAGTGGAAGTGAGAAATAGATTTAAGGGACTAGATCTGATAGATAAAGTGCCTGGTGAACTATGGACAGAGATTCATGATATTGTACAGGAGACAGGGATCAAGACTATCCCCATGGAAAAGAAATGCAAAAAAGCAAAATGGTTGTCCGGGGAGGCCTTACAAATAACTGTGNGGATGGCATCACGGACTCGATGGACGTGAGTCTGAGTGAACTCCGGGAGATGGTGATGGACAGGGAGGCCTGGCGTGCTGCGATTCATGGGGTCGCAAAGAGTCGGACACGACTGAGCGACTGAACTGAACTGAACTGGGGAAACAGACACTTGGAGGACACAGACAAAACCTTAGGCACACCAGGACCCAGGAGAAAGGAGCAGTGACCCCGCAAGAGACTGACCCAGACTTACCCATGAGTGCCCAAGAGTCTCCAGTGGAGGCCTGGTCAACAGTGGCCTGCTGAAGGGTTGTGGGCACTCAGTGAAGCAGTGTGCACATGAGATCTTTTGAAGGAGGTTGCCAGGTTATCTTTATTGCCTCCACCATAGCTTGGCCTCAGGTCAAACAACAGGGAGGGAAGACAGCCCCACCCTTCAACAGAAAGTTGGATTAAAGATATACTGAGCATGGCCCCACCCATCAGAACAAACCCAGTTTCCCCCTCAGTCAGTCTCTCCCATCAGGAAACTTCCATAGGCCTCTTATCTTCCCCACCAGAGGGCAGACAGAATGAAAATCACAATCCCAGAAAACTATCCAATATGATCACATGAAACACAGCCTTGTTTAACCCAATGAAACTATGAGCCAGGCTGTGTAGGGCCACCCAAGAGGGACGGGTCATGGTGGAGAGTTCTGACAAAATGTGGTCCACTGAAAAAGGGTATGGCAAACCACTTCAGTATTCCTATCTTGAGAACCCCATTAACAGTGGGAAAGGCAAACAGATAGGACATTGAAAGATGAACTCCTTAGGTCGGTAGGTGCCCAATATGCTAAATGGAGATCATTGGAGAAACAACTTCAGAAAGAAGGACGAGACAGAGCCAAAGCAAGAACAACAGCCAGTTGTGCATGTGACGGGTGATGGAAGCAAAGTCTGATCCTGGAAAGAGCAATATTGCATGGGAACCTGAATGTTAGGTCCATGAATCAAGGCAAATTGGAGGGGGTCAAACAGAGTATGGCAAGAATGAACATTGATATTTTAGGAATCAGCAAACTAAAATGAACTGAAATGGGTGAATTTAACTCAGGTGAGCATTTTATTTACTACTGTGGGCAGGAATCCCTTAGAAGAAATGGAATAGCCATCATAGTCAACAAGAGAATCTGGAATGCAGGAGTTGGATGCAATCTCAAAAAGGACACAGTGATCTCTCTTCATTTCCAATGCATAAACATTCAATATCATGGAAATTCAAGTCTATACCCTGACTGGTAATGATGAAGAAGCTGAAGTTGAATGATTCTATGAAGACCTGGAGAAGGAAATGGCAGTGCACTCCAGTATTGTTGCCTGGAGAATCCTGTAGACGGAGGACCCTGGTGGGCTGCCATAGAGTTGGACACGGCTGAAGCAACTTAGCATGCATGCATGCATGAAGACCTACGAGACCTTTTAGAACTAACACCCAAAAAAGATGTCCTTTTCATTATAGGGGACTGGAATGCAAAAGTAGGAAGTCAGAAATATCTGGAATAACAGGCAAATTTGGCTGTGGAGTACAGAATGAAACAAGGCAATGGTTAATAGAGTTTTACCAAGAGAACGCACTGGTCATAGCAAACACCTTCTTCCAACAACACAAGAGGAGACTATACACATGGTCATCAACAGATGGTCAATACCAAAATCAGATTGATTAATCTTTGCAGCCAAAGATGGAGAAGCTCTATACAATCAGCAAAAACAAGACTGGGAGCTGACTGTGACTCGGATCATGAATTCTTTATTGCCAAAATCAGATTTAATTGAAGAAAGTAGGGAAAACCACTAGACCATTCAGGTATGGTCTAAATAAATCCCTAACGATTATACAGTGGAAGCGAAAAATAGATTCAAGGGATTAGATCTGATAGACAGTGCTGGGGTCCAGCCCCGGTGGATCCAGGGTAATTTGAAGGGGAGATGGAGTAGGCATCCTAGGAAAAAACTTATTTAGTTACAGATACATAGAGAGATTAGAAACGGATAGTGTAGTGTAGTGGAGAAAAAGAGGCTAATAACTTGGTTTACATGGAATACCAATCACCACCTACGTAGGCCACAGGCGTCTTTCCATTCTCCCGAAGGAGAGGAGAAACTGAGGCCTCCCCGGTCCAATCTTAGAAGCCCAGGCAAAATTAGCAGGCTTGGTGAGTACCCACATTCCAGATGGGAATTCAGCCAGGAAAATGGGGAGCAAGAAAGAAACGACATGGGAGAATCAGTCTTTCCAGAAACTGATCCGATTACTTTATTTTTCAGGTTTGCTTATATACCTTTTGTTACACGTAGGGATAAATTCAGAGTCACGCGGGGGTCAGCAGACCTGAGCCTTGTCAAAATCAGGTGCTTCACATATACGTATAAAAAAGGTTTTAGGGGTTTTACATCATCTTATGGCCATGAGGCCTGCTGACATTTTATGATCATTTCTTTCTGATAACCAAAAAAACTTATTTTTTCCAAGGGTGTTTTTTCTTAAACCAGGCGCCACCCTCTGAAGGTAGCAGATAAAGTTGCATTCCTATAGGGTGAGGGTATAATGGGTCACAATCAAGAAAGGTTAACATGATTAATCTTAAAGGTTAACACTTATTTCTCCTATATGCTAGTTATATTCATTATAAGGGCAAGGAATATGGAGATTTAGCAGCAAACATCAGCCCCAAAAATGAAAACCAATGTTCCCCTTAAGATCTATTTAGTCTTAAGATAGTGATAAAGTTACATTTTTACATAGCAAGGACACAGTGATTTATACCAAAGTACAGTGATCTATAACAAAAGAGAAAATTTGTTAACTCAAAAAAGTCTAGTGTTGCTAACATCAAAAACTACTATATTTCCTTTTCTATATTCCAAATACATTGATTAATATATTCTCAGGTGCCTAAGGATATGGAGGCCTGGCGGCAATCATTGACTCAATGATGAGAAAAGCCCTATGCTAATTAAGACTCTCAAAATATTCCAAACTCTCTGTGCTGTTTATGGTTGAGAGGTAGTAAACAATCATGTGCATAGTGGCAGGAGTATGGATAATCCTGTCACACAAGCTAGTTTGCCAGCAGAGAGGTTTGACCTGAGACACCCTTGTCCCACCCAGGGCAGGGAATTAGCAGCAATTATTGGCACCACAAATGAGAAACCCTTCACCAATATAATTCCTAACCAACCCACTATACTAATAATCTCTAACTTCCCTAAAGAATTTGCCTTTAGTAAGTCTAAAACATCTCCTGCCTCTCATGGTTGGGAGGCTGTAAACAATCACATGTGGCCTGAGGAACCTGTACAGGCAGGCTAGATAACCTTCAGAGGAGTTCCTAAGTTGAAATACTATTGTCACACCCAGGAATTTTTATTGACTTGGAGCTGCACATTTATTCCTTTTCTGAGAGAGGTAATGGAGGTAAGCCCCCCGTAAAGTCAGAGGTACAGGTGAGAGCATGAAACAGTAAAGTAGGTAGACTCTGGTTTTGGGGGTAGATGCTTGGGAACAGGGGTTTTCCTCAGGCTTGATCATGCCTTTGCGTATGCCGAAGCCTCCTTCCTCATGACCTTTGCCATGGGCGGAATTCCTCACGCTGGCTCCCAGCAAGACAGAGTGTCTGAAGAACTATGGACAGAGGTTTGTGTCATTGTACAAGAGGCAGTGATTAGAACCATCCCCATGAAAGAGAAATGCAAAAAGGTAAAATTACAGTCTGAGGAGGCCTTACAAATAGCTATGAAAAGAAGAGAAGCGAAAGGCAAAGGAGAAAAGGAAAGATATACCATTTGAATGCAGAGTTCCAAAGAAAGAATAGCAAAGAGAGATAAAGATTTCCTCAGAGATCAATGAAAAGAAATAGAGGAAGACAATAGAATGGGAAAAGCTAGAGATCTCTTCAAGAAAATTAGAGATACCTAGGGAACATTTCATGAAAAGATGGGCAAAATAAAGGACAGAAATGGTATGGACCTAATAGAAGCAGAAGATATTAAGAAGAGGTAACAAGAATACACAGAAGAATGGTACAAAAAAGATCTTCATGACCCAGATAGTCACAATGATGTGATCATTCACCTAGAGCCAGACATCCTGGAATGTATCAAGAGGGCCTTAGGAAGCATCACTACAAACAAAGATAGTGGAGGTGATGGAGTTCCAGTGGAGCTATTTCAAATCCTGAAAGATGATGCTGTGAAAGTGCTACATTCAATATGCTAGCAAATTTGGAAAACTCAGCAGTGGCCACAGGACTGGAAAAGGTCAGTTTTCATTCCAGTCCCAAAGAAAGGCAATGCCAAAGAATGCTCAAACTACTGCACAGTTGCACTCATCTCACATGCTAGTAAAGTGATGCTCAAAATTCTCCAAGCCAGGCTTCGGCAATATGTGAACCGTGAACTTTCAGATGTTCAGCTTGGTTTTAGAAAAGGGAGAGGAACCAGAGATCAAATTGCCAACATCTACTGGATCATGGAAAAAGCAAGAGAGTTCCAGAAAAACATCTATTTCTGCTTTATTGACTATGCCAAAGCCTTTGACTGTGTGGATCACAATAAACTGGAAAATTTGGAAAGAGATGGGAATGCCAGACCACCTGACCTGCCTCTTGAGAAACCTATATGCAGGTCAGAAAGCAACAGTTAGAACTGGACATGGAATAACAGACTGGTTCCATAGGAAAAGGAGTATGTCAAGGCTACATATTGTCACCCTGTTTATTTAACTTATATACAGAGTACATCATGAGAAATGTTGGGCTGGAGAAACACAAGCTGGAATCAAGATTGACAGGAGAAATATCAATCACCTCAGATATGCAGATGACACCACCCTTATGGCAGAAAGTGAAGAGGAACTAAAAAGCCTCTTGATGAAAGTGAAAGAGGAGAGTGAAAAAATTGTCTTAAAGCTCAACATTCACAAAACTAAGATCATGGCATATGGTCCCATCACTTTATGGCAAATAGATGGGGAAACAGTGGAAACAGTGGGAGACTTTACATTTGGGGGCTCCAAAATCACAGCAGATGGTGATTGCAGCCATTAAATTAAAAGACACTTGCTCCTTGGAAGGAAAGTTATGACCAACCTAGACAGCATATTAAAAAGCAGAGACATTACTTTGTCAACAAAGGTCCATCTAGTCAAGGCTATGGTTTTTCCAGTGAGAACTGGACTGTGAAGAAAGCTGAGTGCTGAACAATTGATGCTTTTGAACTGTTTTGGAGAAGACTCTTGAGGGTCCCTTGGACTGCAAGGAGATCCAACCAGTCCATTCTAAAGGAGATCAGTCCTGGGTGTTCATTGAAAGGACTGATGTTAAAGCTGAAACTCCAATACTTTGGCCACCTCATATGAACAGTTGACTCATTGGAAAAGACTCTGATGCTGGGAGGGATTGGAGTCAGGAAGATAAGGGGACAACAGAGGATGAAATGGCTGGATCGCATCACCGACTTTATGGACATGAGTTTGAGTGAACTCCGGGAGCTGGTGATGGACAGGGAGGCCTGGTGTACTGCAATTCATGGGTTCGCAAAGAGTCGGACATGACTAAGTGACTGAACTGAACTGCACTGAACTGAATCCTATAATCTGAGAATAATATATTTCAGTTCACCTCTCTTAAATATATATATATCTCCTTTTGTATTTTGTGTTTATATTTATTATTAGTTTGCCAAAGGAGTATTAAGTAAATGTAATGAAGAGGATATTCTTGCCTATGATATACGCAGATGCTTTTACTATCATAATTTTGCAAGATGTTGATGTTGAGTTTGAATATACATGTGTTAAAGAATTGCCATCTATTTTTCTTCTATTATTTTTGAGCCAGAAATATATGCAAAACTTTGGCATTTACCTTTTTGACATAAATGCAATGATAATATGCTATTATATGTTAACTTAATATATTTTTCTAACCTTGATCATCTATACTTTTTATTTTATATAGCATTATTTATAGTAAAAGAATGCAGACTATTACCAATATACTTTAAAAAATATATTGGAATTTGTTTTGTGGTGTAATATATGATTGTTGTTGAGTCGCTAAGTTGTGTCTCACTTTTTTGTGACCCCATGGTCTGTTGCCTTCCAGGCTCCTCTGTTCCTGTGAATTTCCTTAGCAAGAATATTAGAATGGGTTGCCATTTCCTTCTCCAGGGAATATTCATGATCCAGGGATCGAGCCCATGTCTCCTGCATTGGCAGATATATTCTTTACCACTGAGCCAACTGGGAAGCCTAATACATGGTAAATAAACTAACCACTAATGTACATATCACTAATATTTCTTTCTGTGTGCATGCTAAGTCACTTGAGTCATATCTGACTCTTTGCAATCCTATGGGCTGCCAGACTCCTCTGTCCATGGTATTTTCCATGCAAGAACACTGGAGAGGGTTACAGTGCCCTTCTCCAAGGGCTCTTCCTGATGCAGGGGTTGAGCCCAAGTCTCTTACAGCTCCTGCATTGGAAGGCAGTTTCTTTACCACTAGCACCACCTGGGAAGCCAGGATATCCCCTTAATTCCCTATAAAGAGAATGTGTACTCTGTATAGTTAAGGTATAAAATTTGACATATATCTAATGCATCAACCATATGCATTATTCAACTTTTTTCTATTATTTCTTTTTTTCCTATATTTTGCCATGAGCTGATAGCATTAATGCCAAGTCTTTTTTTTTAATTTTTATTTTATATTAGAATATAGTTGATTAAGGTGAAAAAAGAGAGTCAAAAAGCTGGCTTAAAACCTAACATTCTAAAAATTAGGGTTATGGCAGCCACTCCCATCATTTCATGGAAAACAAGAAGGGAAAAAAGTGGAAGCAGTGACAGATTTTCTATTCTTGGGCTCCAAAATCACTGCAGATGGTGACCACAGCCATGAAATTATAAGATATTTGCTTCTTGGAAGGAAAGCTATGACAACTTAGACAGCATATTAAAAGGCAAAGTCATCACTTTGCTGACAAAGGTCCATGTTCTTTTCAGTAGTCATGTGTGGATGTGAGAGTTGTACCATAAAGCAGGCTGAGCAATGAAGAACTAATGCATTCAGATTGTGGTGCTGGAGAAGATTCTTGAGAGTCCCTCGTACTACAAGGAGATCCAACCAGTCAATCCTATGGGAACTCAAACTTGAATACTCACTGGAAGTACTGATGCTAAAGCTAAAGCTCCAAAAAACTTTGGCCACCTGGTGCAAAGAGCTGTTGGTGTACACCTGTGGCAGTGTCAATGTATGCCGAAACCAATAGGGTACTGTAAAGTAAAATAAAAAAAGAAAAAGAAAAGACCCTGATGCTGGGAAAGACTGAAGGCAAAAGAAGAGGGTGGCAGAGAATGAGATGGTTTTATGGTATCACTGACTCAATGGACATGAACTTGGGCACACTCTGGGGTATGGTAAGGGACGGGAAGCTTGGTGTGCTGTAGTCCAATGGGTCTCAAAGAGTTGGACACGATTTAGTGACTAACAGCAACAACATAGTTGGTTAACAATGTTATATTAAAGTGTCCAGCTAAGTGACAAAACGTGGTCCACTGGAAAAGAGAATGGCAAACCACTTCAGTATTCTTGCCTTGAGAACCCCATGAACAGTATGAAAAAGCAAAAAGATAGTACATTAAGAGATAAACTCCCCAGGTTGGTAGGTGTCCAGCAAACTACTGGAGATCGGTGGAAAATAACTCCAAAAAGAATGAAGAGACAGAACCAAAGCAAAAACAACGCCCAGTTGTGGATGTGACTGGTGATGGAAACAAGGTCTGATTCTATAATGAGCAATATTGCACTAATAACCTGGAATGTTAGGTTCATGAATCAAGGCAAAATGGAAGTGGCCAAATAGGAGATGACAAGAGTGAACATCGACTTTTTAGGAATCAGCAAACTAAAATGGACTGGAATGGGTGAATTTAACTCAGATGACCATTTTGTCTACTACTGTGGGCAGCAATCCCTTAGAAGTGGAGCAGCCATCATAGTCAACAAAAGAGTCTGAAATGCAGTACTTGGATGCAATCTCAAAAATGACAGAATGATCTCTGTTTGTTTCCAAGGCAAACCATTCAATATCATGGTAATCCAAATTTTTGCCCTGACCGGTAATGCTGAAGAAGCTAAATTTGAACAATTCTATGAAGACCTACAAGACCTTCTAGAACTAACACCCCCAAAAGATGTCCTTTTCATTATAGGGGACTGTAATGCAAAAGAAGGAAGTCAAGAAATACCTAGAATAACAGGCAAATTTGGCTTTTGAGTACAGAATGAAGCAGGGCAAAGGCTAATAGAGTTTTGGCAAGAGAATGCGCTAGTCATAGCAAACACCATTTTCCAACAACACAAGAAAAGACTCTACACACAGACATCACCAGATGGTCAACACAAGAAGGAAGTCAAGAAATACCTAGAATAACAGGCAAATTTGGCTTTTGAGTACAGAATGAAGCAGGGCAAAGGCTAATAGAGTTTTGGCAAGAGAATGCGCTAGTCATAGCAAACACCATTTTCCAACAACACAAGAAAAGACTCTACACACAGACATCACCAGATGGTCAACACAGAAATCACATTGATTATATTCTTTGGAGCCAAAAATTGAGAAGCTCTATACAGTCAGGAAAAACAAGACCAGGGGCTTCCTATGGCTCAGATCATGAATTCCTTATTGCCAAATTTAGACTTAAATTGAAGAAAGTAAGGAAAACCACTAGAACATTCAGGTATGACCTAAATCAAATCCCATATGATTGTACAGTGGGAGTAAGAAATAGATTTAAGGGACTAGATCTGATAGAGTGTCTGGTGAACTATGGACAGAGATTCGTGACATTGTACAGGAGACAGGGATCAATACTATCCCCAAGAAAAAGAAATGCAAAAAAGAAAAATGGCTCTCTGAGGAGGACTTACAAATAGCTGTGAAGAGAAGAAAAGTGAAAAGCAAAGGAGAAAAGGCTGGTGTATGGGGATGATCTGGAGGGATGACGTGGGGTGGGANCTGGTGATACGTACCTGTGGAAATTCTGGCATCTAACAGGTTGCTTTTGGCTTTGACAGTTGGAAAGATTTATTCGCTCTCGGGGTGATGAGCCTTTTTTCAGAGCACATAAAGTGGAAACACACACAGCCAAAGGTGGCCTGAGCTTTTCTTCTTCCTATAGCCAGTTTCCTCGATGAAGTTAAGAATGCCCACAGGAAAAGGCAGGACAGGCAGCTTTGTCCTGTGTGTGGAGGGACAAAAGAGACCAGAAAGCATAAACTGCTTTCTCAGTTGAGTCTCACCAACTTTGGGACTGGGGTCAAGAAACTAAAGCTGAAGCTCTTGAGATGACATGGTAATTTCAGAGCTTAAGTGAGTTTGTGTTGTATCCAGGGAGAAGCTATCAAGTGTTGCTTATCTGGCTCTCTCACGAGCTGGGTGGTCTTAAGCAATTTCCTTAAAGAGTCTATGCCTCATATTTCTTATTGTAAATCAGGAATAGTAGTGGTTCTTACCTTATGGAATTGTTTTGAGGATAAAACAAGTTATTATCTGTAAAGCTCTTGCAACTGTGCTTGGTTGATAAGGGCTCAAAAAATGTTAGCTATTACTGCTATAACTATTATTATTAAATAATAATGGAGCAGATTAACACAGATAAATGACATATAAAGGGTAGGAAATAAGTTTTTTTCAGTCATCAACACAATTTTCATCCTTTATCAGTTCAAGCAAGCATTACCGCTGAGTAAATGATGCAAGTAAATAACACGTAAACTACCCAGGCTTCAATAAAGGACAGCGAGTAGCTGTGCAGCAGTAGCAGCAGCAGCACTGAAAGCTGTTGAGGGGATGCCGTTTTGCTTTCTTTGTGACTCTGGAGATGGCAAGTGGGTGTCTAGAAATGCAGAGGAGACCAAAGACCAGCTTCTCCCTGAAATCAGAAGTTCACTGTCCACTCTGAAAGTCCTCTGCCTTTTCTGACTGTGGTGCTAAACCTACTTTTGCATCTTGCTTCCAGGGACAGATGCTGAAATTCAGCAGCATGGTCCCAGATTTAGACCGTCTGAACGAGCTTGGATACAGGCTGCCCCTGAACGATAAAGAAATCAAAAGGATGCAGAATCTGAATCGGCACTGGGCTCTGATCTCCTCCCAGACTACGGAAAGATTCAGGTAGCGTAACCCAGAGATGTTTTGGCCACTCTGAAATATCCATACAGATAAATTCATGATTTGTGTATATTTATACATTCTAGGTCTTTCCAGAGATACAAAATTTGAACTAAAAGTGGGCAACTCAAATTGTGAATCGGTTTCCCATGTTGAATGTACTGAAGAATGTTTAATCTTGTTTTTTATCAAAAAATAAAGCTTTTATATATGCTTTACCCTCTGAGCCACCAGGGAAGCCCTTTATATAAGAATATGTAAAAGATATATAATTTTATCATTAAAACATTTTTCTTCAATTTTCTTTTTATTTTTTAAAACACTTTACTACCTCATGGAGAGCTTTGTAGAGGTCAAATTAAAA
Organism: Oreotragus oreotragus; assembly: GCA_006410675.1. Lineage (NCBI taxonomy): Eukaryota > Metazoa > Chordata > Mammalia > Artiodactyla > Bovidae > Oreotragus > Oreotragus oreotragus. The sequence goes on from SJYX01016238.1 coordinate 210,435, forward strand.
CTGGAGGCAGAGAATATTTAATCTAGTTTTATGTGTAACAGGCATAAGAAAAAAGCAGCAACATTGTCATTCTTTTTCTTTCATTCTGTCAGTAAGTTACAGTCATTTTTGCTACAACATCAGACTTTCTTGGAAAAATGTGAAACATGGATGGAATTCCTAGTTCAAACGGAACAAAAGTTAGCAGTAGAGATTTCAGGCAATTATCAGCATCTTTTGGAGCAGCAGAGAGCACATGAGGTAAGCTATGCCAGTACTGTTTTGGCTGATAAAACAGTGCTAGGCCTTTGGAAGATGCTGCAAAATGCCATGTGGAAGAAAGTCTTGTACTGTGCACTGAGTCTGCTCAGATGCATGCAGTATTTTTGTCGTCTTTTTTAAGCTTGAAGTTTTGATATCTTAATCCCAAAAATGTGGTTGGTTATAAGCATGGGACGGAAAAGGCAATGGCACCCCACTCCAGTACTCTTGCCTGGAAAATCCCATGGATGGAGGAGCCTGGTAGGCTGCAGTCCATGGGGTCGCTAAGAGTCGGGCACAACTGAGCAACTTTACTTTCACTTTTCACTGTCATGCATTGGAGAAGGAAATGGCAACCCACTCCAGTGTTCTTGCCTGGAGAATCCCAGGGACGGGGGAGCCTGGTGGGCTGCCATCTCTGGGGTCGCACACAGTCAGACACGACTGAAGTGACTTAGCAGCAGTAGCAGCAGCATAAGCACGGGACAGGCTTCAGTACCCTGCAAGGTATCATGTCAGAATTATGGTAAGATAATTTCCAAGTTGAGTGTCAGACTACAATAATATTTCTGAGGCTAGTTGCTTAGAGATTACACTTTGGTCAAAAATCTTTAATAAATTAAAATTGTGAGTTCTTTAGAAAGCACATACATATTTTATACTAGCAAATCAAGCTACCAAACATCTCCCAGTGTACTTCTTGATCAAATTGCATTTTAATTCTTTCTCAAGGAACATCTAGAGAGAATTAGATCCAGAAAGCAAATTAATAAATTTGCTGTTAGTCTCTATTTTGCTGTTTACTGGTGTAACTAAGTTGCTCCATGTGTTTATGAAATACAAACAAATGGAGATCCAGGATTCCTAGGGCAGAGAAAAACTAAAAGCTGGAAACTTGCTAATTAGTATGGAGCTTTGGGAGGGGGTTGTGAAAACACTCTAAAATTGGTTGTGGTGATAGTTGTATAACTGTAAATATGAGAAAAATTATTGCATACTTTAATCAGGTGAATTATATGATATAGAATTCTATCTCAATAAACCTGTTTTAAAAACAGTGAAAATCTGAAAGTCTTAGTGGTGAAACAATTTTATTAACTAAGCTAAATTGAAAAACAAAGAGTTTATTAAAAATGGTAGATTTTTTCCATTCTTCAACTTTTTAAAAAGGTTTTAGAACTATTCTATCTAAAAATGGACCATATTCTGCATATGAAATAAACCAGAATACAAATTATGTATTAACTAACTTTATTGGGTGATTTTGAAAGAAAGAAGGGTAACATAATTATACTTTTAGTCACAGTCTTAGTAAACAAAAACTAAACTGTATCTTTAAGTTTATCTTAACAGATAGTTTTTTAAATGTTCTTACATTGCAGGATTTTTTATATTAATACAGCATGATTCATCTGGAAGTGTTTTTCATAGTCTTGCTTAAACCAGAATTTTTGGAAAGTTTTTGGAGAACTGGTCACTAAAATTAGGAACTCTAAATTATGTTTTTCTTTTTTTTTTTAAATAACAGTTGTTTCAAGCAGAGATGTTCAGCCGTCAGCAGATTTTGCACTCAATCACTTTTGATGGACAGCACCTTCTAGAACAAGGTCAAGTTGATGACAGGTAGGATCTTTGATATTGTATCACAAAGAAAGGTTCCAGTAAATTAGTCATTTTCTTTGAGCAGGTTAGAGAACATATGCCTAAAGCAAGTGTCCCGCAAAGGACCCTCAGTAATTGGAGGAAGGACTTGTCTGAACCGCTGAAATGACTGAGTATTGAATCTTTTTAAAGAACCTCTGTTGTGTTATATGAAGGACATAGAATAATTGGAAATCACCTAGCCAACCTTTGCTAGTGGTCTGGAGGAGACTGGAATTAAAATAGATCAAAACGAATTGTGTCAATGATGTGTCAACAGATGCTGGTAAGATTCTCATACAGTTGCAGAAGTTTTATTCCCCAGAGGAGCACAGAGATCACTAGACTGTCTCTCTTACTTACAAATGAAAAATTGAGGCCCAGAAACGTGAAGTCATTTGACCAAGGTCACATAACTAAGTAGCAACAGAATCAAGCCTAGGCCCCATGTACCTGGTTTTTACTTAGGAAAAACCAGGCTTCCCTTACCATGATTTGGAAATGGTTTGCTACCTTAAGTCAGATTACACTCAGTCTGAAACCCTGCTTTCTCTTTATTACTTAGCAAAGTATCTCTGTATTTAAAATGCAGAGGTAAAATCTAGCCCCTTTTTAGATGTATGGTATATGAATTGGCAGCTTCGTCCTATGTTACCTTTCCTAGGAACAATATTTACTCTACCTAGTCAATTTTCTATGGTGATATTTGGAATACAAACCTCATTTCTTTCATCACATTTGTATGTCTTTTCCATAATTAGGACCAGTTCAGTTCAGTTCAGTCGCTCAGTCGTGTCCGACTCTTTGCAGCCCCATGAATTGCAGCACACCAGTAGAGTGTTTAGGAGAGTTTCCAATGCTGTGCAATAGGTCCTTGTTGATTATCTGTTTCAAATATTTCAAATATATGAGTGTATCCTTGTCAATCCCAAATCCTCAATCTCTCTGCTCCCTACCATTCCCCCTGTTAACCATAAGTTTGTTCTCTGTGTCTGTGAACTGCTCTGCTTTGTAAAGAAGTTCATTTACATAATTTTTAGTATTCCATATATAAGCATTATCATGTGATATTTGTATTTGACTTACCTCACTTAGTGTGATAATCTCTGACTCCATCCACATTGCTATAAAGTACCTTATTTCATTCCTTTTAATGGCAGAGTGATCTTTCATTGTATATGTGTACCACATATTCCTTATCCATTCATCTGTCAATGGACATTTAGTTTGCTTCCATGTCTAGCCTATTATAAACATCACTACAGTGAACATTGAGGTGCATGTATGCTTTTCTCTGGATGTATGGCCAGGAGTGGGATTGCTGGATTATGTGGTAATCTATTTTAGATTTTTAAGAAACTTCTGTACTGTTCTCCATAGTGGTTGTAGAAATTTACCTTCCCACCAATAGCAGTTATTTTCTGAATCTCAAACATTGAAGCAGAAATAGATTACCGTGTAACCCACAGAATTCACACTTGGCTCACTGACTTGTAGACTGATGGCTATTATAGCAATAACGACAATATAGACCTTCCTTTCCCCTTCCATTTTGTCCTTCACACTGTCATATTGCAAAGAAAAAGCAATGGCACATCTCTCGGCAGACATCTTAGTGACAGGGATTGATGTCTCCACAAAACAACTGCATGATGCTGAGATGGTTATTCCTACCAGTTCTCATTTAACTTCCCTCTTTGACCTTTTCAAAAGTGAGATAGATAATGTTTGTAGATATCCACATACTTCATCAAGTAGAGATATCAGTCACACTTGTAGTTTTACAGTGTTAACTTAAAACAAATCAATCCAGTCCCTGACAATTCACATGTGGCCATTGAGTTAGCAAGTGCTTCCTCCCTTGTACTTAATAACAGAATAATGAGAAATAGTTGGCCTATACTTGTGAGCACCAACAATATTTCTTTAGCATCTTTCTGCAATGATATGTCTGCTCTCCTGTTTCTAACATAAACCTATATTTGCTTAATGACTGTTAATTTACCCATCACAACTCTGCTGATAAGTGAAAGCCATTAAATATATGTTATATTTATACATATAATATATAACCTATATAATAAATTTCAGTCTTCAGCAATCAATGCAAAGAGATAGAGGAAAACAACAGGATGGGAAAGACTAGAGATCTCTTCAAAAGAATGAGAGATACCAAGGGAACATTCCATGTGAGGATGGGCTTGATAAAGGACAGAAATGGTATGGAACTAACAGAAGCAGAAGCTATTAAGAAGAGGTGGCAAGAATACACAGAAGAACTGTACAGAAAAGATCTTCACGACCCAGATAATCATGAGGATATGATCACTAATCTAGAGCCAGACATCTTGGAATGTGAAGTCAAGTGGGCCTTAGAAAGCATCACTAAGAACAAAGCTAGTGGAGCTGATGGAATTCCTGTTGAGCTGTTTCAAATCCTGGAAGATGATGCTGTGAAAGTGCTGCACTCAATATGCCAGCAAATTTGGAAAACTCAGCAGTGGCCACAGGACTGGAAAAGGTCAGTTTTCATTCCAATTCCAAAGAAAGGCAATGCCAAAGAATGCTCAAACTACCGCACAATTGCACTCATCTCACACGCTAGTAAAGTAATGCTCAAAATTCTCCAAGCCAG
>SJYX01016238.1:215566-226660 GCA_006410675.1 Oreotragus oreotragus
CTTTGCCAACTAAGGTCCACCTAGTCAAGGCTATGGTTTTTCCTGTGGTCATGTATGGATGTGAAAGTTGGACTGTGAAGAAAGCTGAGTGCCGAAGAATTGATGCTTTTGAACTGTGGTGTTGGAGAAGACTCTTGAGAGTCCCTTGGACTGCAAGGAGATCCAACCATTCCATTCTGAAGGAGATCAAACCTGGGATTTCTTTGGAAAGAATGATGCTAAAGCTGAAACTCCAGTACTTTGGCCACCTCATGTGAAGAGTTGACTCATTGGGAAAGACTCTGATGCTGGGAGGGATTGGGGGCAGGAGGAGAAGGGGACAACTGAGAATGAGATGGCTGGATGGCATCGCGGACTCGATGGACATGAGTCTGAGTGAACTCCGGGAGATGGTGATGAACAGGGAGGCCTGGCGTGCTGCGATTCATGGGGTTGCAAAGAGTCGGACACGACTGAGTGACTGAACTGAACTGAACTTCCATCCTAATGTAATATTACTCATAATTCTGAGAAATTAAAATATATTAATTGAACAATTAAAATAACTGTCAGTAATAAATTAGAATTGGAAAGTAAATAGACCAAGGTTGTAAATAAAATGCAATGTTTTCAAAATTTATTATATTTGCCAAAGAAGAAGGTAAGACTTGATAGTGATTGCTGAACAAATGTATGAGTGGATCATTCTTTGAAGGCAATAGAAAGTCAGGTTGATTGACATTCAGGAAGGCATTTGATAATAGAATCAGGTGTGCTTATGATAATAGTCTTTCCCTTGATAACATGACCCTGGAAGAAGCATCTAATGTGCTGATGTGAAAGTCGTTCACTCGTGTCCGACTCTTTGCAAACCCATAGTCTATGCAGTCCATGGAATTCTCCAGGCCAGAATACTGGGGTTGGTAGCCTTTCCCTTCTCCAGGGGATCTTCCGAACCCAGGGATTGAAACTAGCCTCCTGCATTGCAGGTGGATTCTTTACCAGCTGAGACACAAGAGAAGCCCAAGAATACTGGAGTGGGTAGCCTATTCCTTCTCCAGAAGATCTTCCCAACCCAGGAATTGAACTTGGGTCTTCTGAGTTGCAGGCAGATTCTTTACCAACTGAGCTAGCAGGGAGCATATCTAATGTGTTAGGCATTGGCATTTATCTGGAAAGAATAGAATCTCTGGATGATTGAAAAACTGCTTCTTGAAGCATGTGGAAATAGTATTTCTTTCTGAAGCAAAGAAGGGGCTTAGATTTACCCTCTTTATTACTCTCATTTGACCTACATAAGCAAAAAAAAAAATTTCATCCAAATATGCTGTACAATTCAGATATGGTCCATGTGGTATTCTCTGACTGGGTAATGTTGGCTAGCATTAACTGGTTGGTGTGTCTTTGTCTGAAATATTATTATTGAACTGTCATTTCTTATAGAATATTTATTTAGTGTGTATGGGGCAAAAAAAAAAATCCCCAGTGACAACAGTAAATGAAGTCATTGTCCAAATATTGGCCAAATTTTTCCAGAGCCATGATAGCAAAAGGTAATTAATTTAATTCACATTCTATGAGTTAAGCTTCTACAGCCCTGAGGGGCCCTGGTCATCTTCACATCTCAGAGAATATCACCCTGGTCTACTGCATTGATGACATTGTGCCAATTCAATTCACTGAGCTCAAGCAGTAATCTCACCATTTAGAAGACTAGTGCATGGTCAAAAGTGGAAACAAAATAACACCAAATTTCAGGAACCTATGATCTGAGAGATTTCAAGATATCCTTTAAAAAGGGAGAAATAAGTTATTATAGTTACACTATCCACTATCCAAGAAAGAGTCACAGCCCTTTTAGTTCTTTTAGATACAGCACATTTGGCAGGAGGATCACTGGACCCATTTTATCCTTAAGGCTGCCCTTTTGAGTAGGGTCTAGAATAAGAAGGAATTATGCAGCTGGTTTGGTTTTGCCTGTCATCTGAGCTGCCATGATAATTGGACCTTATCACCCACCAGACCCAGTAGTGCTGGGATATTGGAGACAAAAATTGATGTTTTGTTAAACTTACAGCAATAGAGTCCTAGGTTTTTAGAGTAAGACCATTTGATCTTCAGAGAAGAGTTATTCTCTATTTGAAATTTCTGGCTTACTATTGGACCCTGATAGACTGAATACTTAATAACAGAACACCAAGTGATTATGCAGTCTGAATTACCTATCATGCTTTGAGAATTATCTGATCCAGTGAACCATAAAATTGGATGTGCAGAGAAACATTCCATTACAAAAGATGAATCATATTTGTGAAACCATGACTGAGCAGACTCAAAAGGTATAAATAAAATGGCATGAGTAATATTCCCATTTTGTCTCCTTTTTCTATGCTTCCTCTCCTTAATTCCATTACTATGAATTCAAGTTTAGCTCATTATGACCAGCTAGCAGATAAGGAAAAGGCTCAGGCTTGGTTTGTGAACAGGTGAGCATGGCATTTTGGTACAAATTAGTGTTTTCAACTCTACTCAGGAACAGTCTTCAAAAAAAAAAGTGGTGGCCGTTGTATGTTGTTGCCCTCTTTTAATAACCAAAGTGCAAAAAATCTAAGAATTCAGGGTTTGAGCTAAAAATGACTTCTTTGACTTTTCTGCATGAGGCCAACATAAAGTATCTTTGATTCCTGTCTTCATCACCTTTGGATTTAAGAACTTTGGAAATCCCAATGACCATAACGGGAAAGCTTCTTCTAGGCATCTAGCCAGGATTCTGATGAATTGATACTCTCCACTATGGATCAATATTTTAGACGTATCATGTCATCAAGTAGAATAGGAAACTAATGTTTGGGGTAGAATTTTATTATAAGGTAAGATTAGGATTAATATTATACAATGTGGACAAAGAAGGCCAAAGGAATTTCTAATAGCACCTTTTACTATTTTCTTTGCAAATAACCCTAATCATTGAAAAATTATGGTAACCCAAGATTCAGACCCCATGGGAATGAAAGTTTGGCTCACCACAAAATATCCTGATCAGCTAAGGTACTAGCATAGGACCAGCAAAAATAGAATGTAGGACAAAGGCAGCTTTAATTAGCATCTTAAGTTGTATGCATGACCAGCTCCAGACCAGCCAGCAATCTCTTTTCTGCCATGACTCTGGCTAATACATCATATTTGATGTGCATATCTCTCTTTGGATCTTTAGTTTTCATAAATGAAGCATAGCTGGACCTCCTTGACTACCTATATACCTTATCAGGGTATTGTTTTTGATCTCCCCTCAGTACTCAGTTTAAAGGCCTCAGTTTAAAGTCCTCAGTTTATTGATGGTCGTGTTACCTCAACTTTCCAATTGTCTCTGGCTGGGGGATCCTACCTGAAGTTATGAGTAGCTGTAGCTTATAGACTGAGTGAACATTTCTCCTACAATGTTTATTTTTCTTGTAAAAGAGTTTATTTCAAAAGCACAGCTCTTTACCATGTTGTCTTGGTTGAGGTGTTTTTCAACCATGAATTATTCCCAAATTCAAAAGTTCTATCTAGATTTGCTTTTGACAGTAAAGATCAACACAGGGCTTTCATAATACTGTTTATATACCCTGTTCTGAGAAGCCAAACTCATTGTCAGATGACCTAAGAGAGAGAGGAACAAATGTGAGAAACTTTTGTGAAATATGCATCATAATTATTGTGATCTTCGTATGTATGAGAATCAGATTTGTATAGTGGATTCCATTAATTAAGTTTATATTTCTTTTGTTTTTATTACTTTTGATTTATAAGTCCTGCTGGTTACTCTGTGAAATTTTACTCTCTCTCTCTCTTTTTCTTTTTTGCATTTTCTCTGCCATGGAAATATAATATACATTGTCCAGACAGGAAACCAAAAACTGAGTGAAGAAGCAGTTGAAAAATTAAATAGGCAAATAATTGGAATAAAAACTGTCAAAATGCCTCTTCCTCAATAAATCACATGTCATCTGGCTCTATTTTCAATTATTAAAAGTATTCCTTAGTGTACAGAAAATATTCCAAATTGATTTCATAAATGCTCTGTCACCATGATATTGAAATCATTGTTCATTATGTAGTTTATCATTGGGCAATGCTATATGCATTATCTCTTTATATAGCCAATTTAACCATTTAAGTATCAAATACTATTTTATGAATACAGATGAGGCAAATAAGATTTAATGAGGTTGAGAAATTTGTTAAGAGTGAGTTAGGATGTCAATTTACCTATACTTGATTTCAAAGACCTAATCATTTCTCAATATGCAACATTGTATTCTACCATTATTCTTTTTCTTCCTTATTTGTATGTCATCAAACTCTCCTAGATACCTTTATATCTTCTCTGTCTCTTTTGTATCTTTTTTACAGTTTCACTTTCTTTTTATATACTTTTAATGTTTATGTTTTCCAGGATTCTGTCTTTAATCTTTATTTAATCATGTCATCTCTGGGCTATCTCTTCTCAATTATTATATTTTATTTATAGTATGAGGACAAATAGTGTTAGATACTGGACAAGGATTATCACCCTTATTTTGGTGCTTGAGGCTGGTGCACTGGGATGACCCAAAGGGATGGGATGGGGAGGGAGGTGGGAGGGGGGTTCAGGATAGGAAACACATGTACACCCGTGGCAGATTCATCTCAACGTATGGCAAAACCAGTACAATATTGTAAAGTAATTAGCCTCCAGTAAATAAATAAATAAATAAATAAATATTTTTAAAAAAGGATTATCACCCTCCCTCTTTCTCCTTACTGTAATATTTCATAAGAAATATTCAATACATAAGAGAGCATCCACTTAGTGATCACACAATGAGAGGAAAAAGTCAAGATCTTGCTTTGAATTTCATAACAATCTCCTGAAACTCATACCAAGACAGTAGTATTAAAAATCTAGGCTATTTATTAGCAAAAGCCAGATATTTTGTAGCTCCAAACACAAGACTTGAAGGCAAAGTGGCACACAAATTACACCTGAAAAAATATTACATTAGACGTTGAAAAAAGTTCTGTGCTTGCTCCTAAATAGTAAATGAAATTTCATTTGATTGGAATGAGAGGGAATTTTAGAGAGCAAGAGGAGAGCTTTAACATGAAGTTCCTAAAATAAAATTAGAGAATCTGCCTCCTGAATGACTCTTTGATGTGGGCTAAAGAAAAGAAAGTCTGGGCAGAAATGAGGGCCTTCTGAGGGTAGAAGAGATTTGCTCCCAGGTAAAACATTGGCTAGGATCCTGAGATTACTGCAATAGAAAGAACCAAACAAATATCCTTTATGTCAAGAGTGACCTATAGAGATGGAAATAAGACAGGTAATATGCAACTAAGTTGTTCTCACTTTCACACTCTAGTCTCTGGATGTCTCAGAGACATGTGGGAAACTATATAAACATTTCCATGCCAGAAGATGCATGGCAGAAGATCTAAAGGATTCAGATACTGTGGACAGAGAGAAGGTAATGAGATTTACATGATCTGTTCAACTGAGGACCCCTTGGCAAAAAGCCCTATGAATAGAAGGTGATGTCTAAAGGAGAGTGTGATAAAGTGCATTACAGATTACAGAAGATGCCAACAGAGGAAAGAGTACTTCAACCGACCAGGTAATAATACTCTACACTGACACAACACAAACCATCCAACAAAGATCTCTCATCAGGGAGAACAGAAGAGGGAAACACCAAGTTACCAACATTTCCTTCCAAAGATGCTAGCCACTTGCATGTTGATTAGGAGGCACTGTTGATCTTGGCTGTTCTGGCTTATATGCTTGGGTGTTGGCTGGCTATTGATTGATCTAGTATGGACTTGGCTGGAGAGTAATAAATGATGCAATTCTGTTCCACATCTCTTATCTTCTAGTAGGCTAGCTCAGGCACGTTCCTACGACATTTATGTAAGAGCAATGAAAGAAAAAGAAATACACATGCTATTCTGTAATCCTCTGCAAACATCAATCATCTAATATTTTATTGGACAAAACAAATCCCATGGCTACACTGAGAACCAAGATGGAGGAAAATAGACTCTGTCTCTTCAGGGAGAAGAAGTCACTTGACACATGGGCAAGTTTGGGGGAAAAGACTATAGGGAGTGATGAAACATTGGAACCACTGGTACTCATTCTAGTTCAAGAGGGAAGGAAAAGGGTGGATGGGAGAAACTGGAAGGCTGGCCAGAAGTGGTTGTACATGAGGCCTTAATTAAGGAATAAACAGCAATAAGGAATTGTGAACAATTTCAGATGCAGAGATCAAAAATTTTGAAATTTCCATCTCCCATTAAAAATCTAGATCTAGAGGAAATCTTCAAAACCATTCAGTTCATTCCTAATTAAATATTATTAGGAAAAAATTTATGTCCTCTGCTCCTTCATTGTCAAATTTTCCCTAACATCAAACTGCCATTGTTTGTTTCCTTTAAGAACATCCTTTTCTTTGCTAAGCTAGAGAAAAGCAGATCTATAATCCTCCATTGGCTCAAAAAGCCATTTCCTGTCTTGATTGGTTACACCAATTTTTAACTAGTTTATTTCTCAGAAGGGTCTGGCTGAGAAACTTTGATCATTTATATAAGGTTGTCTAAGAGGAGAGTGAAAAAGCTGGCTTAAAGCTTAACATTCAGAAAACTAAGATCATGGCACCCAGTCCCATCACTGCATGACCAATAGATGGGGAAAGAGTGGAAACAGTGGCTGACTTTATTTTTCTGGACTCCAAAATCCCTGCAGATGGTGATTGCAGCCATGAAATTAAAAGACACTTATGCCTTGGAAGGAAAGTTATGACCAACCTNCAGTTGCAGATTTTAGTTTTTGGCCTCCAAAATCACTCTGGACTGTGACTGCAGTCATGAACTTAAAAGACACTTGCTCCTTGGAAGAAAAGCTATAACAAGGATAAGCAGTATGTTAAAAAGCAGAGAGATCAATTGCCAACAAAGGTCCAGTTAGTCAAAGCTATGATTTTTCCAGTAGTTATGTATGGATGTGAGATCTGGACCAAAAAGAAGGCTGTGCCCTGACAAACTGATGCTTTCAAACTATGTTGCTGGAGAAGATGCTTGAGAATCCTTTCGATAGCAAAAAGCCCAAACCAGTCAATCCTAAAGGAAATCAGCCTTGAATTTTCATTGGAAGAACTGATGCTGAAGCCAAAGCTCCAATACTTTGGTCACCTGATGCAAAGAGCTGACTCACTGGAAAAGATTCTGATGCTGGGAAAGATTGAGGGCAGGAGAAGGGGGCAACAGAGGATGAAATGTTTGGATGGCATCACCAGCTCAATCGACAGGAGTTTGAGCAAACTCCAGGAGACAGTGAAGGACATGGACACTTGGCATGCTGCAATTCATTGTATTGCAAAGACTTGGAGACGACTTAGACTGAACAATGTTTCTTGATTTTAAACCTCTAAATAGAGCTTTCTCTGCTTATTAGCTGTCTAGAGGTAAGCTGGCCCATGTGACCTTTTACTATAATATACTTACATTCATAATGTCAGTAGTCCCAGATTTCAATTTTTTCCATTGCAATAAAGGCTTAAATCTTTTAACACTAATATTGAATAAACTCTGGAATGACTTTGAGCTGTAGGTACTGACCGTGGTAACCTTGAACCTCCCATAAATTGGGGAAAATCTCTAAAGCAACCTAAACAAAGCTCTTGACTTTCTAAATATAATGTTTGTTTGACTCCTTGACTTTAATTGTGAAGTCTTGTTGTTTTTCCTTGACTGGTTTGCCACTATTATTTGAAGTTAACCTTTTTTTCTCTACTTAGTCGAAAAGCATCCTTCAATGGATTAAAAGATAAAATTGCATTTCTTCTATTAAATCTTAAGATATGTCTAAAAAGCAAAAGTACATATGCATGTTAGTTTTCCTAAATTATGATCAAGGATGATGAATCCTCCCTTTAACTATTTGTCTTTCCTTTTCTGTCTGACAATAAATTAAGCATGTTTCTTAAACTCTAATGTCTTCAGTTATGTCTCATCAATCTTTACTTTTATTTTGGAGTCTTTCTAACCTTTTGCATTCTGTGAATGTGCCTTTTAAAAATTAAAAAGTTATACGTATTTTTTTGTAACAAAATCAACCATTATAGAATGGTATATATATAAAAAAAAGTTCTACTGTATTTTCCTTACCCCAAACCACTTCCTAGAGGTAATTATTATGAAGTTTGATAATGGAATGTTGAGCATGTCTCTAGACTGTTTTCTCTAAATATAAACATTCACACATTCATACATATATTCTAAGATTTTTATTTTAAAATTATTATTGTATATGCTACAAATAGACACTGAGTGAGTGGATGAATGAGTGGATAAATAAGTAAGTAATCTCATGAGACACTTGAATATTTTTTTAAAAAGAGCTATGATTTTGGCAAACTTATATTCTTATTTTCTGTATTATGTTGATTTAGTATAATATAATTCTAAACTTTTAGAAAAAAATATTTAATACACACATTAGAATTAATTCAAACTGTTGACAACTGATAATCTATATTTTTTGTCCTCAAAAAGAATGTTGTTTTGTGCTTAATATTTGTAAATTATTCAAGTAGATTCACAACGTAAATTAAAAAATAACAGCAGTATTAACAGAGGTATATCATTTAAATCATGCTGTCATTTTAACACGCCATTTTTCTAAATTTACTGCCTTTTTCTAAATAGACCATTTTGACATTATATAATTTTGACTGTAGATCCTGTGTATTCTGCTGCAGTATTTCCTATTAAAAAAACATGGAACAAATGAAGACTTTTATACTGTGCTTTTGCCAGTTATGAGCAAATTATATCCATTTGGCTTATCATATATATGTAATATCTCTTTGAAATTTATTCTATATATATCAAAACATTAATTTTGAAATGGTAAACTTCTTTAAGTGCCTTCAAATTCATAATGCATGAGGTGCCTTCAACCAAATATATATTCAGTTCCCAGCATTATTGGTGTTTCTAATTTCAATAACTATAATATTATCACCTTTGGACTTTTATGGCATCTTTCATCCGTGGACCTTAAAGGGCTTTACAAACATTAATTCACACAACATTCTTGTGAGGTGCAGAAATATCATTAACCCCATATTACAGATGAGGAAACAAGCACAGAAAGGTTAATAATACGCACACTATTTTCTACTTGTACAGCGCCTTTGATTCTAAGTACACTGGAACATTTATTATAGTGGCATACTGGAGAACAGAATTAAAACAGGCTTACAGGCTTACAGATTAACTCACGGAAGACTGTTACACCATAGCATGTATTTCTAGAAATTGCCCCTTAGTATAGATTGATGGTGGCTCAGAGGTTAAAGCGTCTGCCTCCAATGTGGGAGACCCAGGTTCGATCCCTGGGTCAGAAAGATCCCCTGGAGAAGGAAACGGCAATCCACTCCAGTATTCTTGCCTGGAGAATCCCATGGACGGAGAAGCCTAGTAGGTTACAGTCCACGGGGTCGCAAAGAGTCGGACATGACTGAGCGACTTCCCCTCACCTCACCTCACATCACCTCATTTAATATTGAATTAAATTCAAATAGTCTTCAGTTGTAATTGGGAATCATGAATTCAGATTTTTCCTTAGTTTTCTCTCTAGTTTGAAAGTATGATGCTTATGCAACATGGGCAACAGACTATATAAAAGTGTATGTTGTATTAAAAACTTAAATAATACCTCAAAATGAATTAACAGATAATGACACGATACCAAGCTTCCTCCTGGATTTTTTTTTTTTAAGGCATTAATGGTTTACATTAAAAATGGTAAATAAACAACTTACATTTCATCATATATTTTTATGTTATTAATCATCTTCATTGGTTTTTTCATGGTTAAATACTAGTTTTTAACATTTTTCCTTCCTATGTTGTTGTTGTTCAGTTGCTAAGTCATGTCTAACTCTTTGTGATGCCATGGACTGCCTCACGCCAAGCTTCTCTGTCCTTCACTCTCTCCTGGAGTTTGCTCAAACTCATGTCCATTGAGTCGGTGATACCGTTCAACCATCTTATCTTCTGTTGCCACCTTCCCCTCCTGCCCTCAGTCTTTCTGAGTCAGCTTTTCATATTATGTGGCCAAAGTATTGGAGCTTCTGCATCAGTCCTTCCAATGAATATTCAGGGTTAATTTCCTTTAGGATGGACTGGTTTGATCTCCTTGCTGTCCAGGAGACTTTCAAGAGTCTTCTCCGGCACCACAATTTAAAAGCATCAGTTCTTTAGTGCTCAGCCTTCTTTACGGTCAGTTCAGTTCAGTCGCTCAGTCGTGTTCGACTCTTTGTGACTCCATGAATCGCAGCACACCAGGCCTCCCTGGTCCATCACCAAATCCTGGAGTTCACTCAGACTCACGTCCATTGAGTCAGTGATGCCATCCAGCCATCTCAGCCTCTGTGGTCCCCTTCTCCTCCTGCCCACAATCCCCCCCAGCATCAGAGTTTTTTCCAATGAGTCAACTCTTCGCATGAGGTGGCCAAAGCACTGGAGTTTCACCTTCAGCATCATTCCCTCCAAAGAAATCCCAGGACTGATCTCCTTCAGAATGGACTGGTTGGATCTCCTTGCAGTCCAAGGGACTCTCAAGAGTCTTCTCCAACACCACAGTTCAAAGGCATCAATTCTTCGGCATTCAGCTTTCTTCACAGTCCAACTCTCACATCCATACATGACCACAGGAAGAACCATAGCCTTGACTAGACAGACCTTTGTTGGCAAAGTAATGTCTCTGCTTTTAAATATGCTATCTAAGTTGGTCATAACTTTCTTACAAGGAGTAAGTGTCTTTTAATTTCATGGCTGCAATCACCATCTGCAGTGATTCTGGAGCCCCCCCCCCCAAATAAAGTCTGACACTGTTTCCACTGTTTCCCCATCTATTTCTCATGAAGTGATGGGACCGGATGCCATGATCTTTGTTTTCTGAATGTTGAGCTTAAAGCAAACTTTTTCACTCTCCTCTTTCACTTTCATCAAGAGGCTTTTTAGTTCCTCTTCACTTTCTGCCATAAGGGTGGTGTCATCTGCATATCTGAGGTTATTGATATTTCTCCC
>SJYX01016238.1:230385-232885 GCA_006410675.1 Oreotragus oreotragus
AGCTGGGTATTGTTTTTGCTTTGGCTCCATCCCTTCATTCTTTCTGGAGTTATTTCTCCACTGATCTCCAGTAGCATATTGGGCACCTACTGACCTGGGAGTTCCTCATTCAGTATCCTATCATTTTGCCTTTTCATACTGTTCATGGGGTTCTCAAGGCAAGAATACTGAAGTGGTTTGCCATTCCCTTCTCCAGTGGACCACACTGTATCAGACCTCTCCACCATGCCCACCCATTTTGGGTGGTCCCACAGGCATGGCTTAGTTTCATTGAGTTAGACAAGGCTGAGGTCCTAGTGTGATTAGATTGACTAGTTTTCTCTGATTATGGTTTCAGTGTGTCTGCCCTCTGATGCTCTCTTGCAACACCTACCGTCTTACTTGGGTTTCTCTTTTTTTATGGTAGAGCTCAGTATTTGCATATTTACTTTAAGGTTCACTATGTTTAAAAGACAAGAAGCCAGATCTGAATCATGCCGAACCAGAGTTTTCTCTATCACTGATCTCCTGTCCTAAAAACATCAGAGCACAGGTTTCCAGTGCATCTACACAAAGTTTTTTTTCTTTCTCATTCTTTTCACTACTGGAATTTACTAGTGACCCTTTAGCATGATTTCCCTGCTCTTTCCTCACCACCACCTTCTTAAAAGGATTGTTTATGTCTTTTCTATCCTGACAGACTCAAGGTATGTGCTGGACACTGGGAATCCCATGGTATAGAAGACAGATTGATTTAAAGGAGTTTATAGTCTGAAAGTAGAGACAGACATTAAGGAAGAAATTATAATTTTATTAATTACATGACCATGCAAAATCTCTGTGAAGAAAAGAATCTATAAATGGTTAACCCACAGTCTGGCAGCACAATTGTTGGTTAAGAGAGAAGACTTGGAATAGTGAGTCTATTGTAGCAATGATTCAAGGGAAAAGAAAATAACTTGATGACATGACTACTGCTGACAGATCCTGAAATCTGGAATCGTTGGGGTAGAAACCAGCTGGGTTGGGGTCTTGTGCTTAAACATACAGGACAGGCATTAGTAGTTTAAGATTTCAGAAGTGCCTAACAGACAATGATGCAATACCAGGCTTGTTCCTATATGCTTTTTTAGGCATTAATGATTCAGTCATTTATATTAAAAAGAATTAAAAAAACAATTTTAAGTTTCTACAGAAAAGCTAGATGGATAATTGTATCAAAATGTAGATCACCATTGGATTAGAAAGAAAGCTGTTATGAGAGAAAGAAGAAAAATAATTCCTTTTCTTTTAGCATGCCTGATACTCATATATTTCTCCCTTCCAATCCAGTTGCTTTTTCTTGCATACTGGGATCTTTTCTCTAAATTTGTACTTCTTCTGTTCCTTCTTCAGCCTGACCTAGCAATGAAGAACTGGTGCTAAGAATTTTGGCCCTTTTATTCCCTCTTTATACTGACTTGCTTTCATCCCTGAGTTAGGAAGGATTGCCATAGAAGGAACAATCTTTTAAAGATATGGTTGTGGGTATCAAACCGATTTTGCCTCAGGCCAGCACACTTTATGTTAGTTGTGCACAAGAGTACTTGAGGTAATATGCAGGTACACGTAAGTCTGACGGGAACTTTGCTCACAATATATTTCATTGAGAGGTGGCAAGAATATCTCCATTGATATATCCAGATGGGCAGAAGAGCACCGAGACTTCAAATGTTATGCCTTATCTCAACAAATTAAGTAGAAACTGTATTTGTTTTTAAGGACATCTCCTCAGAATTGGCCCGATATGATCAGTAGACTGAACTGTTTCTAATGTGACAGAAGTTTAGCCTTGTTCTTCCTTTAGTTCAGTCACTCGGTCACATCCTACTCTTTGCAACCCCACGGACTGCAGCACGCCAGGCCTCCCTGTCCATCACCAACTCCTGGAGTTTCATAAACATGGTAAATAGGCAAAAAAAAAAAAAGCGATTTACGAATAGGATTTCAAGTCAGGCAATCAGGAAAAGGATGGAAAAGAAGCAGATTCAGTTTGTGTCACTGTGCTCTGTACAAATGGAACTCAGTTTCAAAACATGGTTAAACACAGAGACTTTCCAATCAGAATTGGGTTCAAATCCCACTAGAGCTTCTCATACATATGTGTCTTAGTGCAAGTTACTTAAACTCCAAGCTTCAGTTTTTTCATCTTTAAGACAGGGTTAATATTACTCTATATGAAGATTGGGAGGCTTAAACTACAGGTGCAGTGTTCTAAATAGCACCCAAGGAAGTTATCATTTGCCATTTCTTGGCACCCCACTCCAGTACTCTTGCCTGGAAAATCCCATGAATTAAGGAGCCTGGTGGTTTGCAGTCCATGGGGTCACGAAGAGTCGGACACGACTGAGTGACTTCACTTTCACTTTTCACTTTCATGCATTGGAGAAGGAAATGGCAACCCACTCCAGTGTTCTTGCCTGGAGAATCCCAGGGACAGGGGAGCCTGGCCAGCTGTCATCTATGAAGTCACATAGAGTCG
>SJYX01016238.1:235385-242885 GCA_006410675.1 Oreotragus oreotragus
TCTACAGGTTCCAGAAATTATGCTTTGCTGCAAAATCATCCATCTATTTTAGCAAGTCAGTCAACTTCTCAAGTTCTTTCCTTTAATTTGGATTCACCTTTAATACAATTAAAAATTCAAATCCAAGTTACAATAAAAACTCGCTCCCGGAAGAATTCTGTCAAATCTACGGTGTTTCAAATAAATGATGCAGTTACCATGGGAAGGATGTAATGTTTCAATCTGTGTTCTAATTCAGAAAGATGAGATCGACAGCGTGGGCCAGTGCAGAGCAAAAGCTATAAATAGGCTAACGCCTGCACAAACTGTTAATTATGAAACTGGTGAAAGTTAAAAAGGAGATTCCAGTGAAAACTTTGATCAAAACATACTTAGCTTATTTATTGTACTTAAATGGGTTAAAATAACAAATCTCAGTGGCGTAATTTGCTTAGTTTTCATTACCAATTTAAAAAAATAGAGGCAGAATACTGACGTCTTCATTTTGACAAGATAGCAATGCTTTAAAGAATATTAAGATGTGAACTTGATTAACTCAGCAACACTTTTGTTTAATTACAAACAATTATAGGTTCCCTTCGGCTACTGGTCATTTTCATTTGCAATGCTATTGTCGTCCTTAAGTGCAAATTCTAAACACTAATGAATGTCTGAGGGAGTACAGTGAGCACACATTTGTAGACACAAAGCAAACATTTGTCTTTAAAAGTAGGTGAAGTAGGTCTTAGTTTACAAAAACTATCAGTGTATGGCAGAGTAATATAAAACAGCACATTATAGAGAGTGATAAAAGTTAGTGTTAGATATGAACTTATAATTTAGAGAGGAACCTACCATGATTTCAATCTGATGTGACTTTTAGTATAATCTTTTTCTTTAAATTTTAAAATGTAGTGTTGCAGCAGTATTTAAAGTCAGTGAAAGAGTTTTTCTTTTACTACCTTCATAACTCTGTTTTCCAAACAGTATTTTTATTGTTTGATTATTTTTACTTAAAATATTTGATGGGAAAAAATTAAGTAAATTCTGGAAAAAGTAGAAAATTTTGAAAAAAAAAATCTTAACTGTTTATTTTCTAGAAGTAATATGCCACTGATGTCCTTCATACCTGATTCTAGCATTTAGAGTAGAATGAAAGAAGTTATTTCAGGTGACATTGTTTACATCCTTGAGCACTTGATTAAAGCAGTTGACTCCAAATTTTTCATTTGGATTTTCCTCTTTTTCTCTCTTTTGTTTTATATGCGTTTAAAAGAGGAGTTGCACATATTCTTTGACTCTGCTTACCATGCTCCCCCAACTACCACTGCCAAAATGACAATAGCCAGAAACAAGTGACCTCTCAACATAGTTGAATGCATCAGAGAATCAAATGCAGGGATGCACATTTCTAAACGTAGTACTCTGTGTGTACCTGTTAATATAGAACTGCTTTGGGGGTTGGAAATTGGAGAATATCTCTATTTCAGATGACATTTCTCAGATACATTTCTTGAACATAGAAATAAAGTATATCATAATACCAGTTATACTTTTAACAGTACTTCATAATGTAGAAGGGCATGATGATAGTTGAAGATAAACAGGAAATTTATAAATAAATTTTTTTCAGCAGTTATAATGGCACCCCACTCCAGTACTCTTGCCTGGAAAATCCTATGGACGGAGGAGCCTGGTAGGCTGCAGGCCATGGTGTCGCTAAGAGTAGGACACGACTGAGTGACTTCACTTTCACTTTTCACTTTCATGCATTGGAGAAGGAAATGGCACCTCACTCCAGTGTTCATGCCTGGAGAATCCCAGGGATGGGGGGAGGGAGCCTGGTGGGCTGCTGTCTATGGGGTCGCACAGAGTCAGATACGACTGAAGCCACTTAGCAGCAGCAGCAGCAGGAGCTGGGGATAACAATGCACTAACTCATAGATAGAAGCGTGAGGGAAAATTGCAAGTAAAGTTGACATTATCCTGCAAGATATGCCCAATAAATGTAAACTGTTATCTCTAAAATGAATATAAAAATTTGACTAAGAGTATCACTTTGATAGATCAAAAGTGAAGTCCAAGCAACATGGATGGAACTTGAGATTATCATACTAAGGGAAGTAAGTCAGACAGAGAAAGACAAATATCATATGATATTGCTTATATGTGGGATTTTAAAAAAATGATATAAATGAACTTACTTACAAAACAAAAACCAGGCTCAGAGAGAAAGATCTTGTAGTTGAGGGGGGAGTGATAGATTGGGAGCTTCAGACTGAGAAGTAGGCACTGCTTATTTAAAACAGATACCCAAAAAGGACCTACTATATAGCATAGGGAACTCTGCTCAATTCTCTATAATAACTAAATGGGAAAAGAATTTGAAAACGAATAGGTAATGCGTATATGTATAACTGAATCACTTTTTTGTAGAAACTAACACAACATTGTTAATCAATATACACCAATATAAAATAAAGCGAATTTTAAATGAAGTTCAAAAAAATGCTGGCACTCTTTTTTAAAGGACACCATCCTGAATTCTGTACAATAGCTAACAGTCATCTCTATGTTCAGTCACATATATACATTAGGTTAATGGAGACTTTAGACAGTATAATGTAATAATGAAGAACACAGCCTTTTGAAGTCAATAGAACTGAGTTAAAATTCTTGCTCACTTTGGATACACTACAAAAGTTGCTAAGATTTAGTTTTCTTCTTTGAAAAATGAACATTTACCTTACAGGGCTATTAAAAAATATGAGATAAAGCATTTATCACTGTACCAAGCCTATAGTAAATATCTGAAAATGGCACTTGTTCTCACTACTATTGCTATAGTATATTCACCTTTATATATATATATATATATCTGTGATGTTATAGGACTCAAATTTTGCCTCATTAACTTTCCTTAACAAATATAAGAATATTTTGGACTGTGAAAGGCATACATTTTTTAAATAATATGAACTCAAGTTCATTATACATTTGTTTTATTTATAATAAATTCTTAAACACCTACTAATGTATCTCAGTATAATTCATNTTCTCAGATACATTTCTTGAACATAGAAATAAAGTATATCATAATACCAGGTATACTTTTAACAGTACTTCATAATGTAGAAGGGCATGATGATAGTTGAAGATAAACAGGAAATTTATAAATAAATTTTTTTCAGCAGTTATAATGGCACCCCACTCCAGTACTCTTGCCTGGAAAATCCTATGGACGGAGGAGCCTGGTAGGCTGCAGGCCATGGTGTCGCTAAGAGTAGGACACGACTGAGTGACTTCACTTTCACTTTTCACTTTCATGCATTGGAGAAGGAAATGGCACCTCACTCCAGTGTTCATGCCTGGAGAATCCCAGGGATGGGGGGAGGGAGCCTGGTGGGCTGCTGTCTATGGGGTCGCACAGAGTCAGATACGACTGAAGCCACTTAGCAGCAGCAGCAGCAGGAGCTGGGGATAACAATGCACTAACTCATAGATAGAAGCGTGAGGGAAAATTGCAAGTAAAGTTGACATTATCCTGCAAGATATGCCCAATAAATGTAAACTGTTATCTCTAAAATGAATATAAAAATTTGACTAAGAGTATCACTTTGATAGATCAAAAGTGAAGTCCAAGCAACATGGATGGAACTTGAGATTATCATACTAAGGGAAGTAAGTCAGACAGAGAAAGACAAATATCATATGATATTGCTTATATGTGGGATTTTAAAAAAATGATATAAATGAACTTACTTACAAAACAAAAACCAGGCTCAGAGAGAAAGATCTTGTAGTTGAGGGGGGAGTGATAGATTGGGAGCTTCAGACTGAGAAGTAGGCACTGCTTATTTAAAACAGATAACCAAAAAGGACCTACTATATAGCATAGGGAACTCTGCTCAATTCTCTATAATAACTAAATGGGAAAAGAATTTGAAAACGAATAGGTAATGCGTATATGTATAACTGAATCACTTTTTTGTAGAAACTAACACAACATTGTTAATCAATATACACCAATATAAAATAAAGCGAATTTTAAATGAAGTTCAAAAAAATGCTGGCACTCTTTTTTAAAGGACACCATCCTGAATTCTGTACAATAGCTAACAGTCATCTCTATGTTCAGTCACATATATACATTAGGTTAATGGAGACTTTAGACAGTATAATGTAATAATGAAGAACACAGCCTTTTGAGTCAATAGAACTGAGTTAAAATTCTTGCTCACTTTGGATACACTACAAAAGTTGCTAAGATTTAGTTTTCTTCTTTGAAAAATGAACATTTACCTTACAGGGCTATTAAAAAATATGAGATAAAGCATTTATCACTGTACCAAGCCTATAGTAAATATCTGAAAATGGCACTTGTTCTCACTACTATTGCTATAGTATATTCACCTTTATATATATATATATATATCTGTGATGTTATAGGACTCAAATTTTGCCTCATTAACTTTCCTTAACAAATATAAGAATATTTTGGACTGTGAAAGGCATACATTTTTTAAATAATATGAACTCAAGTTCATTATACATTTGTTTTATTTATAATAAATTCTTAAACACCTACTAATGTATCTCAGTATAATTCATATTTTCAAATATGAAGTTTATCGTTTCAGAAGACAAATTAACAGCATCATAAGACACTGTCCTGGAAACAGTGTGTGCATGCTCAGTCGCTTCAGTCGTGTCCAACTCTTTGTGACCCCGTGGCATGTAGCCCACCAGACTCCCCTGTCCATGGGATTCTCCCAGCAAGTATACTGGAGTGGGTTGCCATGCCCTCCTCCAGGGGATTTTCCCAACCTGGGGATCTGACCTATGTCTGCTTGCATCTCCTGCATTGCAGGCAGATTCTTTATCAGTGTATCACCTGGGAAGCCCAGTGGAAACAGTATTACCTACTTCTTTTTCTTTTTCAACCACTTTTTAATTTTTTATTAAATTCTTTTTTTTCCTAAAAATAATTAGCCTTTCATTCTTTGAGACCAGATGTCTGTAAACAATAATAACCATAAATTTTGGATCTCCAACTGAAGACACTTTTTTTTATTAGATTTGCCATTTCAAAAACCTGTCACTGACATATAACAACTTTTCCATATTCTATAGATTAGAGAGAATAGCTTAGAAGATTCTCCATCACAACTGCACTTAACCAAAGCATTTGAAAAGGATATTTAATTATACCTACTATCCCTTTTTTATCTGCCCAGTGTTGTTTACTATCTCAATAAGCAGTATCATTTGCATTGTTAATCTGAAGTCATTCAGCATATTTTTATGAGTTTGGTTTTAGGGGAAATAAAAATAATGTACAAACTTCATGATAAATAAGAATGGAACATCATTTACTTAAGTCCACTTAGTTCATTTCTGTTCTTTCTGATGTTTCTCTTCTCTGCCTCTCCCACCTTCTTCAACCTTCTTTAAAATCAAAACCTTAAAGAGTGCCAGGAAGAAAAAATAAAGTATAGTGGGAAAGTTTGTGATGAATCCACATCCTCAAATTGGTATCCATGACATACATATTGGGTCAACTGGAATTTTAGACAGTGTAGCATTAACTCATTCCATATATTTAAGTATTCCTACTGAATTGTGTGAATTTTTTTCCTCGTCTGACTACTCAACCCTATTTAGAAAGAGAATTGTGTTTTCCTAAAAATGAAAGAAATGTTAATGTATGGATCCTCCAACTTCAGGAACCACATAGAGAACAGGTAATTGAAACTGTTGGACTTTGGTCAAAAACACTAGCACTAGGTGGTAATGTAAATGTCACTGTCAGGAAGAGGTTAGATAATCTTTCAATTTCAGTGGATGGGAAAGGCAGTTTTGTTATTTTGGCCATTGACCTGTCATTTACTTAAATTAAAACTTAACTACTACAGTAAGGTATTAGTTTATTAATATAATCCAGGTTCTATATTTTTTAAGAGCAGTTTAAGATTCACAGAAAAATCGAAAGGAAAGCAGCATATTCCTGTATTCAGGCTCAATTTTAAGTCAGTCATTTAACTTGCATACTCCAGAGTCATTGTATATATAGTAAAAATAGGTTAGCTAGTAAGAATTGGTATAAATGTTTCCTAAGACTCATGATAACTATTAATGATATGTCTTTATTACTATTTACAGAACTGTATAGGTAAAATGCATTAAATAGACCTGAGGGACTATTTGGTTACCTAATATGACTTGTATTTAGATGAAGTCTTAAACTTTCTCATGGCATTTTTAGAGTAATTTAAATATAGGTGATATCATGATATAATAAGGTATTTTAATATACCATGAATGCATATACTATCATTATGGTTATTTATTAGTCTTTTCCATAATTTTCTTAACTTGTAAATTTTCACTAAAAATGGATTGAATTTCAAGGAAGGGTGAGAGTAAAAAGAATGATCTCAGGTGTGTATGCACAATCTTTTTATCATCTCAGTGACTTTTCCTTATTTTTTTGTTATCAACATTTTTTAAAGATCCTTGTTTCAAACTGAGTTGTGCAGCATTCAGTACCAAAGTTGACTGGAATCCAAATCTTTCTGTTTAAGTAACTGTTTGGGGAAATCCATAAACAGTATGAAAAGGCAAAAAGACAAGGAAGCCTGGAGTTCATGGGGTCCCAGAGATGGATGCAACTGAGTGACTGAACTGAACGGTGATTTTAAAGTTATTAAAATGATATTTACAGTACTCCTTCCTCATAATTTCTAGGTGGTAGCTAAATCACTTTTAGCTCACTAAGAGAAGTCAAAGATGATTCAGCTCCAGATGTTTTCTTGAGTTTCCCACAGAAATGGAGATCTGTTAGGACAAAATTTTTCTAGCCCTAGGCCAGTGGTTCTCAAGTCAGCATTTTTGGCCCCGTCCGTAATTTTGATAGAAATGTAAGTAAACGTCCTCCTATTTTCTCTACCAAATCAGAATCTCAGGGTGTTGGGTCCAAGAAACTTAACTAACTTTTCTAGGTAATTGTTACGTTGCATGTTAAAGGTTGAAAACCACTGCTTTAGGCCAAAGAGAACAAAAAAGTAAGTGAATGGCATCTAGATGCGGCTGGAAGAGTGAGTATGTAGTTCGTTTCCATTATCTTCAGTCGCCGACACACAACCATTTGTTCTATATTCTGGAGAGTTCCCAGACAGTTCTTTAGCATCTTGAAGTGAAGTGAAGTGAAGTGAAGTTGCTCAGTCGTGTCTGACTCTTTGCGACCCCATGGACTGTAGCCTACTAGGCTCTTCTGTCCATGGGATTTTCCAGGCAATAGTCCTGGAGTGGATTGCCATTTCCTTCTCCAGGGGATCTTCCCAACCCAGGGATCGAACCTGGGTTTCCTGCATTGTAGACAGACGCTTTACCATCTGAGCCACCAGGGAGGTCCTTTAAAATGAGACATTAAAGTGTGTTATGTGCACGTGGATGAGGTCAGGAATGGTGTCAAGTAGATAGGAAAGCAGACCAGAAAAAGTCTTCTAAATGTGTTGGTGA
>SJYX01016238.1:247885-282431 GCA_006410675.1 Oreotragus oreotragus
TTGTCTTTGACAATTGCAGTACCTAGTGCTACACAGCTTGTGTTGTATTTAAAAACAGGGGAAAGAGAAGAGACTTGTTCATTAAAGATGCAGTATCCCTGGTTCACACAAATGCATCTGGCAGGTTCAAAATCGAATGTCAACCAGAGGTCTTAGCAGACTGTGAGCTTCAGTTCATGTGTGAGTTAGTCACAAGTACAGCTGGTTCTGAATTCTGAAACACTAATAGCTCCATGTTTGCTAATGTGCTTCATATGAAAATCAGCAGGTGATTCAACAACCGAAGGCTTTACTTTTCAAAAGAAAAAGCATTGAAATGCTTTGAATTGTAAAGTGGTCATGTATATCTCTGTATGTATGAAGAGAGGAAGTAACCAGTTGTTTCCGAGTAATGTAAAATAGTTTTAAAGTTCAAATAGTTGGTGGTGAAAACAGCACACATACACGCACACAAACATACACACTAATTATATATATATGTATATATATTAGAACTTTAGTGGCCTCGATAGTTCAACAAACTGTGTCCCTTTCACTTTGCAAAATAGTTTCAATGATCATGATACCCAATTCTTGTTTAAAAAAAAAAAAAAACCATGAGAATGAGATTATATACTTTCTGTTTGGAGTTGGACACATCTTCAGAGAAATAAATTCTATATGCTTCAAAAACATATATTCCAACCCACAAATATATTTAAATTTACAACAAACTATTGTGGGAATTAATTTGGACTTTTTTGGATGTATTCTTCCAAAAACTGCATAGCCAAGTACTATGCAACCGATGTAAACTGACCTTGGTATTTCACATAGCATAGCCTCTGGATAGTTTTTATCACTGGCCCAGATGGTGTTTGGCCTATGTATTTGAGTGGAGTGGTTTATTTTCTCCTTGATAGGTTTCAAATGCACAAGAAAACATTATACCCGTCTATCTGCATTTGAGTAGAACACAAACTGACTAATAGATAAACATTCTGTGTGAAAGTAAATAGCCTTAAAGTATACTGCCTTCACATTCCATTGATCAGCTCAGTCAGCAAAGTTTTCTATATTGTCACTAATGTTCTAAATATTTTGGTGAGAAGCATGCCAGAAGTGTAGAGTATTCCCATTTGTGTCACACATAAGGTCATTATGAACTGCCTCTTGAGTTTCTATTGATCCTTCTACTGAAGTAGTTTCCCTTCACTTCCTTTTTGTCCCTGTTGAAAATGTTACTGCAGTTGTGAAGAAAAAAAATAGGGGCTGGTAAGTAGACTGGCTCAAATCCCCTGGCCAGACGGCAAGAGATCTGGACTGGCTCATTACCTTACCTTCATTAGTAGCCTTCTTCAAATTCTTAGCAGTCAAAGAGGCCAAGACCATGAAGCCCCATTACTCAGTCGCACCATCACTGACTGCACACATTCAATGCTCAGGATGTGGTATCCACCCCCCCACCCCAAGCTCAAGAAAGGATGGTCAGAATAGAGCTCATTATTAGGCTAGTCCATAGACAAGCTCAAAATGCTGCCACGAAGAATCAAAGACTCACAGGAGAGCACTACTTCCTCAAAGGTCAGCCTTATCTCCCTCAACAGATCTTCATGTCTTCAGCATGCCCAATTTCCTAAGAGATCAAATCCTAGTATTCATTAGGCTAAATGAAATTCACACACAACTTCAGCTTCTGCCTCAATACATGGATTTTTGACCACTCATAGCTCAAAAGTAATTTTTAAGTCATTTAAAGCTAGAAGCCAATATGCATGACTTTATTTTCAGTTTTATAAATGAGTGTAAAACACAATAGTGCAGTCATATATTTGGCATTAACTCTTACTATCACAGAAATGTGGGTCAATACCGGATTTTCCAAAGTTGTCTAAGTAAGACTGGGTTTGTCAAAACTTGCCAGTTGCTTTCAAGTGAACACAGCATGTTGGCAGAAATGAAATGTGACGTCCAAAAGACTGAAAATAGGTCAGCACTGTGCAAAAGTAAACTTGTCAGTGAGATCAATATGAAGCTACAAGTTAATGGGGATATTAGAATCTCCTTACAATAAGGGATGTGTGCAGGGTAGCGCCAGAACACGATTGCAGTGTTTATTCACTTGTGAAAAGCAGAGGAAGTACTCGAATATTACTTTTTGTATCCTTAATGAAAGGCACTACTTTTTAATATGGAATATTTAATGTAAGAACAGGTTTAATTGATAGAAAATCATAGTAAATTTAATTCTAGTTCATCTGCTCAGTTTTTAGCAAGAAAAATAAGAAAAAAGGGGAGTAATGATCAAGCATCATAAAATCTCAGAAATATCATGATGTCCTTCATTAGCTTTCTCTATGTTAAGCATTTCAGAGAATTTGACATTGTAGATGAAATCAGTAAAAAAAAAAAAAAAAAAAAAAAAAATATGGAAGGAAAACAAAACAATAACAGAAAGACCTTTCTTAGGGCTTCTCATTGCATTTATTTAAAGTCTGTAAAAATGTACATCACTTTTTGAATACATAAAATGCCAGTGCTTTGCAACAGTTTTGTTACTGCATCTCTCAACTAAAAAAAAATAAAAATAAAATAAAATAAAATAAAAACAGGAAAAATACATTCAAAAAGCCAGGCTGTACTGCTTATGCATGGGCAGTGGCTTTGGGAGGCTATGGCCTACTCTTGTGTCGGTTCAGAGGCATTGCCGAACATCAGTCAGCTAGCAATGCCAAGTTGCACATAAAGCATTAAAGTATACAAAGAACAACTTGGGGAGCAGGAAAGGAGTGGGAAGCTAAGAAAAATGCTACATACACTGTTGGAGTAGGGGTGGGCCCAGGTGGAAGTGAGCATGAAGACTGATATTTTTCAGAAACTAGATTTATAGGAAAAGATGAAAGAAAACAAAGTAACACAATTTGGCAAGCTATATCGGTTAGTGTGTGTGTGCATGTGTATGTGTGCACATGTGTGTGTGTGTGTGTGTGTGTGTGTGTGTGTCTACTTCCAATTGTCTACTTGACCTTCCAGGAGAAATGTAACAAAACTGAGGTAGAAATGAATGTGGGAGCACTACAGCCCAGAAGATTTCAAAATGAGAAGCAAAATTGCACTGGCAAGAGAGGAGTCCAAAAGAAGGAGAGGGGATGCAGACATATTCTTTGTGGATATATAGAAGTTGGTTGGTTGTTTTCTATATTTATTTGTTTGTTTGCTTGTTTGTTTTGGCTGTTATCTTCTGCATTCTGTCAAACAGCATGGCAAGCCTATAAGCTAGATTAGTGAAGAGAATGACACCATTTCCAGCAGTTTTCAGGGAGAATTTGCAAACTACCACCACCACCAGCATTACCACCTCTTCAGGAAAAAGACAGTCCTAGCTTTTAGGTACTGTGACTTTCAGGGTCCTAAACAGGTCTTGTGGTTGACTGCTCCAGACACTAACACAAACTGAGTAAATAGCTTTCCATTAACCAGTGTACCTTTTAAGAATATTTTCACTTCGTTATCAAGGAGCAATGTACGAAGAACTCTTGCAGGTATTGATATAAAGAATTATTCTGCTCTGGTTAATTCCCCATAATTAGTGAAAGAACCTTTTAAAAAAATCCTTCCATTTTTACTTTAAATTGTAAATATTCAGTTGTATCACGCGTCAGTATTTTTCCGGATACATTCAAAGTAATTTTCCTTGCTATTTTCCAATTGTTGAGGTAAACATACATTTTAATATAAAGTAACATTGAAGCCTATCCCATTACTCTCAGCAGTACATAGTGCTTTCAACACATTCCTTTGAGGTACTGTACAAAACACAATCACTTTCCTGAGTTTTTGCAGACAAGAACATTAAAAGAAATGAACTGCAGAAATTAAGGTCCAGATTACCGTTACCCTGTTTTACCTGTTCTTAGCTTAATACTGCAGAACAGACAGGATTGAGGAATACTGTTGCTCTTAAAATGGCAAAAATCTGGTTTTCTGTCGAAACACAACCGTTCATCTCTTTAGTCCAATAATGTTTGAAGTTAAAGCTCTTTATATTAGCACATGCCACCAATGTAATTGTGAGGCAAACAAAAAATAAAGCACCACTCCAGGCACTTGACAGCAACTAAATCTCGAGAACAGCAGAATGGAATCAACACACGAGGCTCACGTCCTTCTGAAATCAACACACTTGCACCTTGCTCCTTGGTGAGTGTTGTCTAGCTTGAACCGAACTGAGCATCGGCAGATGCTTTCTGTCATCTGGGGCTTTCATATCCGAAGGTCTCATTTGATGCCTTCTTCCTCCAAATCTACCCTGACTCGAAAGATGCAACTTAATCGTCTTCTTCCCCAGTACCCTTTGCGATTTAAACACTACTGGAAAGGGGCTCTATACCCTATGTAGCAGGCTTTTTGTGTGTGTGTGTGCGCGCCAACATTCATCACATTTTTTATTTTTAAAGAAGTTATCACTGACTGCAACCAAACATTTTGTTCCATTCAACATACATATCAAGCTCTTTTTGAGATATGCTAGGCTGAATCTTGCAGAAAGCATTTTCAAAGTCTTGATACGTAACCGGCCTCAACTGGCTGGGCATAATGGCTGAAAGGTCTGTGGCTGGCATGGCATGGAGGGGGCCCACCACTGCTTCCTGACACAGATGAGCCACGTCTAGCCCAGAAAAGCCTTCTGTGCGCTGGACGAGCAGTGCAAACTCCTTGTCATTGAGACAGTAATTGTGCTGTGAGAGCAGTTGTACTATTATCTGGTGCCTCGCTGTGCTGTCAGGAAGTGGGATTAAAAGTCGTTTCATGAAGTACCTCCGAAGAGATTCGTCTATCTCTTCTGGTTTACTGGTGGCACAGATCACTATGATTTGGTCCTCAGCCGACGTTAGCACAGTGTCCAGCTGCATCAGAAATTCGGTTCTCATCCGACTGACTGGACTGTGTTCCTCACTCACTTGAGAGGAGAGAAGCATGTCAATGTCACTGACAAAAATCACTGAGGGCTGACGACATCTGGCCACGAGGAAAGAGGCGTGGATAATCTTCTCTGCTTCTCCTAACCACTTGGCAATAAGTCCAGAACCAGCGATTTTGAAAAACGTGGCCCCCAGCTGACTAGCTATGCATCTGCCCAATAATGTTTTGCCTGTTCCCCGAGGTCCAAATAAAAGGATGCTCCGAGGTAAGGCCGTCAGGCCACTGAACGCGTCTGACCTCAACACAGGCCATAAAACCTCCTCTTTAATGACAGCCTTTACCAGGTCGAGACCTGCGATGTCATTCCAGTCCACTGGCGGTCCTTGGGTGATAATCTCATTGGTTACCAGGTCAATGAGGTGCGTGTCTGTATTCTTCAGTTGCTCGTCCACGGAGTGGTTGGCTGAGGTAGCTGCACGGAGTCCAGGGCCTTGCATGGGGTGAGAGAGGAGCTGCCTGTGGTCCTCCCCATGCTCGCTCATCACTGGCGACGTGTACTTCCCAAAGGATTCGCTGGATCTTGATCCCAGTGAATTTTTAGCAGTACTGTAGGAAGGAGGGGTCAGAGCCCTGCTGGACTGGCTGCTGAATTTCCTTTGCTGTTCAGAGGACATTAGCTGCTTCGTTGGCTTAAATGCTAAGGATGATGTTTCAGCACTTCTGTCAAAGCCATTCCCCCGATTTGCGTTTGAAATGCTGCTGTCGGACATTCTGTACATAGGACTCTGTGTAGATCTCTGTTGGCCATAGCTGTAATTTCCATAACTGGAATCCATGTCTCCTTGCCCTGCCATATAGAAAGCTTTCCTTTTAAGAGAACTTGCCGAACTGTTTGTCAGAGCCGAGGGTGCGATCGGTGTCAAACCGTGACCCTGGTAGGTGTAGCCAGGAACAGTGGTGGGGGGCAGGGGTGTGGGAGCAGGAATTCCTGAAGGCAGATATGCGGAAGGAGGAGGGGGTGCACCCCCAGGACTATACCCCGACCCCACAGCAGTCTGAGGAGGATAGCTAGCAGAGGGGTAGCTGTAACTGGAAAGGTTAGAAGTCCCGTTGTAGCCTGGGACCAGGGCTGGTGGCGGAGGAGGCGGGGGTGGCGGCTGTAGGAGCCCAGAGCTATGCAGAGGAGAAGGATGAGGTGAAGGGAGTGCAGGTGCTGGCTGGCTACTGTAAGTAGAATGCAAATACGAGCCGTTGTATCCTGGGGCATATTCCTGAGACGGGAGCCCTGTATGAAGACTAGGTACAGTGTGGCTTCCACAGGTACTACTCGAATAACTAGGTTCTGTCAGGTTGCTGGCCACCCCAGGAGAGCTCCCTATACTTGCAGAGACATCTGCTGGAGGGAGGGCTGAACTAACTCCAGCTTTGCTGGCAGTGATAACATCCGGAACACAGTTCATGGGATAGACAGCGTCTGAATTCAAGGAAGGCTGCCAGGGTTCACTTTCATTCTTCCGACCATTCACTAGTCCTGATGGTGCATCTGAGTAGTTGCTGAGTACGGGTCGGTCCACAGGGCCTTCCAAAATGCCAGAATACTTCTCTGCATATTTTTTTAGTAGGTTGGATGCCGTCAGAGCAGATATGTCGTCGTTTGCCCAGGCGTACTGGTACGTGCGCTGCAAATGACCTCTGTAAGCTTCAACTTTGTGGGCAGGAGATCGAGTGGTGGAGGTGATGTCAAAGTGCTGTTCGGGCCACTGGGCGTGCTCCGGCGTCCACTGCATCTTCAAGCCTGAAGATTTGGGGGGAGAAGGTTAATTTATTTAGATACTCATCAGAACTATTAAAGCTTTTCCACCCAACTTCTTTTGTTATCCATTATTTTCTACCAACGATAGTGACATTATAAAGGATTTCCACAGTTTATAACACCTATTATGGTCTCTACCATGCATACATCTGGAAAAGGGACTGAATTTCAGCCCTGGATAAAAAGTAAATGGAATTTAAATGAAAACTCTGTAGAAGACCTACAGTTTTTCCATTCTTGAGTAATAAGCAAATTTATTTCTGCTAAGCCCATAGAGTTACTTGCTACACACACACAGAAACACATATATATGTACACACACATCCCTGTCAAATTAGGATTCAATCACAGGTTCTCATAATATATAATATGCATACATTTTAAACATCTAGCACGTGATAGTATTAACATGTGCCATATCTAGCTATCCTGCCTCTTCACACCACAGTTTCTGTTTTATATTTTAACCAATATAAAAATGAGACACAGCTGACAGATCACATCTAGGATACCTCTCTTATTTGGTACTGAACACCTAGTTAGCACAGTATAATGCTCCCTGTGCAGAACAATATGACACAGACATAGCAGGTCATTCCATAATCCAACTCTCATCTAAAGTGGTCCACGACAGTTTCAAATCTGCTTCGTGGAGTGCAGCAAAGCAATCTCCCAGGCAGCGCTCCACCGCTTTCATCACACAAAGCCTACAACTCGGTATGAATTACAACTGGCTCCTTTCTGCCTCTCAGTTCTGTTGTTGAAACTCTGAAAAAAAAAAAAAAAACAAGCATCACTTGTCTGTCGGTCTTCTAGCTAGTGTTCTCCTTCCTTCTGTTATCATCCTTCCCTCTGCCTTACAGCTTCCAAGGTACTAAGAGGGGAGAATATATATATATAAATATGTATATATATATATTCATATATATTTATGAAGAGAGTAAGGGGGAGATAGGAAAGAAGCAGGTAAAAGGGAAGATAAGAACAGAGAGAATCTGGATTCTGACTCTTTACATTTATGTGTAGTGGCATATACTCGAACAGTACAACTAGAAAATGAGATGCTACGTGTATGTAACTCTATCATCTGCTACTAAGTGAAGGAAGGTGACCATGTAGCCAACTACGCAGGACTATTTTCTCATTTAAGAGAAGACTTCCCTGGTTGTCCCAGTGGTTAGGAATCCACCTTGCAATGCAGGTTTGATCCTTAGTTGGGGAACTAAGATCCCATACTCTGTGGGGCAACTAAGCCTCAGCACCACAACTGAGCCTGCATGCACAGTGCATGGCAATGAAAGATCCTGAGTGCAGCAACTAAGACCCAACGCAGCCAAATAAACAGATAAATATATTCTAAAAGAGAGAGAAAATATGAAGCAGAGTTAGAGAAGCATTTGAATTTTACAGTTTACAGAGAGACCTTAGACATTACCTTACTTCCCACATTAGGGAACCAGTACCCAAAGGGATTTATAATGTACCCTTGAGGACTCTCATATACTTAGTTACAGAAGAGCACTGGAACCCTGTTCTATTTCCCAGTGCTGACTCCTCCTAATCTCTTCTTGATTGGAACACTTCCTATTCTGATACAGCTATATTAAGCAGGCTTCCTTAATCTCCTTTGTATTACCCTAAGTGAATTTTGCAAACTCTCTTGTGCCCTCTGGCAGCGATTCCTTGATAAGAAGGAGGTCTGGTCTAAATGAAGCATCTGTGGCATCAGCTCCCTTCTGAATTACCGCAGTCTGTGCTGACAGCTCCTACCCCCTTATGCTTTCCTCCTCCAACCCCTTTAGCTCTTCATTACCTGACTCTGGCTTCTGACATGGCCAGCTTTGACTTACTGAGCTAAACTGAACAGAGCACAGAGTTTGGTAACAGAATGGCATGTTGATTCCCTTCTGACTCCCTCTTCCTTGTTTGCAAAACCACTGCACCAGACACTGGAAGTTAATTAGCAGGATGATGCTGTGCTAATTGTGTTAATTTACAAGGTTTTAGTCAAAGAGAATCATGCCAGGGCTGGCACTGCTGTCATGCTTCCGACTTAATGATTAAGAAATACTGAAAACAAGGTGGGAAGGATTGCAGTAATTACACAATAAATGAATAAAGTAACAGGATTCATTTGCAAATATATTTTACTGCAATTGTACTCATTTGCATTTGGATTTTAAAAAAGGATCCATGTAGATATTCATTTGCAAATCACCATCTCAGTTAAATTAAATCTGAATGCTGCACTGTATAACTTAATCAAGTCTCATATATGTGAATATATAATGAATTTTTTAGTAAAAAAATCTAAATACCTTACTTCTCTTGTATACACAATAGATTCTTTACTTTTCTTCATCTCCCCCCAAATCATCATGTTTCTCTTTTAAAACTGTATTTTAAAAAATAATCTTATCAATTGGAAAGAATATATTATAAAGTCCTGATAAAGTGTAGCTTGCATCATTTCACTTAAGAGGAACTCTGGGTTGTGTCGGCGGGGGGCGGTGCAGGGGAGTCTTCTAGGAAGAACTAAAGTGATATTCTTAATTGTTTCTGCTTTCTCAATCATTACTTTTTAAGGGGGAGGAAAACACACCGCAAAATGGGTGAAATGACCGAGACCACACTTAAAGGGGAAAAGATGCAATTTTAATGAAGCAGCATTTCAGGAATCATATTTTCATTAAATTCAACTGGAAATTATTAAGAGCAAATCACCAGGAACCAATCGCAAGTAATCAGTATCTAAATTCTTCTAGTGTCATGGGATTTACTTTCAAGCCTTATAAAAATGAGAGAATATTAATGTGACTGTAATGTAGAACTGTCTAAAAGACCTACAAATTCATTAGTCCTGTAAATTATTTCCAAGGAATTTCTATTAGGATTTTTTTTTCCTTAAAAGATTATCAAAATACAGAGTTGGGAAAACAAGAAAACACATATGCCATCAGTAAGAATTTGATTATATTGATACAGAAGAAAAATGAATAAGTGTCTTGAAAAAAGGTCTCAAAAATAATTTAGAAGTCACACACAGGCAATGGAATTTTTTTCACAAACACAACACATACACACACATACACACACACACACCCATAAAAGGTCTGGCTTCCTTGGCATTATTCAACAAATATACATAACAAACATGATTTTTTCTATTTAAAAAAGTGTCTATTTTTTTAAAAAATGAGACCGCTTTAGCTTTAGAATAATTATTTTAAAAAATAAACAGAAAGGGCAACTTTCACCTCCACTGGGCTTGAAATTTTCCTTGTAAATTAATCATTTGTAAAATATATGCACAAGTTTTTTTTGTAAGTTAATAGTCACTGTGAAAGACAGGAATATAACATTTAAATAAAACAGGTTGGCCATTTTCACTGGGTAGTAAAATGCATAGTTTAACTGCACAGTTTCACTCTAGCAAAAATAATTAAATTTCTTAAGATTTCTATTTCATCTGAAATTAAGCAAAAATCCTATCAAAATTATTTATTTGGAACAATTACCAGATACACCATTGCCTTTTGATTCTCATGCTATTTTTGGATGTGCTTACCAAGATAATTGAAAGTTAGTTTATTGATTCATACTAAATAACAACCTAATAAGCAAGGCTGCAAAAGTTAAGATTGAGCTTCCATTAAATAACCTTAAGAGAACAGAATTATTCACATCCCCTGAAACATGAGTTTTATTGTACTTTAAAATCATTAATAGCATTTGTTTTTTTTTTTAATTTTTTTACACGAACTCCCAAACATGAACCCCCCTCCCACCTCCCACCCCACATCATCCCTCCAGATCATCCCCATACCTCAGCCCCAAGCATCCTGCATCCTGCATTGAACATAGACTGGCAATTCATTTCTTACATGATAGTATACATATTTCAATGCTATTCTCCCGAATCATCCTACCCTCTCCCTCTCCCTCTCCCTCTCCCTCAGAGTCCATATGTCCGCTCTACACATCTGTATCTCTTTTGCTGTCTTGCATACAGGGTCCTCATTACCATCTTTCTAAACTCCATATATATGTGTTAGTATACTGTATTGGTGTTTTTCTTTCTGGCTTACTTCACTCTGTATTTTGAAAGTATAATAGCTAAACCATAAACTAGTTCCTAATATTAGTAGGAGCTCAAGAAGCAGTGTTCAGAAGACTGTCCTGACCTGTAGGAGCACAAAGAACTTTTTCCTCAGTTTCTTGAATTTCAATACTAGTTAGAAATAGAACACGGAGAAGGCAATGGCAACTCATTCCAGTACTCTTGCCTGGAAAATCCTACGGATGGAGGAGTCTGGTAGGCTGCAGTCTATGGGGTCGCAAAGAGTCATGAAAA
This sequence comes from Oreotragus oreotragus, assembly GCA_006410675.1. Lineage (NCBI taxonomy): Eukaryota > Metazoa > Chordata > Mammalia > Artiodactyla > Bovidae > Oreotragus > Oreotragus oreotragus. The sequence continues at coordinate 258,955 of SJYX01016238.1, forward strand.
TGAAACTTCTTTTCATTGTCATTATTATTGTTCTATTTATTTGTGCTGATAGTTCTGATGTGCAATGGAAGAAAAATGTAGAGCCAAATGTTCTTTAAACAAACTATCACACTCCCTTTGATTACACTGCTGTTATCTGTAAGAAGTAGCACATGCGTGTCATTTAACTTGGCACCCAAATAATAAGATGGGTTTTTTTTTTTAATTAATTAATTATTTTTTTTAAAATTTTTTTTACACGAACTCCCAAAAGCTTTTATATGGTTTCTCTTTGGAACATGAAGAGAAAAACCTCAGAAACAATATTATTTTAATGTTATTAGAAACAGGACTCCAGCACAATAACTCCCACTGCTGTCTAGAAATAGCTTAATAGGAACAATAAAAATTCAGAAAACAGTGGAAAGTAAGAAAAACAGTTCAAGATAATTGAAAAATTGTTCCAAAACATCAATTTTATTTTTGAAAGTATCATAAAATTCTTAAGAAAACAGCTGGCAAATTTCACAATGCAATGTGTTTGTTTTTAAAATATGTAATTTAATAGAAAATTGCTTTTAAGATACCTTAAGTCTTCACAAAGATGACAGATACTATAGTAAAAAGCCACTAGAGTGGGTTACCATTTCCTTCTCCAATAGTAAACAGCCTAAGCATTTTGTTATTTTATTGTAATAGGATGAATTTATGTATATATAATTGAACAAGTCCATATTTCCCATAAAACTGGTCAATTTGGATAACATTTTCCATTTTTATCATTACTGACCATTTTATAACCTAGATTTAATTACTAAACAGTTGCCGCCTCATTGCTTTATTTCTTCTATTTTACTCTTTAATTAGTTTGACACAAAACAACTGTGGCATCCTTAAAAGTTTTGTCACAGCTTCAAAATGATAAAGAAACTGTTACACAGAAAAATGAAGGACATAAAAACAACTTGCAAAATAGGAGGAAATTGGGAATAAAAAACCAGGTCTTCTAGAAAGTATTTTTAGCATATATTCCTGGAAATATTAATCTAAGACTGCCCCACCCCCACTCCTAACATACGTATGCTATTCAAAGTTCACAAGGTCTGTAAAGCTGCTCTCTTCTACAAGGTCCCCATAGGGTAATTCTGGCCGGCAGGGACTCTGCCTTCATTTGCAGGTTTTCTCAGACTTCCTAAGGGCAGGCACCTGAGGCAAACACCTGCAGGCATGGCAGGCTTGCTCTAAAAGCTGCAGAGCGCTCACACAGGCCTGCGTGACATCCTTACACCTACTACACTCCTTTGGCCTACTGTACTTCTGAACCTTTCATTATCTTAAAAAAAAACAAACTGGACATTATATTTACCAAGATTCTCTCTAGAAAACAAACACTACTGGTGTAAATACAATAATGTAATTATTAGCCTAATAATAATTAGGCTCCTTAGCCTAATAATGCAACAGATTCATCGTCTGCTAGGTAGGAAATGGCAGAACTAACACAGAACATTCAAAATTTCAAGTAGACAGTAGCAAATACATTCACTAAATAATAAGAGACATCTGAGACATAAAGGACAGACTTTTGGTCACAGTGGGGGAAGGAGAGGGTGGGATGATTTGAGAGAGTAGCATTGAAACATATATATTACCAGATGTAAAAGAGATAGCCAGTGGAAATTTGCTGTATGATGTAGGGAACCCAAAGCTGGTGCTCTGTGACACCCTAGAGGGGTGGGGTGGGGAGGGAGATGGGAGAGAGGTTCAAGAGGCAGGGGCATATATGTGCCTATGGCTGATTCATATAGATGTAGGGCAGAAACCATCCCTATATTGTATCACACAATTATTCTCCAATTAAAAAAAAAAAAGTAGTTTGAGAGGGGGACTTATAAACTTCCTGGTACTGAAAACTGGCTCCATGCAGAATCTACTTACCTTTATCCTTCAAGGGGAGTGATGACCAATTGAAATGTCCCGCAGACTAAGAGCATTCTCCTTTTGTGTACCCACCCTCATAAGCCAAGAGGCCAACACAGCAGTATCTAGTATGACCTGTCCTAATCTGTTTGATCTGAAATCTTCCTTAGTCCATTTCCTAGTAACTCTTAGACTGAAAATGTGATGTCATATTTAAAAGTAGTATCAAGTGAAAAATGAAGGGTACAAACACAGAAATATACACTATCCCTAATCGATTTAAATAGGTTCCATCTTTAGAACACCAAAATGAAAAGTCCTTTATAAACTGAATATGATATAGGAACTATACATCTTAATTAGTCAACAAATCGAGGGTCCACTATGTGTATAAAGCCTTGTGGGCCAATGCTAAGAAATTAAATCAAGGGGATCCATTTACCAGACAACAAACTTTTCCAGCTTTCTGCATTCTTTATAATTTCACATTCTAATGTCTCTTAAACTTGGATTTTAGAGATGAGGGGATCTTTCTAATGACCTAGACCCCAATCCAGACAGCCTCCGCTATAGTTCAGTACTTCACTTGTCATGGAGTACTGTGAGGTTGAATACTATCTAACACAGTATTTTATTTGGAGGCACTACTGGATTGTTGGGATAGAATGGACTGGAGAAAACATAAAGGTCCTAGAATTTTGTCTGAAGAGTTAATATCCTGAGTGTGAAAATCAGACCACTGGCCCTGATCCATGCCTACACGTATTTGTTCTAATCCTGGTGAAATCATATAAGTGTATCATGTAAGTTTTTTCAGCCATTAAATATAGACAATAATGGTATCATATACCTTATCAGGGGGCTTCCCAGGTGGTACTAGTGGTATAGAACCCATCTGCCAATGCAGGAGCCGCAGAGAAAAGCGAGTTCTATCCCTGGGTCAGCAAGATCCCCTGGATAAGGGCACCGGCAACCCACTCCAGTATTCTTGCCTGGGGAATCCCATGGTAGAGGACCTTGGCAGGCTGCAGTCCACAGGGTCACTCGCACAGAGTCAGACAGGACTGAAATGACGGCACACATGCACATATACCTTACTGGATTGTTACTAAGGTTACCTAAAGCAGCAATATTTGTGAAAATTGTTTCCAACTGTGACCTGCTACACAAGTGTTTCTTGTTATGCATTTATTTCGAAAAGGCCAGAGATGAATTAAACACAAAACAAAACAAAACTGACTAGACAGAAGAAAAACTAAAACAACTCCTAGAATTTATAAATCACTTTTTCTTCAACTTCTGGACAGCTACTGAAAAGGAAATTTTCTACTGGGTATGTTGGTTGTAAGAAAGGTACAGAAATTCTTTCGTACTTAGCAAAACACAGAACATGATCTTCTTAATCAAAAAGATGTCAAAAATTCAAACTATTGTATAGTATTTATTCTTAATGGTGTTTGTGACTCACTGCAGAGACCACAAGTAAGAAACAATAGAGGACTAAAACCAGTTAAGGATGATCTCACAACCCACAGTCTGAAAATAAGACATTCTAATTATACAGTAATACTGTCAAAGATTTTTCTCTTTGAGTCATACTTTCATACCTCAAGAATCCAAATTATGATACAGTTTGCAGCAAATTACTCCCTCCCTCTACTCTATCTCATTTGCATAAAGCAATCCTTTTTAAAACTCACAAAGGCATTTATGGCTAAATGGTGCTTAGTAAATATAGTTTAAATACTTCACCATCCAATATAGGGAAATTGCTACCTGACAGCAAGAAGGCAGCATGTAACCTGTAACTATGTTTTGTTTGGCCAGTCCAGAGTTTTAAAAATCAGTCAACTTTATAATAAAAGAAACTGTATTTCCATATATCCCACTCTTTCAAGATAAGCTGATTGATCTTATAAGACTAGATCTCATTCTTGCCTGGCAACCATTGGCCAAATTTGAGGTCCCTCTAGACATGGCATGCCCTCTCTACTTTGTCATGACACTCCAACTTCCTATTACAACATCAGATTATTTCTACAGTACCTGCTGGTCACATAAACCGTTAAAATTATGACTTCACTCTGAGGCTTCAACCTTCAGTTTTTCCACTTAAGTACATTTTCTTGAAAACCAGCAAGTATAGTACTTTAAAACTTAAAAAGTAGTGCCTTTAGATTAAAATTTTTCCAAATTCTTTTTATTAGATGCATTCCTGCCCTCCCACTCAAAGCACAGGGAAAATATCTGATATTCTCCTTGCTGATTCAGTGTCACTAGTACAACAGTGTAACATGAGAAATGATTCCTTAAGAACACTGGTCTCCAGACTGCTGCCATTTCTGTGTTCACCCCCCTGCTTGCTTTGATTTGTTAGACATTTTTTCTAGTTGTTTTCCACATTAGTCTCCACCATTCCTAATATGCTCCCTGAATATGCCATAGGTTCTGATTCCACAAACCAATACTTCATTTAATAGTAATAGTCAATTATCACTTCTAGTACAATTTATGAGACTTTAAGTTACTCCAAACTTATGCTACTTAATTCTTATAGGAATTTGTTGGGTAGATGATATCTGGATAAGCAACTGATCTTATTATGTATGTCATCATTTTGGGCTTTAAAGGCAAGTATTCAATATTACAGGCATCATGACTTGGACTAGAATGGCATAGACTCTGTCTTTCAAGTAAATTTGTGGATAGCTTATGATCTGAATCAGTTTCCCTAAAATGCATTACATTTTATTCACGGCAACAAAATATTCACTCATCAAAATGTGACCAAATATAAAAATGTTTATTTGCCAATATTTCATAATCAGGTTGAAACTTGGTATGTATGGGTCTCATAGGTCATCATTTTTAACATTCAAGACACATATATAAGAGAATGACTGCATTTATGAGGATGAATGCATAAGCACTTATGCAAAGCAAGCTACATTGATGAGAGAAATATCACTTTAGGCCACCAGTCTTGTGTTCAATACATTAGCAAGACAGACAGCCTAATACCTGAAGCAAACCATAAACAGAAGGATTGTTGGTTTTTCAGCTGCTGAGTTGTGTCTGACTCTTAACGACCCCATGGACTACAGCATGCCAGGCTTCCCTATCCTTCAACAATTCTTCTATTTTAAATAAGGCACACAAGAAAGCAAGGGCAGAAACTGAGTGATAAATTAGGAAGCTAGTACTTAGCTTCAGGTGAGGGATCCTGGAAGTATGGACGAGGGTTAGGACAATTTAAATAAATAATTATTCTTCTCCTGTGAGGGTCATAAAGTTTACCATATTCAAAAGTATTCAAGTGAACATACAATCACATCACATAAAACCCATATATTTTAAAATAATAGTTTAGATTTGTGGGTTTTCCTCTTTGCAGGGGGTAGTTTTACAAAAGCATATGTATACAAGTTTTTGAATAATTATCTAAATCAAGTAAAAAGCAGTGTCCAAAATTTTGTGCATATCCTACCATAATTAATTCAAAAGAATGCACAACTATGTATATACACACAATTTAAAATATACAAATGATTCATACTCTGAATCTTAGTACTTAGTGTCAGGTGCTATCAAGTATTGCAAGGGGAACAGTTTGAGGGTTAGTGGGTAAGACGACTGATATTCCCATGTTGAATCAGATGTAATCTTGTTTATTCCACCTCTGTGAATGATTTTAGACAATTTTAATCACTTTAAATAGTGCTTTGTAGTTAACCTTTAAAGTTGTTACTTTATGGCCTTTCATTACTCATTCTGTCTCTCCCCTTTTTCCATATACGTTTTCAATCCATTAAGGCCATCTACCCTTCCCCCGCTCCAGTTCTTTCTGTCATACTAAGACCATCAGGACACACCACATATGTCCACAGGGACTGCCAGGGCTAATGAATATGTATGTTCTGTGTCACAACAGAGCACTCCCCTTGTTCTGCAGTATCAACCCTCTTATGTGTGTAAATAACAGGTGAGCTGCAGCGTGCAGGGATAAATGGGGTTAACACAACCTGAAAGCCCCATGCTAGATTCATAGTATCCAGCCTGTATGACTGATCCAGAAAGAGAAAGCCAAATGCCGCAAGTACTGTGCATTTCCTGTGTGTTCTGAATATTTATTTTAAAAAAGGACTCTGCTGAGATAACATTACCATCTTCCTAAAAGTCTGAGGTAATTTCAGTTGATTCTCCAGATACTCTTGTGCCATATAAAATAAATTTGCACTTTTAATTAACACAAACCAGCCATGGTACCAATCTTGAATTATGACATGGCTGGTTAATGTCCTTGTTCACACTGCTAAAATGTTATGTTAATCGTTATGGGTACGTAGTGCTATTTGTAAATAGTTATTTGCATGCGCCTATTCTATTTCAAGTATATATAAGTCCAAAGCTCAATTTAGTTATATTTAAGCTGAACTACATTCATTTTTGCCCAATATGCCATACTGACAGAGGTCAGTAAACAAGTTCAGAATCTCCCAAGCTCCATGACCTTGTATAAGATGGAATTTGCATTTAACCTCTTTTTGTGTTCCTTTGAAACCTTGCTCTAAAAAAGACAGTTTACATAAAATAAATTATTAAGACTACTTATTTAATTTGGTAGTCTCTCTCATGTAATTAGACAAAGGAGTAAAACTACTATTTACATGTAGGTATACAACTCCAACCATTCTCCTTAAAAACTCGTCACTTAAGGTGACTCTAAAGTGTGCAAAGCCCAGACAAAACTTGTTTAGGTTACTCAGGCATTTTTCTCTTTTTGACAATCCGTGCATTAATTTTTAATACAATAGCAAAATAGTGCCTTAGACTTTGATAAAAATATTATATAGTCAGGGCTGGGTGACACAGTACATTAATTCAGTGTCCTTCACTCCTGGGACCTGTGTATAATTTAGTTCAGCCTGAAGAAAATAACTTTAATCTGAAGGCAAAGGAAAGCAACACATGAAATGAGTTTTGGTAGGTTTAGTGTTATTTTGTCCATATAAGACAACATATGCAGAGAAACTGCTACAGAATACAACCAACATGGTCAGGGATTAAAAGTGAAGAGCTCTTAGTAACAACAGTAATTTCCTCTCTTCTCCATTCTCCCTACCTGGCCCAATTCTATGGTTTGGCGAAAAAAATCTGAGTACCATCACCATCTGTAATTCTGCTGCTCTCATTTCCAGATAAACAGAACACTGTTAAAGTGCAGTGTGAATGGCAGTCCAGTCATTAGCACGACTGGGTCTTCCTTTTGTAAAAACAAAGAATGCTGCGCAGTGAAACAGACACAGAGGAAAGGTTTATAACATCCTTAAAGAAAGTGGCATTTCCTTGCCTAGAGAGGGTGGCCAACAAAGTAATCCTTGGGGAAAGCTAACAATAGAAGGTACTACAAAAAAAGAAATTGTTTCTTCAGATTCCATCTTAAGTGCATTCTCCATGACAATATTCAACTGTATAGTTTCATCTACTGTTAGTATACACAAGGTCATTGTGATTAAAAAAAAAAAAGAAGAAAAAAAAAAGCTTAGGTTTTGACTAAATTGAATAAATGGTTGATCCCCTGGCATTTGTCATATGAAATACAGATCCCTCTTTTTTTGCATATAAGTAGGTAAGAGTTACTCAGTTATGTCTGACTCTTGTAACCCTATGAACATAACCCAGTAGGCTCCTCTTGTCCATGGAATTCTCTAGGCAAGAATACTGGAGTGGGTTGCCATTTCCTTCTCCAAGGGATCTTCCCGACCCAGGTCTTCTGCATTGCAGGCAGATTCTTTACCATTGAGCCAACAGGGAAGCCCCTTTTGCTCATAAATTCTACTTTAATCCCAATCCAGCTCTATTCTGTTATGAATAAACACAGTTTACTTCAATTTAGCAGTGAAATGTAAGGTTGCTCTCAATCAGTCAATAGAATTCAAAGATGTTAATGATGTTACTTCTATATGGTGAACACTATTCTATAATTTTAAACTTCTTACTGATGATAATGAACTATTTTATTGGCCTCAGTTTTGCATAAGCTCCAGTATTTGCTAATAATTTTAAGGAAAAGGAAGTTATTTTCCCAGTCATATTTATAAATTAGTAGATAATCTGAAAGAAATTTAATCCAAATTTGTTAGTTTTCATTGCTTGTGTTAGAAGAGTAAATAAGTCAAATCTTCCTGCTACCTCTTCAAATAGTGTACATCCTATTTACCCAAAGTTTCTAAACAACAGGAAAACTAGAACCCTGCAGGTGATACAGGTAGGTTATAGAGGAAAATCAAATCTAGGCACTTGTATATGTGTGCTCAAGTATTCTGTCTATAGTTGTGGAAAGGATATAGAGAAAATGGGGAAAGATGACAGGGAAGAAAAAGATTTTAAAAAATGCTTGTATCCTAAAAATGATCTGTTTAATTATTTATAATCTGAGTCCAAAGCACATTCTAAGTTATTTAACTAGCATGTACGCATAACATTTTAATCAAATATAAGTATCACTTAAAAGGTTTTTATAGCTATATATTTATTTTTGGTTTGAATCAAGTAATACATTTCAAAAAGTTTCCATAGCTAATAAAAATTAAAAGTCTTATTTATCAAATACAATATGAACATTGCTTTCTTATGCATTTTCAAGGAGGTCTAGGTTTACATATGTAAAGTTTTTTCAAGAAGAAAACCCAATGACAATATTGTATACTGACATATGTTCTCAATTTTATTCAAAAAGAAAAACACCTCATTAGAATCTTGTTAGATGAAATGTTCAAGAAATCCTTGAAATGCAAAAATTAAAACATATAATAACTGACTTAGGAAAGTACTCCAATTGTAAATTTAGAATTGTTCTTGTGTTTTCTGTACCAAAGTGTTTTTTTTTCTCCCCTTAAACAGAACAGAAAATTCACAGAATTAATGAATCATAGATTTAAAAGTGCATTCCTCCTCACTGAACCTTTAATTGAAACTCCTTTTAAGTAAATACCTGGAACTGGTCTCCTTTTAAGTAAATCTTTTTGAAAGCATCCAAATGCCTACAAGAGTACTATAATTCCTTTATATATGACTTTTCAGTCTTATGGGCATTACATGATCACTTAGCTAACTTGAGAAGTTTTTCAGGTTAGCACGTTTTATTGTGCTTTCCTTTTTTAAAATGCTTCTACATCCAGCCATTGTTTTCATATTTTACTTCAGAAATTATTTTATCCAGTTCAGTGTCAAATGATATTATACTTAAAAAATAATCTATTCAGGAAATATAAAATAGTGGATTGCAAACCCAGTCATAGCCCTCAGAAGCATTAAAATGTTACTAGAATGCCCGAATGACAGCAATGACAGCTTAATCACTTAAAAGGCTTTTTACATTAACAATTTTTTTTCTTCCAATTTGAGCAGTATATTCAGGCATGATTTAATAGGAGGTTAGCTGTTAAATGCGGCTAAATAACATACTTTTTAAAAATATAAAAATCAAGTTTAGTGTCTAATGAACATTCCTTTACACTTTCTGATGTATTAGTGCACATTCATAAAACTGGGCTTCTTTTATTTTTTCCCAATATATTAAAAAAAAAATCAGTGAGATAATTTGCATGCACAATCCAACAGCTTTCTGTATTGTTATGATTTTAAGTAGCAGATCCATGGATAAAACATAATTGAAAGGTGAGCCTATTAATCTGGAGAATAACCTCCACAATCCAAATAGGAAAGGATCATGTTTAAGTCTCCATCTCATTTACAGTTGTATATTCCTCAGGAAAAAAAAAAAAAAGAGAGAAACTAAAGGTGACCTTATTTAGACATATTAGTTAAGGCAGCCTTTGCTGTTTTTAAGCAAACATGATTGTGACTCCACTTTGTCCATCTAGTTTCCCAGTGTGTAAATTGGATGATGACTTAGACAATTCTGTCTTCATTAGTGAACTATGGAAAGGAAATACAGAGGTGGCTTTTTATTTTTTAAACTCTGGAGTGTCTTGTAGCCAGATTTTGAAGGAGCAGGGAAAAAAAAAAGTTATATATACATATATAAATTTTTTGCTAGACAAGCTGTCGTAATTGAAATGAAGTCTAATCAGACTCATTACTGTTTTCAGCAATTTGCACCACCAAAGATGCTTATTAGGTAACTGTGTTTAATAAACCACTCTTTAGAAAAATACCAGTAATGAGCTCTTAACAGCCAATCTTTAGCGTGAATGTAATGTGAAAAGTGTTCCTAGCGCTGAATAGATTTTCACATTTAGTAGTGTCATAATTAAGCTCCATGAATTGTTGCTGTGATGTTAGATTTATTACAATAATCTTTTTTTTTTTTCTGCTTGGAAATGCAATCGTCTTCTATTAGAGTTAGATTATATTCAATGTACAGCAAATTTTTGTCTAGTGCAAAGCTGGTCGGAAGGTTTTTCAACTGAGGATTTGTTAACAAATGATAAAGAACTGATAACTGATAATTGATTATAACTGATAATTGATGTTATCTATCAAGATTTTCCTCATCAGCATCCCCACACCTCAGAAAAAAGCCTTCCTGTCACTTGATTATACATGAAAAGTTACCCAAGATATAAATGTAGTATCATCATTAAAAGGAAAAAATTGCATTTCTATCACTAAGTTAAAAGATGAGAAAAAAATTGACATTCTGAAAGGAATATTTGAAGAAATGTTGGCCTTTCATAATTGCAGTTTCAAATAATGCTATACTGCTTTTTTAGACTGGAGAAGCAAACTGCAACCCACTTCACTATTGTTGCCTGGATTGTTCTTAAAAATGTGAATAACATTTTCCTCTTTGAGTCTTCCTTTTCATAGCACTCTTTACTAAGACCTTCCTTAACATTAAAAAACAGTACTATATATATACACATACGTTATTTATATGCACTAAGGTGGTCATGAGAGTTAGTTAGTCTTCTTATTGATAAGAGCCAAAAAAAGAAGGCTTGCTACATACCTCTAAAGAGAGGAGTTCTTCCATGCAAGATGATGCATGTGCTAAAATAAGTGTATACCTATAGAGTCTATATTGATTAGTCTATTGATAAGAGTATATCCAGAGGTATTTCCATGTATATAAAATCGTATAGAAGGAATTGAAAATATTTCTTGAGACTTATGAGGAAGCTCTTGAGCATGTTGTCATGAAAATGTCTCACACGATAAGGTAAATATCTTTTGTTTGCTAAACAAACATTCTGAGACTATTCCATAAAGAGAGTCAATAAATGAAAAAGTACAAAAAACAAACAAACTGAAACCCAGGAGACCAAGAGTTCATACCCACTCATGAGAAAATGTTAAGAAGGATTCTGTTAGTGAATGATTCCTCTTCTCCCAATACTCTCTCATTTCTTCTTACCTCAAGCTTCATGACTCTTAATTGGAGCCAATAAGCTTCCATATCTGTTTTTAGCTTTCTGAATCAATAGCTATGAGAACTGAGACTGTCAAATTAATGGCTTGTTTCATCTGATTTTGTGGAATGCACTTCTTTGCATTACAAAGCAGAGAAGAAACCAACTCATTCCCTTATGAATTCTTATAGCTTTCAGATCAAAATATCTTCCAGTTTCTTTGTCTTGACTGAATTCGTATTCAGAACCACAGAAGACAAAGCCAGTGCATGAAACTACTAGAAACCTATATTTACATGCCTAAATGACTTACAGATAGAGAATGAAAACAAAAAATTAAGAGAGGGTCCCTTTCAGTGCCTTTGGAATGCCTTATAACCTTGAATAACTTAATTTCTGAATCATAGAATTTATAAATGTTTTAGAAAAAAGAGTGGATGCTTTGTACATTTGAATTTATTACAAAAGTGAAGAGGCCCTAAGATGTCAAATAATATGATGGTAATAATATTAATGATAAATATGAGCAATTCTTTTGGTAAGCTTTCAAAATAACTTTCCATAATGATGAAGATATAGTTTTAATTACAAATTTCAATTAGGAATTGAGTACTTAGTTAATAGATAGTTTACCTAGCTTTAACCCTGAGTTATAGAAGGTTGGCAGAATTGGCCTTGGTTTTATTTTTAATTTGAGAAAAATAATCTAGGGAGTGTGCACAGAAGAAATTTTAGTGCAGAGAATAAAAAAATAAATATAACAAGTTATGATTACAAAGCATAATAAAATGGTAGTGGTAATGGGGAGATCTGTATTATCAAGATTTTCAGGAGAAGGTAGGTTTCAAACTTAACTTATTGGCCATACCATTGAGACACTGGTCTGAACATGCAAAGAAGTCACATACTTAAGCTTGCAAATAATTTTTAAAAGAACTAGGGTTCATTCGGGGAAGGCAATGGCACCCCACCCCAGTACTCTTGCCTGGAAAATCCAATGGACGGAGTAGCCTGGTGGGCTGCGGTCCATGGGGTCGCTAACAGTCGGACAGACTGAGCGACTTCACTTTCACTTTTCTCTTTCATGCATTGGAGAAGGAAATGGCAACCCACTCCAGTATTCTTGCCTGGAGAATCCCAGGGATGGGAGAGCCTGGTGGGCTGCCATCTATGGGGTCACACAGAGTCGGACACGACTGAAGTGACTTAGCAGCAGTAGCAGGGTTCATTAGTCCTTAAACTTTTCAAGGATTCACAAGACGCAATGGCAACCCACTCCAGTATTCTTGCCTGGAAAATCCCATGGACGGAGGAGTCTGGTAGGCTGCAGTCCATGAGGTCGCTAGGAGTCGGACACGACTGAGTGACTTCACTTTCACTTCTCACTTTCATGCATTGGGGAAGGAAATGGCAACCCACTCCAGTGTTCTTGCCTGGAGAATCTCAGGGACGGCGGAGCCTGGTGGGCTGCCATCTACGGGGTCGCAAAGAGTCGCACACGACTGAAGCGACTTAGCAGCAGCAGTAACAGTGTTATCATTCTTAGAACCTTTGTCATATTCCTGAGCCAATAAAAGTTAAATCAATATTCTTCATGTAACAAACAGCCAAGCAAGCAAACAAAAATGAAACCTGAGAAAAATTCAGTTTCTTTTACTTAATCTATGGGGTCACACAGAGTCGGACACGACTGAAGCGACTTAGCAGCAGCAGCAGCATGCTTTTTTAGCTCTTCTTACTAGCAAGAGTAATACTGTTTCCTGAGCTCCTATTCAGGACCAGAAGCTCTGTTCCATCCTGAGTCACAAATAAAGAGGCTGAGGGGAAAGGGTGGGAGGCAGAGACATCCATGGAAAAGATAACTTCAGACAGCAATGCAGGTGATGAAGAAAACGTGAAGAAGTGAGGAAAGAGTTCAAGATCTAGGTGCAGCCACCTTGGATAGGGGTCACAGGGAGCGTACTCTAAAGGACACAGCTGGGCTGGTCACAGGGTACCTGGAGTCACAGTGAAGTGTGGTAAGGACGATTGCTGATGGAAAGGGGGAGGGGAGTATTCACTTGGCTCCCGGGTCTGAAAGGATGGACTCTACCCTCTGGTATCTGGGCAGTGGGGAATTACCGGCCAAAAGCACAGGAGGTGAATTAACAGCAGAGGCCCTGTAGTCTGAGGGAGGACAGTGCTGGGGCCCATAGGCGGAGGGGGCGAAGGGCCTGGACTCCTGCATCTGGAAGGACTGGAGTGTGGGTCCTGTGGCCCCAAGTCCCATGGGTCGGGCTACTGGCCTCTGAGGATGCAGGGCCTGTAGTCTGCTAACAGACTTGACATTAGCTTCCGGCCAGCCTTTTCGGCTCTCTTGGGGCAGTTTTCCCAGTCCTGGGGCTGGGCAGCTGTGAGTCCAGCAGAAAACAGGGGCCTTGGGGAGGGGTTGTGGGAAATGCCCCCAAAGTCCCCAGGGCCTGGGAAGAACTGAAGCTGCCAAGCCCAGTGGGTGATGGGGCAGGGGGGGACCCTGGATGAACAATCCCTGCTCTGTCCACTTGTTTCCCACAGACTCAAGCCAAACCAAACCACTGCCCAGGCTAGTTCTGCTTCCAACCAATCCTGGTGTACTTCCCAGACTCCTCCTTCCTTTCTCAGGCACCCACCCCCAATCACATTCCCTTCAGGACCCTGGGAGTCGAGGCCCCCTACACTCCTCCTCTCCCAGAATTCAGGACCCTCAATCCGTTCTCCTTGGGGACCCAGAAGTTCAGGTCCCCAGCCCCCTTAGAATTTGAAATCTTACCCTCTGGTTGGTGTCGGGCGTCCCCTAGTGGAGCACAGAATGGGTCTGATTGGTGATTGATTTAACAGAAATGGAAGTATTTACTTGGTCATTCAGTGGACATGGGGGAGGGCTTTACAAGGGCCCCATCTGAGGTCACAGTGTAGCTCAGAGCCCCTGGTGTTGCAAGAGATCGGGACTCTGCAGTATATGAGGATGTTGGGGTGTCTAGTGCTGAAAGCAGAGATGGGGTAACAGTGAACCTGAAGATGAAGCCTCACTTGCCTGGGCTTTCTTTGGTCCTCTATTTAAATCTGTACACGCGATTTTGCACTTTTAAAAAAGAGGTTCACAGGTACTTCCCTGGTGGTCCACTGGTTAAGAATTTGTCTTCCAATGCAGGGGACGTGCATTCAATCGCTGGTGGGGGACCTAAGATTCCACCTGCCTCAGGGCAACTATGCCCATGCGCCACAAACTAGAGAGAAGCCTGTGCCACAGCAAAGATCCCAGGTGCGGCAAATAAGACTCATAGTTGTTTTTAAAAGCCCACAAAATCTCCATCTGCCCATCTTCTGGGAGACTTCATCATTATGTCCATTCCATCTCCAGACTTGAAGACTAGGCCTACAATTTCACAGAATCATTACTATCGTTAGTATCTGTACTAGAAGGGGACAAGGCAAGACGTTTTCTAAGGTTTCTTCTCGTCCTTGTGTTGGCTCAGAGGTTAAGTCATTCACTGCACTCGAGTTTCATCCTTTCACTCAGCAGTCAAGCCCTGGGACAGTGCTGGAGACATGTGACCACGACGAAGCCAGACCCATCTCCGTCAGTGATGACACAAAGTGGGCCGGGACGGGGTGGGGAGTCCAGGGATAGAGGAGGTCTGGAAGCTCAGGAGGGTTTCCTGGAGGACAGCTACTTTTGAGCTGAGGCCTCGAGGAAAGTGGGGGATGTCGTTAGTAAAACGTTAAATAAATAGTTAAAATATCTCAATGCAAAGCCTGCTTTCCTTTCCAGACCATATGTAAAGTTCATAACCGCAGTGCTTGATACTGATCACTTACTAAGGTCCACACTAAGTGAGGGCAGGGGCCAGGTGCTTTACATTCTTTTACAGAGGGAAAAAATGAAGTCCAAAGAGATTGGTCACTTGTCTGCAATCATTTAGCCGCTCCGCAGCACAGCCAAGGTTTGAACCCAGGTCAGACTTCCACCCAATTCACTGGTGAAGGTTTCACAGCTACAAAGTCTTCTGTCCTCTCTGGGCCTCTATTACTCCTTCCTTGGGCCAAGGGTCTCTCAACACATATCCGGAGCTGTAGCAAGTTACTGAAAAGGCATGGAGTTCTTTGAGTCCTTGAAGCGGAGTCCACAGCGGCAGGCTTCGCTGGAATGCGAAGACCACGAGGGCTACGTGCCAGCGCATTAAACTAGGCAGCCCCAAGGCTTAGGTAGGGGCCGAGAGGGTCCAATGAGGAAGTGTGGTGGCTTTAGGACGCTGAAATAGTAACTAAGCGCATAGGGCTAGAACCTAGGGAGACTTGTCAGAGGAAAAGAAAAGGTCAGAAAGAGAGGCCACCGAGTCTTGGTTCGAAGACCAGGAGGGTTCCTTTACCGCAGGAGGGGTGTGGTTCAAGTGGAGCGGCTCTATGCGTTTACGGTGGCCAGGAAAGCTCATGAAAGTTGAAATGAAAAGGATTTAAAGAATCCGCGGGGCGAAGTGGACAGAATGACCCAGGAGGCTCATACAAATGAAAGGGGTGGAGTTACGCGAGAGGGGCAGAAAGAAGGGAGGCTGTGGCAAGCGTGCATGTTCGCCAAGAGTGTCCCGGGAGCTCGGGGCACGCCACTGTTTGCTGTTGTCTCAGTTCAGTTCAGTTGCCCAGTCGTGTCCGACTCTGTGACCCCACGAACCGCAGCACGCCAGGCCTCCTGTCCATTACCAACTTCCAGAGTCCACCCAAACCCATGTCCATTGAGTCGGTGATGGCATCCAACCATCTCATCCTCTGTCGTCCCCTTCTCCTCCAACCTCCTTTTGGGGCAGTGAGTTATTTTCTCTCTTTTCCTTTCCTTTCTGTTTTCAAGTAGACAGTCAATTACGAAAAAATAATTTACAGAGAAAATCTATTTTAAATCTCAAAACTAGAATCCTGAAAACGATCTTCCTTAAATCTCTGAATCTTGACAACTTTTGTTGTCACTAGAAAAGTAAATGGGACTCGTTGGCTAAATTGTTTAAAACATGATGATGGCACTCATGCTGTAATGACATCTGAATACCTGCTACAACTTGAGAGCTTCTGCCCTAAGTGCTAGGAGACAGAGGTCTCTGCCCCAATGGAACTTACGATCTGTATTTAGTGGTGATTTACCAAAGAAAAAATTTACTTCTGAACCTGGCGGGGGAAGGTGGCTATATTGAGAAGTTAAAGATTTGAGGCATATCTTGAAAGGTGAACAGAATTTTATCAGAATAGAGAGAGATGAGTTTTCCTGCTCAAGACAAGACTCAATCAGAGTCACAGATAAAGCTTACTGTACCTGGAATATTCAGGAAACAGGGTAGCTTGGTACGGTTAGAAGATAGGAGACATGTATATGTCTGTGTATGAGTAGGATGGAGGTAATGATAAAGCCTGAATTCAGTTTGCAAAGGGACTTAGATGTTCAGACTTTATCCTACTGCCAACATAAAGTGCTGGCCTTATCTCTTCTTTAGAAATATATCAATAATAACAATACATGGGCCAGAAGAGAGAGGGGAAAAGACAAGAAGCAGAGTCTGAACTTGAACAGAAAGAAGGAAAGAAATCTGAGAAAGATTTCAGATGTAGAGTTTAAAGGATGAGCTGACCAGTTAGAAGAATGAAAAACATCATAAAAATAGAAATTCTTGTGCGGTATCTGTCAACTAGTTAATAGATTGTGGTGGGTATTACACTTAATCCTTCAGACACCTAGTGAGGGATTAATTCCCTTTTACATATGATGAAACAGGTTGCCTGACTCTAAGGAACTTTCCCAAGGCCACCCCTGAGCCAGAATTGCAATCTGGATCATGTGACACAAAACTGTCACACTTTGGCTATCCTTGGTTTTTATACAACCAACAAGTTGGCCACTAGAAGTTCCCACCTTTTCATAGACGTCAAAGATCTATAAAGGTATTGAGGAATCATGAACAAATGTGAATCATTGACGTTATGGCCATGGAAGGCATAGCAAAAACAGAACCGTATAGAATGAGATGAGAATGGAACTCTTGAGTTGAATCAGCATTTAAGGAGGAGGCAATTGCGGGGAGGCATTTATAGGAAAGAAAGAGAATCACACAGGGAGAGACCATGCTATTGTAAAGACTAGTTAGAAGAATAGAATAGTTATAGCTCAGGAAGGAAGAATAGAATAGTTATAGCTCAGGCATCAGAGAAGTCAAGTCCAATAGGAGAAAACATAGGCAATTAGGGGGCTAGAGACGGTCTGTGAGAGAGCGGTGGGTCAGAAGCCATGGTGAGTGGGTTACAGAGGAAATGAGTGGTAAGAAAGACATGTGTGGCGAGAAACTGATGTGGCAAGCATGTAAGAATTATCCTCACTGCTAAATATCTTAATAAAGATGAACAGCAGTTTATGGAGCAAAGAAATAAATAACACAAAAGATTTAAAGAATATGTGAACCCTAGACCAAGGGTTCAGCAAACTCTGGCCAGTAAGCCAAATGATACTACTTCATCTAGGAAGACTTCCCACACAACTCTGCCTTCCCTTCCTCTCTACTAATTTCCATATCAGCCTGTAGTTATATTGCATTTTCACATGCCTTTTATTTTTCTATTTCACCTATATCACCTACTAGACTAATCTCTGACATCAGGTATGCATACCATTAGAATAGGACAGGGATCTTGTCTTGTTCATAGCTATATGTCTAATATAGATATATATCTATATGTGTCTCTATATCTGTATCTGTATAGAAAGATTTCATGCAGGCTCTAACACATACCACATGTCTAAATACTTAAGGTATAAAGTCATAAATTATTTTGAAAATTATAAAACTAAAATATTAAAATGGTTTTTTTTTGTTTCTACCTTGAAAATTGTATCTTTATAAACACTAAGAAGGAAGGCTAAGTTAAAATTTATAGTTTTCTGTCTCCTGGATCATTAGATCTCTTTCAGAATGAGAGGCTGACCGATGGCTCTTTCCCTCCTGTTCCTTATCATCAAGAGGCTTAATACAGATGCTATAGATGATGTTCCATCCATTCCCTGCCATCCCCTCTCTACCCAGCTTCCTCCTATCCTCCTCTTGGGTCTAGAAGTGCACATACCAAAGACAGACCTAGATTAGAGCCCCACATGGGTTGGTGCCGGGGAGATGGTCTCAAAGAAGGGCACAGGTTTCAAGTGGGCACATCCTCATGGCCCCTTGGATTTCTCGTGATGGGATGAAGAAGAGTATTGGAAGAGGGCAAGACTGGACTTTCTAAAATACAGCACCCTTCTTGCCTGGGTCAACAGACGGTTGCAGTGACTTGTATTAATAACTCAGTGCTCTCACAAATTAAAAGAAACATTATTTGTGTTTTATTTTA
This sequence comes from Oreotragus oreotragus, assembly GCA_006410675.1. Classification (NCBI taxonomy): domain Eukaryota; kingdom Metazoa; phylum Chordata; class Mammalia; order Artiodactyla; family Bovidae; genus Oreotragus; species Oreotragus oreotragus. The sequence goes on from SJYX01016238.1 coordinate 277,608, forward strand.
TCCTTTTCGATAGAAAATACTATATAAGGATCCAAAAAAAAATTTTTTAGTACTAGTAAATTATCACAATAATCTTAGTCTGAAGACCAGTCTCAGAACTTGAGAGGCCTCACTAATCAACCCCACACAATTGCTGCTGCTGCTAAGTCACTTCAGTCGTGTCTGACTCTGTGTGACTCCACAGACGGCAGCCCATCGGGCTCCGCCGTCCCTGGGATTCTCCAGGCAAGAACACTGGAGTGGGTTGCCATTTCCTTCTCCAATGCATAAAAGTGAAAAGTGAAGGTGAAGTCGCTCAGTCCTGTCTGACTCTTCGCAACCCCATGGGCTGCAGCCTACCAGGCTCCTCCGCCCGTGGGATTTTCCAGGCAAGAGTACTGGAGTGGGGTGCCACTGCCTTCTCCACACAATTGCTATAAATGCCCATTGACATAATGTATAAAATAAGTTACACTACATAGCTAGAATTGGAGCCAGAACTTAAGGGTAATAATATTCTTATTGTAACAGTTTGTACTTCACGTCTTTTTACTAAAATCTATATTTTCCACACACTGGCTTTATACTGCCTTCTAGACCAACACTGAGCAAGATATTTTCCCATACATAAAAATCACCCTTCTAGTTTCACCATTCAGAGCTGTTGAACAAGTTCATCATAGTCTTCAAACTAGGGCTTGTCCATATCCATTGTCATGGTACTCACCTCTGAGAGGAAGTATATAATCAAGAAGTATGATTCTAGCCCTCTGTGTACTTTCTGGACCTCTCATTAACTTCTACCCATTTTAAAGAAAAACAAGTAACTTTAGGTGAAGTGAAGTCAAGTGACATTGCTCAGTCGTGTCCGACTCTTTGCGACCCCATGAACTGTAGCCTACTACGCTCCTCCGTCCACGGGATTTTCTAACAAGAGTACTGGAGTGGGTTGCCATTTCCTTCTCCAGAGAATCTACCAATTCCTATGTATCTTACTGAATGAAGAAAACAGTACAAGTTCTCTTGGAAGAAACTTAATAATGTTTTGCTATAGGCTATAATGCCTGGCGTGCTGCGGTTCAAGGGGTCACAAAGAGTCGGACACGACTGAGCGACTGAACTGAACTGATAATACATGCATTTGAAATAACACATGTTCAAAAAACAAAACAGGAATCCAGCCTTTATTATACATACTGTATCAAAATCTTTTTTCATACTGTTCATAATAATCTCTTCTTACCAAGAACTATCTTTGAAAGATCATCATTTACCATAGTAAGGGCTTTTAATTTTTAATAATCAACTCTGTTGAAATGTTGAATTGTTGAAATTGTTGAATTGTTGAAATGTTGAATTGTTATAGCCTAACCATGGTGGATTTGAATTTGGTCATATATTTGAATTGTCCCAGATTTGAATCCTTACATTTCTAGTTTCTAGTCTTGGGTCCTTAGGCAAACTACTTAGCCTTCCTAGGTCTCAATATTCTCACCTTTGAATTTGGTGGTAATAATAATTTCATTGAAGTTTGAGAATTAAATGAGATAATAGCAGAAAAGCAACTAACTAGTACATGATGTTACTGTCCAGGGACTGTCACTGACAGAAGGAGTTCTTTGGTGTCCCAGGGGCCAGAACTAAAGAGAAATACTGAAGGGAAATTACAGGTAAGTAGATTTCAGAAGCATAACATGATACATCCTCTAAACCTTCTACTCATTTATGATTAGGGGATTCTCATTTTCTGGACCTGCCAGTAACTTACTGTATTACTTTTATCAAAAAATAATTTTTCCTGACAGCTAGAGTTAGTTTTTCATCACACGCAGAGAAAATTCACTGCTCACTCTCCAAGTATTCTAGCTCTTCTCTTATCCTACGTTCAATCAATGACAAAGTTTTCACAATTCATTTCCAAAACACTAATATTTATTCCTTCTTCATTCCCATGCTGTTGTTTGTGGTCAGCCTCATCCCTTTTTAGGGGTGTCTTTTAGATGTGTTCTTCTTATTTTATATGTATATATGGGTAGCAAAGAGTTTAATATGATCAAGTAACTAAGCATAGCACAGCACAGCACGTATATATTTGAGGCTTACGTTAAAAAAAGCTTGTTTCCCTGATTTTGAAACAGAAGCTTATTACTTTAAACTACGGCAAACATAGAAAAGTAAATACGAAATGACCATTATCTATAATCATGTAGCAATGACCTCCTTTAAAGTCATTTTTCATCTTCCTTTGAATATATTAATATTTGCTTTGAAATTTTCTGTGTATTTCTAGATCCTGTGTTATTGAGAATATCTTATATTGATACATACTACCAACTCTGAGGAAGCATCTCAGTCTCTGTCATACCTCGTATCCTTGTACATGCTGCTCTCTTTGCCTGTAATGCCTTTCCCTGCTCCACGGCATCCTTCCCATCCTAGCCCAATTGCACTGTGTCTTTCTGGCTTTCTCATTAACCATGACATCCTTGAAGTTATTTTTTTTCTGTTTCCAGTACTTATCATGTGTGTGTGTGTGTGTGTGTATCAAAATCCTATGAACTTATAACACTGATGTTATAGTCCACATCAGTGTTATAGTGCACATTTCCAACAAAATTATTTTTGATAAGTGAATATGAATGCTATACTACAATAGCATTCATTGATTAGAATGATGTCTGATTACCAGTTACACATAATCATGCAGGAAGATATTTTGGGAACTTAACCAGAAAGTGTTTAAATCAGCTACACAAAATTTCTAGAATTTAAAGAATCATTCAGCTAATTACAGCACTTAATCTCTTATATCAAAATTGTTTATGCGTTGTTTTCTTTCCCTAGGCTCAGAATGTCTTATTCATCTTATGTACCCAGCATCTTTCACTATACTTGTACAGAGTACACACCCAATTAAAAACAAAGAAAGAAAATGTCAAATTAGTGATAAAACTTGCATTACTACATTCTTATGAAACACAGAGAAGACACTATTTACCTAAATAGGATTTGTTACTCTTTTATAAAATCAGGGTAACAGATATTTCTTATTAATACCTATGATGTGTGTGGCTAATATCAAATATAATAGATAATTACGATATTCATTAATGCAGTCTTCATAAAACCTAACAGATAAAACAAGACTCCATTAGAATATATTATGGGTGCTACTGAATATGATTCATGCAAAAAGATCACCACAAAATCCTTAATCCAAATGTTTAAATATTCTGTTTAAACACTTTGTATGAGTAACCAAATTTCAGAAACAAGCATTACAAATATGATTTTAAGTTTCTAGCTAAATTCATATCATTTGCAATCTATTTGTAAAACTATTAACAGAGTTTATGTCATGAGTAGTCTAAATGATATTTGATAACTAATGGCTAGGGGGCACAGACTGATATTTAAGATGTAAGGTTTCACCGTGGTAACTTTCATGGGTGATTTTCATATTGAGGATAACCAGATATGACATTTCTAAGAAACATTTAGATCACGAAAGAGAAGGAATGGCCCATTCCATCAGGAATTGCATCGGTGGGGATTACAACTTAGCATAGTTTAAAATAATAAATCAATGCACTGGGTGGGAGGAGGAGAGGACTTTGTGTGTGTGGGGGAGTGACTACCGTTTTTGAGAAGAGTCATACTACAAGTGTTTTTCAGTACATCTAACAGGAGTAATAGGTACTTATGAAAACAGTAGCTTGCTCTCATAATGACAACATAGTCTCTTCACAGTGGTCGATATGTTAGAATCAGTTCTGGGTTGCTTTAGAGTACAGCTTGCTTTTTTACACAAGCTTGGCTGTTATTGTACATTTTCTCTTCTGTGTAAGGTCACTTACTTAGATTAAACTGTTTGCTGCAACACTGCTTTTCAAACTACATATGCCTGCTTTCCAAGGGTGATATTATAATGAAGCCACTGGAACAAACAAGCTACTGCATAACTTGCATCCAGTAGACACTTAAGTAGGTATAGATGTTTAGGGTAAATGTAATTCCCACATTGTTTCAAATGCAATCCGAGGAAAACAGGTAAAACTTGCTTCCAGGAGAAAATAAACATTAAATAGAATCTGCCAAGTAAACCATGGAACAGATTTTTTTTTAAATTTAGGTGATATGAAAAATAAAGCAAAATAAAGAATTCTTAATTATAAAATGAAATACTAAACATCCTTTATTCATTCTAATAATAACTATTATTGAGGGACTACTTTATGCCAGGTACTTTTCACTATTTGCAAAATAAAACAGAGAGAAATTAAAGTAAAAGGAGAAACATAATCTACTCGTAGCAATTGCAAACTTAAATCTGACAATATTTGTAACATGCTTTTTGGTTTTCTGGGACTTGGAAAGAGACTGTGTATTCTCAACTTTCATCTCCTAAACAGGTTATATTCTTCCTGGGGTTTTAAAATCTTACCTCAACCAATCTAATTCTGACACTTTTTTAACTTTATCCAATAAATTAAACCACAGTAACGTTTCTTACGATAACAAAAGAAATCAAACTGGAGAAAACAATCTCCAGTGCTGACTTCTGGCATCTAAAGATTTAATGGCAACTCCTGTCTTCTTAGTGCCTCCCCCTTTGAAGAGATAATGCATGTGAAAACGGACAAAATTGTAGGCTCAGTCGTATCAAAATGTGATTTATGCCAAAACAGATCTGAGAATGTCAATAATTGCAGAATACAAGACAAATTTTGAACTCCTTAAAAAAGAAATGAATTTAGTAATTATTTAACTCTTTTTTTTTTTTTTTTTTTTTTTTTTTTAACAAAAATTTTTTTTTTCAAAATTTTATAATTTTTTATTTTTTTT
>SJYX01016238.1:282464-377904 GCA_006410675.1 Oreotragus oreotragus
TTATTTAACTTTTTTTTTTTTTTTTTTTTTTTTGTGGCCACAACAGTTTTTTCTTGCAAAGCTTTAAAATTTTTTACTTTTCCTTGAGCAAGCCTTGGGAATCCAATAAAATGCTATGTAACTCTACAGAGCAACACACATCATAGTGTTTTCACCCTCCTGGCATATTTTTGGCATGATATGACTTTTGCCATTAAAAAAATTAAATTGAAGTGGCAATGACAGAACCTCAAGTAAACAAAGCATCAACAGAAAGCACAGTGCCTCTGTGTGCGGAGAGCTCCAACAGACAGTCATCTGCAAATGGACAACTTTAATTCGATTCCTGGCACCATTGGCGTGCTGAGAATTCTCCTATCTCTTCACACCAGGGGTTTGCTCTTTTAAGCATTGCTCCCTGAAGGGAAGGAAAAACTAGAGAGAGAGGATTTCCAATGACCCTGCACAGATGAATGGATATGTCAATGGTGAATATTGGTTCAGCTTTGAACAGGGAATCCTGCAGTGGCCTCGCTTCTCCAAACCTTCTATGCTAGTGAGTGTCGCTGAAGACTTGTGTGAGCAGGAATCTTTAAAAGATCAAGACAGAGAATAAGAAAGTAAAAACACAAGCAGAAAAAACGACAAAATGCTTTTTAAAAATTAGTGGTAATTTAAATGGAAAATTCAGTTCTCCAGAGACAAGAGTGTTATTAACTCTTGTGTTAGTGGGGCTTTGCATTTAAAATTTGAGCCTCTGAAAGGTAAATTCCAAAATACTAATTGCTCATAGAGTCAATTAGGAATGTGGTGTCCGTTTGACAGGTCTTGAGGAACAATTAAATATCGAATTGAACACTAAGCACTTAGAATCCTTACTCTTTCCGCTGCTAGTATTATAATTAAAGCATACACAGACACAAGCAAAAGGAAAAAAAATATCAATTCCATTTTGCTTGTAAGATGAGCATTTTAGTTACTAATTTTGCAACTGGGTAGATGCGAAAATTCTGCTTGAGTAACTGCAGAACACACATTTATTTTCACGTGCTTTATGGTTAGTTTTCATTCAGTTATCAATCAATCAATTATGCTGTGACATGCTGTAATTTCCTAATCATACTAATATTCATGCTTTTATCACTATCAAACCTAGAGCACATACATTTCAATGAGACAGAAGTCTAATTATTTAAATGTGCTAGAGCATATTACATCTCCAAGGCTGTTTCCTTTATGAGTTTTTCTCCCTTAAAAAAAAAAAAATCTAATTTAATGGCAAAGAGAAAAGTATATTAAACAGCGTTATACCCCTCCAGTAAGCAAAACTGATTTTTTACAGATCCCAATAAGTATAGAATTTTTATGGATCCTTGTTTAAAATTAATGTTTTTTGGCTTGTTACTCAAAATAGCCAAACAGAATTTATGTCACAAAAAGAAATAATAAACACATTCAAGGTTAAAGATACAATGCATTTATTTTATTTTTCAGTGCTCTTAACCGGAAAAAAAATCAGGGACTAACTATAAATTGCCTTATATACTGAAAATATGATTTTGCATCATTTCTTATAACTGGCTTAGCTTTTAAAACTTTTTTCTACACTTAAAATTTTTTATGCTTAAAAAACCATTTTTATTTAATTATTTCAATGTTATCCTTGACAGGTCCCAGTGAAAATCTTAAAATTTTCAGCAAGACTACTTCTCTGATACATATGTTGCAATCAATAATTACAGGCTCTGTTGTGCAGATTACTTTAAAGGCAATAAGTCAGTATAGGTGGTATAGGTTACACATGGCAAACATATTCATACTCCCTTAGATATTTACAAAGAAAAAGATTCAGACTCAGTTGTCACAATTAATATTTCCTGTAGTGCTGTGAAGCCAATGATCCACTCAGATCATAGATATAGCTCCTCAGATACCTTTCCCTTAATGAAGTATGTTTCAGTGTATCAATATATTTTCAAGACAGTCCTGAAAGTTCCATTACTTTCTTCAGTGGGGAGTGAGCACAGATACATTGAAAACTAACAGGAAACAGTTATACCAAGAACAGCAGCAGCAGCACAAAAAAATCCAAAAGACATTAGTTTTAAGTAGAAAATCAGTTACTTTTCCACCAGTAAAAGTTGTCTGTTCTAAATCTCATACCTTTACATTCATTTGTGTGTGTGTGACTGGAAAACCTACTTTTTTTTTTTTTTTTTTTCAAATTTTTATTTTGTACTGGGATATAACCAATCAACAAACATATGTATGGCTAAACCCCTTCACTGTTCACCTGAAACTACATTCACTTTTAAAATAAGAAGCTTTTGGAGAAAATTTCCACCTGCTGTACAATCAGCACATCATTATAAAATAGTAAACTTTTCAATTATGTAAAAGTTAATATACTTAATCAATAGATATAGAAAATACTGACCTGGAAAATTTCACAAGACTGAACTACAGAACACTTTCATGGCTATGTCACAAGAATACAAGAATTAGAAGATACAGTCTATTCCTGATCAATTTCATGAAAATCTCCACTAATTATTCATCATTTTCTTTCTCCAGCACACCTTCTACCACCTGCCACCTCCTGCCACCATACTTCCCATATATATGTACACAAACACACACACACATATATATACATGTGTGAGTGTATATGTATACTTACGTGTGTGTCTATATATATATTTCTACATTCAGATGTCAATTGATTTTATTTATACATTTTTTTTCCTGCTATGAAACATAATTGTAACAACTGACTTTAAGTATGTTTTATACTTTTTAAGGTCTTAACTTAAAAAGCAATTTAATTCATTTCTTATGTGAAGAACATCTCCCTTCCTTCCATCCTGGAGTTCATTAGTAAATCAAGACATGCTGACTTTGAAGAAAAAAAAAAAAAAATCCAGCTGTTTTGATTTTAATGCTAGGTCTTTGAACTATATTTCATTATACAAAAGATAAGGTTAACAAATATACTAAAGCAGAAAGGGAGTGTCATCTTATACTAAAGACGAAGGGCCACGAGAAAATTCCTCAAGAAACATGTACTTGAGCAAATGTTAAATATTTAGAATAAAATTGCTTAAGAAACATGTACTTGAGCAAATGTTAAATATTTAGAATAAAACTGGTACCTATCAGTCCTAGCCCTGTGAACCTCAAGTCTCCTAAATAGTGATAAATACCAAGGATCCCCAAAGAGTCTCCTCCTTGTCCCTTAACAGACTATTTGGCATCAAGTGCTCAGCGGGCCGGAAACCCACAGTCAGTCAGGGAGGGACAGCACAGACGGAACCCTGTTTACTCTGTCAGAGGCAGCTGATTAGGATGACACCAACTCTTCACATTAAACCTGCTAAGCAGGGCTTTACCCAGAGGGCTTCCCGAAACTCGGAGCCCTTGCCAGTGACGTTCAGGGACTGCAATATATGTTAATTTTGGTGGCGGCAGGCTGCTATAGTTGCTGACACAGTGCATGTTAATTAAGCGCTCTCTGGCAGTGGAGTTCCCTCAAACTTCATTTTGAGAAGTTAGGATTGTGCAGTTTAAAGCTATTTACAGAGAATATCTACAGTAATGTCATCATTTTGACTTTTGTATTTGACTGATTTCAGAGTCAGGGATGCCTAGAGGAGAATCTCCTAAAACAATGGAAAAATCAACAGCCCCAAACCTCCAATTTCTTATCCATGAATCATACAGCTTGAAAGGTCGCTGTAGGCCATGAGTTCAGTCCCTTCATCTTACAGCAGAGGGGGCTGAGGCTCAGAGTTCTCACATCTCAGGAGCAGAATAGCCAGGATTAGAACCTAGACACTTCCACCACTGTCGGGAGATTTCCGTTAGACAACCCTGGCTGCCTTACACCTTCTTAGCAAATGAAAAATCCACATACTGGAACATAATCATCATTTTCACGATAGTCCTCCCAACGAGTTGGAAATCTGATGAGGAAAAGGAAAATAGGATGGCAATGGCAGCAAATATTAAGGGTGGTACCCCCAATAATAAATTGGTTTCAGTGGATACAAATATTCTTAGAACTATATGACTCTTGTTGGTAAAGATTACTGCTGCTGCTGCTAAGTCATTTCAGTCGTGTCCTACTCTGTGTGACCCCATAGATTAGCAGCCCACTAGGCTCCGCCATCCCTGGGGATGAGCTTATGCATTTTTTTTTTTTTTTTTTCTAGATTAAAATCTAGTAAATGAGTGTGAAAGTGAAAGTGAAGTCGTTCAGTCGTGTCTGACTCTTCGCGACCCCATGGACTGTAGCCCACCAGGCTCCTCCGTCCATGGGATTCTCCAGGCAAGAATACTGGAGTGGGTTGCCATTTCCTTTTCCAGGGGAATCTTCCCGACCCAGGGACTGAACCCAGGTCTCCCGCATTGCAGGCAGACGCTTTAACCTCTGAGCCACCAGGGAAGCAAATAAGTGTGAGGCCCTTGTGTTTACAGAGTCTATGTTCTTTAGACCATTCAGGCTCCAAAGATTTCTGACAGAATTCATGTTTATACATTATGATGCATTTCAGTAATAAATAACACTTATCTGTCAAAACTGCACTATTAATCTGTTACGGTATAATCATATACCAACCTAATCTGATCGATTGGTTCAGTTATCATTTTAGGTGAATGAAATATTCTTTCTCTGTCACTTGGGAATGGCTGAGTCCTGATGACCAGCATGTAAATCACCCTTTGAGAGTTATCTTCTCTAAGTACATTTACTCTCCAGCCATTGTGGTATAGTTTCACGCACAGTTAGCCTAGGATGATGCTAACGACTGGCACCCTAGTGATCCAACAGAGTTAATGACTGCTTCCCAAAAGCTTCCAGAAATACTTATGAACCCTGTGGGACAGTGACAGCAATGCCAGACTTAGGAAGAAATCTGGGTAATCAGTCTCAGCTCTAATAATTAGTTGTGTTCACTTAGCACTTGATCGTTTGCCTCATCTACAAAGGGAGATGGCTTTGATTACCCCTAAAGGCCTTCTTTCTCTCTCAAATGTTATGCTAAGAAACTAATTTTAGGAACTGAAAAAATGGGAAAGTAGGAGAGTGTACGTATGCCTTATCTAAGACACTTACAACCTACAGAACAGCGTGGATACTCAGATGAGGGACTACCTAGTAACAGTTGATAGAGCAGGTTGTATATCTGTGTTGCACTGCATGCTCAGTCGTGTCCAATTCTTTGTGACCCCAAGGACCGCAATCACCAGGTTCCTCTGTCCATGGCATTTTTCAGGAAAGAATATTGGAATGGGTTGCTATTTCCTCCTCCAAAGGATCTTCCCAGCCCAGGGGCTGAACCTGTGTCTCCTTAGTCTCCTGCATTGGCAGGCGGATTCTTCACAATTGAGCCACCTGGGAAGGCCTGGTCACAGATCTCCTAGAACTCTAAGTCCTCAGAGGCAAGTACTGAATATAATCCATCTTTAGATCATCAACAGCTAACATAGTTCCTGACCCATGGTGGGTGGGTCCTGCTTAAGTGTATATCGGATGAATAAATAAATCTGAATCATGTAGGATGGACAAGTGGGATTGTATTCCATATAGATGGAATACCACATGTGAAGGCTTTGCTGGTATGAAAGGACATGGTATATGTTCAGGGAAAGAAGAGAAATGTGCCCAGACCATGAGGAATGTGGTATAAGAATGGTAGGAAATGAGTCTGGCTTCCCATTTGGGAAGGATCCTAGCATTCAACCAAGAACACTCTACATCTGAGCAGAATAGGAAAAACATTCTCCGTTTTGTACATTAGGCAGTATCATGCCAAGGAAAATATGCAAACAATATACAGATAGACCCAGAGTGTCAGGATAGGCCAAGTGGAGTTGCTGGCAGTAACACAGCAAATGGCACAGGGAGAAGAGAATTCAGTATTATATTTCCTGGGGAGGATTCCATACCTCTCCTCACACACGCTCACTCCCAAGCTATGCTGATATTAGGCTTAATCGTGATGAGCAGAGGGACCTTGGGATTCTTGATACTGAGATGTTGCACCCCCTACCTTATTTTTACTTTCTCACATCCCAGAAAGTGTGGGAGCAAGTCCTTGTTGTCCAAGTTATTACCTTCCTAGGAAATGGCACGTGTTCTTGCTTGAGAAACAGTGGCTCCCAAGGTAAAGCTGGTTATACTTAGAAGAAGACTATTAGCTATTTCTTAACTCGTCTCCCTTGATGAACCTATTTGAAATAATGAAGCTTGAGTAAAGGTTCTAAAAGCAAATTAACAACTGAGAATAACTCAGACTCAGAAAGAATAGCTATAACTAACTATACAAAGAAGTAAATAATCAACAAACCAATCTATTACTACAATACTGGTCACCATATACAGTATAATAGACTTTGAAATTGAATGTAAATTGTCAGCAACACTAAATGTTTATATTAGTGTAATCATTAACACAGTCATTGTTTAATCGTTAATCTTCTAGCCACGCTACTGCCCTTATCTTTGGTGATCCACTATAAAAAGGTCTTGAGATACAAAACTCAATTATATAACCCTGGCTTTGGAGAGAGAAATTGTTTTAAATCTTTATAGGATAATTTTCTCTATTTCTTATGTTCTTAAAAAAACCAAGAGATAATATGAATGTAAGCTTTTGCAGTGACTCCATAGTCACTTATAGGGAAAAGCTGACCATTACTTCGAAGGGAAGTATTTGTAGTTACACTGTATTTTTCTTCATGCAAATATATTTCATTTAGAAATGTAATGGGACATTTCTGCATTTTATCATGAACTTTAGGTATTCTTTCAAAAAGAAAGTGAAAATACTATACTACAGTGATGTCAGCAGTCTAAAACTTAAGAATGGTTTTGCCTTCCAAAGATCCATTTGGTATGTCAGTAATATCTTCTCATAGCATTTTTAAGTGCAATGGTTATAGCTGCAGGTGAGTCTACAAAATGGTAAGAACTTTACAAAGAAGATTATGCTTGTTCACACTAAAGGCATTGTTGGGATGCTCAACATCACTCATTATCAGAGAAATGCAAATCAAAACCACAATGAGGTACCATCTCACGCAGATCAGAATGGCTGCTATCAAAAAGTGTGCAAACAATAAATGCTGGAGAGGGTGTGGAGAAAAAGGAATCCTTTTACACTGTTGGTGGGAATGCAAACTAGGACAGCCATTATGGAGAACAGTGTGGAGATTCCTTAAAAAACTGGAAATAGAACTGCCATATGACCCAGAAATCCCACTGCTGGGCATGCACACCAAGGAAACCAGAACTGAAAAGAGATGTATACCCCAATGTTCATCACAGCACTGTTTATAATAGCCAGGACATGGAAACAACCTAGGTGTCCACTGGCAGACGAATGGATAAGAAAGCTGTGGTACATATACACAATGGAATATTACTCAGCTATTAAAAAGAATGCGTTTGAATCAGTTTTAATGAGGTGGATGAAACTGTAGCCTATTATACAGAACAAAGTAAATCAGAAAGAAAAATATCAATACAGTATATTAACACATATATATGGAATTTAGAAAGATGGTAACTATGACCCTATATGCGAGACAGCAAAAGAGACACAGATGTAAAGAACAGACTGTTGGACTCTGTGGGAGAAGGCGAGGGTGGGATGATTTGAGAGAATAGCATTGAAACATGTATATTATCAGATGTGAAATAGACCGCCAGTCCAGGTTTGATGCATGAGGCAGGGTACTCAGGGCTGGTGCACTGGGATGACCCTGAGGGATGGGATGGGGAGGGAGGTGGGAGAGGGGTTCAGGATGGGGAACACATGGCTGATTCATGTTAATATAAGGCAAAAACCACCACAGTATTGTAAAGTAATTCAGTTCAGTCGCTCAGTCGTGTCCGACTCTTTGTGACCCCATGAACTGCAGCACGCCAAGTCTCCCTGTCCATCACTAACTCCTGGAGTTCACTCAAACTCACGTCCATCAAGTCGGTGATGCCATCCAGCCACCTCATCCTAGCCTCCAATTAAAAAAAAAAAAAAAAGGCATTGTTGGCATGGAATAAGAAGCCTGAGTTAGAACTATATATGACTGAAAGGCACATGGATGGGACCCGAACTCAATAGAAATTTGAGTCCAAGTCAGTTATTCTCCAGTTTCTGTAAAGTGAGAGACAAAAGTCCCTTATACATGTGAGGTGATGATACAGTCTTCCAACTGTAAGAATAAAGCATTGGTAAATCCAGAACACAGAGTGTATTTGTATATATAAATCGATCACTGTCATGTAGCAATTTCTAGTAGAAACTAAGGATGAAAATGATTTTCATCACTTTTGTTCATAAGAATATTAAAATAAAAAAGAATATTAAAATAAATATGTAATTTGTAATATATGACTTTTGGAAAAGTTTCTTTTTCTGGTTATTGAATTTTTACTGTTTTGTCAAATCAGGTCACTATAAGCTGAATGAATCTGCTAAAAAATCTTCAACAGTATTATGGACTAACTCAATATAGGATACTATATAAAGAAATATCAGGGAATTCCCTGGTGGCCCAGTGGCTAAGACTTCACTCTCCCAGTGCAAGGGGCCTGGATTCAATCCCTGATTGGGTAACTAGATCCCATATGCTACAACAAATAACTAGATAAATATAAATGAGTGAATAAATAAAAGTGCTCTCTATTTTATAAAAAAGAAATGCCTTTGCTCTACTGTATCTCCTTTCTGTTAACTAAAACTAAATTCACTTAAATGTTGTAATGTGTATTTTAGAATCACACATCATTGTAGTCATGTTATTAAACTCTTATAAGAGAGGCTCTAAATTATAAATGTTTGGGAGTTTGTACATTTCATTGAAAACATTCACTGAGATAATAGGCCAAAAAGAAATTAGGGGTTGATAACCAACATTTTACTTTTCAAATCAACAGTCATACTCCTCTTAGTATGTCCAAACTTTTACAATGATAAAGCCGAAGGCTTCTTCTTTTTTTTTTTTTTTCAAAAATATAGCTATAGTATGTTCCAATGAAATGATATTAAAATGAAAATACTAAGAAAATAAATATTACTGTTCTTAAGGATTAGCATATATATGTAACTCTCAGCCAAATAAACGTTTTATTTTAAACATAAAGTCAGCTTATGTACCACTCTATTGAAATGCAATAAATAGGGACCACCACCATCTCTGTTGACAATACATTGAACCCACATTAATTTGATTGAAGGTGGCTTGCCAACACATCTCACTTTCCCCATTTGAGAGCACTCAGATAAGAAAAACACAGTGATGTTTAGCAGATAGGCCGGATGACACAATAGAACGCAACTCACTGAAGTGTAATTACAGTGATTACTTCAGAAAAGAGAGCAGATACACTGATGGGAAGAAGTAAACACTGCCACAACTGTGGGAGCCCAGTCCCCTTCTGGTGCAGATACACACGTCCCAGACAACACCAACCCAGCAATAAGAACACAGCAAGCTTCCAAGTTTACAACATAAAAGCAGTAAAGGTTACAAAACGGCGAGAGCCAATCTGCCAAAGTACTGGAACAAAGACCCCCTCTGTTTTTGGTGAATTCAATATATCAAATAGATTAGTCAACTAAAGAAGTCCTCCTTCCACAATTAAAACGAAGTACAAACATCAGGAAACTTGGCCCCAGAGGAATGTAATCTGCAAATGCTTTTAAAAGCTGTCATTTTGACGACTGTGAAAAAATAAACAATGGGATGTGCTTAGTCCTCTCAGGTAACTGTCCCATGAGACCGAACTGCAGAGTCAGAGGGGATTTACCTACGACATTAATTTGGCATGTACGATCTACTGGCATCAAAGCACCTAAGAACTGTATCATAATATGACCAAAGTAAGGAAAACCTTACCTCTCCCCACTCCACAAGATTAGAGATAAAAACAGAAAAACAGAGCTTGAAAAGGGTCCTCCAGATCACCTAGTGCAACCCTTGTCGGCCATACCCGAAGAAACACAGACTCCAGGAGGCTTCCAGCCTGGTCTCGGACCACACAGAAAGTGAGTGGACGAGCAAGCCCAGAACCTAAGGCTCCTGACTCCGAGTTCTGTTGTTTTCCGTTATAATCTGGTTATTTTTCAGTAACAAATTTCACAAAACAAGAACAGCCATTTATATAGGTTTGCACTGTAAAAGTTATAGAACACTTCAAAAGCATCTGAATCACCTTGTCGCCAGCTCTCTGTGAGGTACACAGAAATATTCTTACGTCAGATGTACATGTACCTACATAAGTAGGTATATAAAGAGAGAGAGACAGCGGGAGAAAGACGCAGAGAAAGACTAAAACAGAGGTAACAAGTGTGGGAGCTGGAGAGACAGAAAGGAGGAGGCAAGAAAGAGTGAAAGAGACAGACGAGTGAGTGCGAAAGCCGGAGAGTGGCAGAGAGACACACAGTACACACACGCAGGCAGGCAGGAAAGAGACGGTGAGCTTAAATGACTCGCCTAAGGTCACAACACTTGTCTGAGCTCTACCTCAAATCCAGTATTGAAACCCAAATCCCCCCGCTCCCTCCAGAAACCCTACGTGAAGTCGCTCAGTCATGTCAGACTCTTTGCGACCCCTTGGACTACAGCCTGCCGGGATTCTCAGTCCATTGGATTCTCCAGGCAAGAGTACTGGAGTGCGGTGCCATTTCCTTCTCTAAACCCTCAAAAGCAGAGGTGAATTAAAACACAACGCTTGAACTTTGTTTTGGGTTGTTGCTCTTTTGATTTTGGCCTCAACCTTGACCCTAACTCTCACCTCCAGCAGGATGGTTAAATGAACTAGGTGGAATCATCTTGACAGAATCAAAGCAAGAGCCGTCGTTGGAATGGTTGAAAGAGGCACTTTTCTTGTTAAACCATTAGTGAAGTCCTGCCTTGGGAAATTAAGTATCAAGAGAAACGCATGTTTTTTCCCGCCATTAGAGATTTAATGACCTCTGCAACATGGGGTTCTTAACTTGGAATCCATGGACGCATCTGACTATCTGTAAACCCTTGATATTGTGTGCAAAAGTTAGAGCATGTGTGCCCTTTCATGAAAGAGAGTGGGTCTGATTCTCAGAGGTCCCACACCCAGAAATGCTGAGCCACTGCCTTACAAGTTTGTGGAAAGACTAAAGGCTTATGTACACTTTTTGTACATCAAAAACTACCGGAATAATCGGGACAAAATAAATAATATAGAAGACTAATGGTAATCGATCTTCAGTGCTCCTATACCCTGCACATTTTTGTCTTGGAGTTTAACTGCAGAATGTTTCCCATTATTTTTTCTCCAGCCACTTTTACTGTGGAGCTCTACTTATGAAAATGAGGTGAAAAAGTGAATTTTAAAAGAACCATGGCTTAAAACTAAGTTCATCAGTGTTTTGGTATGATTTGGTAATAACACCAAATTGGTAGGCTTTTTTTTTTTTTTTAAAGCAAATGCTATATAAAATATACTGCATTTGATTCAAGTGTATTCTTAATGGGTTGCTCCATTCATCAATATTAAAAAGGTCTTAAAAGTAGACCAAACACAATCATCTCATATGTTGATATATATAAAACCACCAGGATTCTTTGCTTCCAAATTAAAGCAGCGTTATAAAAAGGACTCTCCTATACTGCTGAAGCACATCACTACCTGGGTTAGGGAGGAAGAATTAGGAAAACAATACTGTGGTAGCTAGTTTCCAAAACGGCCTTTAAGGAACCACACTTGCCAGCTTTTCTTTCATTCCTCCCCACAGTGAGTTGAGTTACATTCTGATTTCCTGTCCCCAACAGACTGCAGCAAGAAGCACCAAGCTCGTTCTACTCAGATTTTACACTTTGAGGGGCCTGATCCTGAATGTGAGAAGTCTGCCACCTTGTTGAAGAGACGACATGCAGGGGCCAGACCAAGAGGAAGAGGCCCTAAGACTGCGGCAGAGAGAGGCCCAGCTGTGTGGTGTCCCAGCGGAGTCCAGCCTCCCTGCAGCCACACCAAGACACCAGACATCTGAATGACTGTAACGCCCATTCTAGCACATGAGTCCTGCATGACTGCAGCCCCAGCCAACAGTATTTGAAGAGTTGCCCATGTGCACCCAGTCAACCCACATAAATATGAGGAATAACAAAGCGTGCTGTAAGCTACTGAGTTTTTGAGTGATTCACTAACCAGCAACAGGTAAACCAAACTGAAGCTAAAGGTAACATGGCATGAACAATGAGTTTATGAGATCAAATTCATAAAATGACAAAGTATAAGTAACTGGAGCTTATCCATGTTGAGCATAAAAGGAAAACACTTATTAAGTTCTAACTAATTTGTCCATCACTTATGTCATTAGTACACCAACAAAGGGAGCTTGAGTAACGCTACTGCCTAAGGTCATGGAGCTAGAAAGAGGTTGAGCACAAATTTTCTTTCACAGACTCAATGTGCTCATTTCACTGCATCCTACAGGCTGTGAGGAGAAAGGGAGGGAAGAAGAGAGAAGACTGACACACAGAGAGAGGCTTGACATCTAATAATTTGTGATGAAAACCTTCCTGAAGCATATCCATACTTTAAAAAATAGAAGATATCTGCCAAAACAGGTTAAATAATGGTGGACATATTCTATTTTTAAAAGTAAGGATATGCTTCAGGAAGGTTTGCATCATAAAATATTAAATGTCAAGCCTTTCTGTGTGTTTCAGTCTTCTCCCTTCTCCCCTCCCTTCCTCTTCATAATGATTCAACATCATTATTACTGACATCTATATTGCAACAATGTCCTATAATGGAATATATACTTGGAGACATATGATTCTGTATTAAAATGATCCTAAAATGCCGTGATAAATTTTAGTTCCACTTTCTGATTTTTATATATTTTCTGTTTCTCTCCTGGTGTTAGACCGTCTCTTACAGATACAGGAAAAGTGGACAACTAAGCTTATGTGATCTTTGTGAAAAGAGAAGATGAGAGCTTACAGGACTTTCCTATGAACAAAGTGTATATACCTTCTAACATAAAGTTTGATGTTTGGGGTAGCTGGATAAGTAAATTCTAGATGAGGAAGCTTTTAGTTAGCTGCTGAATTCCTTACAACACTATGACTTTGTACAGGAACTAAAGGAATAGTTTCTGCTCTAAAGAGCCCTAAGCCTTGTGGACAGCCTGGTGATTTCCAAATTGGACTCAGTGGGAACCCAGGGGTCTGCACCAACCCAACAAAAGATGCTTTACAGATGCCACAATTAAGGATTTTCTGGCAAATGCTAAAGACTTAAAGCTATCCTTTCACTGCTTTTATCCATTTTATAGTTTGGGGTTCTAAGCTTGACTTGGTTTGAAAACAAAAAGTTTTACTGTTCAGATGCTTTTGAAAATCAATGATTTGGGAGATGTACTGTGGGGTGACAGAATTGTGGAGTTGTCTGGCAAGGGATCTTAAATATTTTTGCCAACTTTTATGTTCTATATGCATTTAGAAATGTAATGCTTTCAAAAATGAGATTTAACCTTTACTAGTGAAAGTTTACATTGTTGATACTCTGCTGGTGGCCACTGTGCGAATCAAACAGCTACAATATTGGCAGCACCACTAAGCTCAATTTATTCTATTTAGGAGATAAAAGACTTCTGATAGCAAGTCATGACATCATAGGCAAACATACTTATGACGTAGAACACCAGACCATGTTATTTTTAGTGTAAAGACATTCAGCAGGTTAGGGTTGTTCAAGAAGTTTCTAAAATGCCAATTTTAAAAAGGATTTAATTCAAGCAAAACTTATACCTAGTTGCAGTTGCTTCTTTCAAAGTGAAGTTAGGGTGTTCACTGATCAAAGTGTGTACAGCTATCCATTAAGGACATCCACAATTACTATTGTCATACTTCCAGTTAGGCAGTTCAAATTGCTTAAAACTTTGGTAATGACCACTTGGCTATATTTGAATGAAGGTCATTTGCCCCTCCATTCACAGCTCATATAGCACCTTTTGTACACATCCCTCTGGGTCCTTTACAAAGAACACTAATCAAGATACAAAATAACATTGTAGCAAATAATCTTGTCACAAATTCCATTACACAGTAAAAGCTAAATAAAAAATAACAGCTTTTCTGCCTATATTTAGAAATTTATATCACTTAGTGTCAGGCAATTCAGAGAAGAGAATTCCACAAAAGAGAAGAAGGTGACAGGGAAAGATCCATTAACTAACACATACAGACTCACACACACAATTCCACCAATAAAAATGTTAAGAATGAGCCTAGAAAATTAATAACTAGGGGTAGGGTTTTCTACATTTTCAACATATTTTACCAAAGCATTAGATAAACTGGTAAATTGTCTATTCTGAAATTACTCTGAGCAAGTAATTCATCCAAATTTAGGCAACAATATAAAATATCCATTTAAACATTACACAGTTAAACTTCTTGCTTAGATTAGTTAGCAGATGTTCTGCTAAAGAAGTTTATGTACTTTGGCTATTTAAGAAGAAAAATATGAAGTATTCCCACACCCATCTCGTAGACCTCACAAACACTCTTTGAACTTCCATAACCCTATCATCCACAATTTCTCAATTTTTTAAAATATTTGCTGAATAATTTTCACTGGTTCCCAGACAAACTCAATTCTAATTGTCTTTCTTGTTCTACAAGTTAAGAAAACTAGATGTTGGAGGAAATGAATGGTTTTTAACAAAACACATACTTAGCAGTGCACGTAGGAATTGACCAATTACTATGGCACAACAAATACTGATTGTGCCTTAGACCTAAATAATCTGACCACTTCTCTTTTCTTTTTGCTAAGACTTACTCCTTTTATTGTCTCTCATATGTAACTCATATATATTAATTTGAAAGGAGTTCCTGAAAAACAGTACCAAGCTCATTGTATGCTTAATAAATATTGGATATATATATATATATATATAAACCACCTTGAAGAACTCATAAAGACCTACATTCACTCAAACTGCACATCTTTCTACATGCCCTCTCAAACATATACACAGCCACCTTGCTTTAAACATGTGTGCCTTGTGCTAACATACTTTCTTTTGAAAACCTTGAGGTGACGACCACTAAATAGAAAAGGGTAGATCTGTGTGTTTATTCACTCTCACTCGTTTATTCATTCAACACTTGAAGTTTGCCTAATACATTCAGTATGGTATAACAGTAATTAAGAGACAAGGTCTGGAGCAAGATTTCCAGAGATTGAATTTTAACTCTACTACTTACTGGCCACATAGTCCACTAATCTGGGCCTAGTTTTCTCATCTGTAAAGTAGCACCTACTTCAAAAGACTGATGTGAAGATTAAACCAACTAATACACGTAACATGCGCAGACAACTTCTAGTGCGGAATAAGCACTCAATAAATAGTAATTATTTTTGCCATACCTCGGGCCCTATGTCAGCACTGAGAGTTGCAATGGTAAACACAAACAGGCACAATTCTCAGCCTTGCGAGCCATTAAGTCTAGTTCTAGAGCTTCTGCATTATTTCCTTCTATTAAATATATAAAGTTGTTACCAGAAACTGAACAGATTTTGATAATAGGGAAAACTTTAAAAAAAAAATTAAGAGTAAAAAAAATAAAAGTATTTTGGCTACAAAATTGAACTGACATTTAGCTTTATTTAAACTTCATATATCTCTGCTGCTTTTATGGATAAAACTGTATGACAATAACATTATCAATTTTTCCAGAGCCTAATTATGGTTTCAGTTTATTTTGGATTTATTCTCTTAAGGCATTTGTATTAATTTTTAAAAATATCATTACTAATGTTTTATATCAGAGAGTAATGTAAGTATGAAATTTTAAAATACTTATGTGGTTTCAGTCTATTCACAGCAATTCCTCCCCCTCACCAATGAATCCCTAAAATGGAAATTAGTGCGAAATGCAAAACAGACTTTGTGCAACAGATATTTTCAGGAGCTTTTACTGTTTATTACAATGTATTTTAGAAAGATTTTTACAGATACTTTTTCTTTTTCCTTAGTTCTAAAAGTAACAGACAGAAGGATGTGTTACAATCTACGTTAATTCTATCTAAACAATCTGTGGCTGTGGACTTAAGTTATAGAGATGTCTTGCTAAACTGAAGCCAAGACCTAATATGAATATAAGAAGAATCTTAAAGCTTTGGTATCCATACGTCTCATTCTGAAGAGGTGAAAGTCCTGACCTATGAATAATCTTGAAGATCGGAAGAAAGGCAGAAAAAAAAGGAGCTTTCCCATAAATTTCATTAACTCTTTTATTCCATTTCCTATCATTGATTTCATTCGATTTCTAGAACTATCATAGAGACTATATTACTGTTTCCCAAGAATACTGGAGTGGGTAGCCTATCTCTTCTCCAGCAGATCTTCCCAACCCAGGAACTGAACCAGGGTCTCCTGCATTGCAGGCAGATTCTTTTACCAACTGAGCTATCAGGAAAGCCCGCATCACACAGGATGTTGTGTAATACTTAATACATTTTATACTCATGTGTATTTGAAGAGAAAGCATCCTGGAATGATGAAGAGTACCTATTAAATTGTAACTGTTTATAGACAAAAACCTCATGTTACTTGATTTTAATTTTGGCACCAATCAGGTTAAGAAAAGATAGGTTATTAATGAAGATGGTGACATACTAATCAGGTATTCAACATCCTCAAGAGAGCTAATGCTGAGTGCTAAGTAATTATTTCTTTTGGGTGGTTGGGACTTTGACCCACTTTCAAGCTTACTAATACGAATTAGGATATAACTAATTGTTGTATTTAACTTTTAAGCATCAAGTGTATCAGCATCAAATGGATTAGAATTGCCTTGTAAAGAGGAAGGGGAAAGGCTGAAGAATGTACATTATGTGCTAGTCTCTAGGCCTAGATATTTTTCACAGGCGCTCACAGTTAATCAATGGGAAGAAGAAAGAAAGAACCGGGTATTTTACTAATTCACAAAGGAGAAGAGTTCTAGCAGAAGACTGATAAACTGAAGAGGGCATTCCAGCCCAAGATGAGAAGTCGGACCAGTGGCTTCTAATGTGTTTGTCATCTCTGTTATCAGGCGACGCTATGCTAAAATATACCCTGTGTTAAAACAATGTAAATGTTTGCTTGCACACAAACACACACACACATACTGAGATCTACATTTGCAAAGATAACTCCTTTTCTAAACACTCCAGGCAGCAGAGACATATGGGGTCCTACTAAGATTATAGAGGGATTCCCTGGTGGCTTGGACAGTAAAGAATCTGCCTGCAGTGCGGAAGACCTGGGTGACTTGAGCTAGGTAAGCTTTCATTGCTTCTTCAGTAGCTTTTTATAAAAGTGCTTTCAACAATGTCAAGTTATATTAAGAATACTTTACACTCAAATGACTCAGATTTGGAGTAAGTAGCTTTACTTTTGCAATCAGATATATAACTAGTGTGAGCAACAAAACACATCTCTCCAAGATTATTCATGTACAAAATAAATAAATCTGTAAGATTATTAATGAATGAATATTACCCACTGGTTGTTGACTCTTCCTTAGAGATACCCAGAGATAATTTGGGAGTTGAATAAATTTTTTTCTTGATGTTGATGAATGATTGATCACCTTATACTCTTTATTGGGTATCAAGGGTTCTAAAACATCCAGAAGCTTTAAGACAAGCAGTGACACATCATCCTAAAACAGAACTTGATTTGAAGTGAAATGTGTAAGGTTATAATGAAACAGTAAGAAAAATAGGAAGGTATCTCATAAAAGCATAAAACTTGAAAGCTAAACTTATGCTTAGAACTAATCCAGACCCTAGGTATAGCCAACCAAGTCAGGCCCCACTCCTAGAGGGGTGCATCGAGCCAAATTTCTGCAGTGTGCTATACTTGAGAAGGTTAGATTGCCTCCACCTACCAAATCAGAAAAACTGGGACACTGGATGTGGCATGAGAGTCTGGCTTAGAAGAGTCAGAAGCCAAGCTATTAAATGATTAAAACTGCCTCTAACAGGCATTATTTTCCACTGTTTCATCAATAAGGAAGCAGGCACTTCTGTACTATTTCACAGGATGGGGATGCTTTCTGGAGTTAGATTGTTCAAGAGCTGCTTTTTAAAATAGCAATACTCTTATCATAGTAAAACTTGCCTGCTGAGTCAAAAGGAAAGTTGGCCTCATCTACTTTTAGAGCCCAGGAAGAATTTAAATTGTAAAGTTGCCTGGCATGATTCCAACTGTTGGCCACTACAGACACTTTTAAATATCCACTCTTTTATTGATCTGAAGATATATGGATAAGCAGGTATACACTGAAAATGGAAAACAGAAAGAAGGCCATCTTATAAGTCCAATTGATTGAAAGCAAACAATAAGAAACCTGTACTTTTCTTTTGTTCATCCAAAGAATCCAGCTCTACAGACAGACTCCATTCTAGGAGAAAAATAAATCACAAATAGTGCCAAGACATATATTATTCCTTATGATGATGAAGGGAGGAAAAGTTCTACAACAGAAATAATATTTCCAATAAGGATATTAAATCTAATGCTGTTTTGATGTCAGGTCCACCCTTACCTAATCCCCACTGATTTTTATTCAGCTCAATTTGAAGTCACCATAGAACTCTGTTTTAGGGAGCCTCCTCACTCTCAACAAATTTACTTAGCAGGGATGATAAAATAGATTCTGTAATGGAAAAGGACTAATCTAGAAACATAAACACTGATAAATTCTAATGGAACATTTTGGCATAAAATGTGCCAGAAGAGGTAGAACCTTGCAAAATTTGACATTTGTCAAAGATCAGGATATCAGACAGATGAGTGTATATCTGTGTGTGTGTGTGTCTGTGTGTGGGTGGATGCATGTGTGTTAAGATGGAGTTCATTCAAAGTTGCTTGAATGAAGCTGAAAATTCAGGAGGAATTCTGCAGTAATCGCCTAATGCAAAAGAGAAGGCTAATGTAATAAAGGGAAGCCTGTAAGTAACCAGCAATAAGTTCTTTCGCTTGGCCAAACTCTGATGGTAACAGAGGTAGAACCTGTTATTGCACATTTTTAGTAAGTCATGCCAATAGTGTAAAAAATAGATTTAGTCATGCTTTGATGAAAAGATTTCGGATATATGTAATAGAAGTTACAGTGTACAATGTATTCGATTTTGAGATTCTGGAACTTTTATATATATATGGTAATTTTGTGTTTGGAAGCTTAAGAATGAAGTGAAAACTGTAGTTACAGGTTACTTTACCAGATTTAGTATAAACGTAAAAGCTAGGAATAACCACATCATTAGCCTATTCCAGGCAGTCCCTGAGAGTAGTAGGAGCTACTAAAGGGGAAGGGGGAAAAGGGGACTAGAAAACAGTCACCATCAGACCTTTTTTGTTGTTTTAATTTTTAAAAAATCCTGACACTTTCTTTCTTGGGGTAATTTGTCCTTGGAGGAATAGGTACCATTGGTTAGTTTTAGGGAGCCCATTGTGTGTGGTAGGTAACTGGTTCCTTGAAAAGTAAAGGAACTCCCGAGGATTTTTTTTTTTTTAACTGGAGGACGTATCAGAGCCTTTAATGTGCCTGTGAACCTTGAGGAGGTGGAGCCAGTATTTGGCACTTCCAAAACTTATTTGGCCATGGAGCCCTTTGCATAGCACTTCATTGGGCTGGTATTCTTCAGGACACACCCTGAGAAATGCAGACACACCAGGTCCTTCAGAAACTAGCTGTCATTCTCCTCTCCAGCTAAACCATCAAGCCTGGGCCTCAATTTCTTATAAAGAATCAACTTGCAGTCCTCCAAGGCATCCCATTTCCTGCTTTATCTAGACCAGGGATTGGGAAACCATTTCTGTAAAGGGACAAACAGTAAATGTGTTTGGCTTTGCAGGTCAGCTGTCTCTGTTGCAACTACTCAACTCTGTTAATGCAGGCTGAAAACAGATGACCTGTATTCTACAAATGAACGGGCACGCTAGTATCCCAGCAAAAAGCTTATTTACTAAAGCAGGCTGGCAGGACAAACTTGATTTAGAAGCCGTAGTTTGATCCTGGATGTGTACCTATGATGGCCAACAGAACTTTCTGTAGTGACGGAAACGTTCTGTATCTGTGTGGTCCACAGCAAGTCCACAGCCACCTGTGGCTACTGGATACTTTGAAATATTAGCAGTGCAGACAAAAGATTGTGATTTTTATTGTATTTTAATTAATATAGATGTAAACAGTCATATGTGGCTCAGTTCAGTTCAGTTGCTCAGTTGTGTCTGACTCTTTGCGACCCCATGGACTGCAGCACGCCAGGCCTAAAAAAAAAAAAGGATTAAGGGGAAAATAACTTGTCATGCCTTTGATCTTATTGTATAAAAAGAGTCAACTCTCTCAGGAGATTTATCAGTTTTCTCAAGGCCTCTGGGTAGCCTAAGTGATTGTGTATTGCTATATTATTCCAAACTTTCATAGCAGCATAATGCAATTTAGGCATGAAAGAACCGATGCACCTAGTTAAGAGTTGCTTCATTCCCTTCTCACTGATGGTATCTAATAGGTGGAGAAATATACAGAATTGTCACAGCGTACATTTCAATGAGAAAAATCACTACCACATAGAAATATTTATGGAAGTGCTGACAACATATCAATTAATAATGCCTGAAAGATACAAAGAGAGACTATTGTATCCTTTACAAATTAGGAAAGAGCTAAGTCAAAGACTTGATCTCATCCAGCCTCTTTTATATTACAACACAGTAAACAATTTCATCTTTGATGGACAAGTTAGACCTGACTGATATTCTGCTAATAGCTGGAGTGGAAAAGTGCAACAAGCAGAATTCTGTTGTACAGTGTGTTACCATCTATGTAAGCTAGGAAAGTGGAGGATGATATACACCTGACTATTTGCATATACAAGGAATCTTTGACCTAGGACAGTACTGGGAAAGTGTGTACCCCTTGAGGTGGGATACCCCAGGGCAGGGTAGGATTAGATTTACTTTTACTGTATACGCCTTTGTGTTGTTTGAATTTCTTATTTTCTTCTTTTTAAACCATGAGTGAAGAAGTGAAGTGAAGTCACTCAGTCGTGTCCGACTCTTTACGACCACATGGACTGTAGCCTACCAGGCTTTTCCATCCATGGGATTTTCCAGGTAAGAGTACTGGAGTGGGTTGCCATTTCCTTCTCCAGAGGATCTTCCCGACCCAGGGATTGAACCCGGGTCTCCCGCATTGTAGGCAGACGCTTTACCGTCTGAGCCACCAGGGAAGTCAAACCATGAGTATATATTAAGAAAAAAAAAAACCTCTTTTTAAAATGGCTGGAGAACAGATGAAGACTGAGTATGTTATCACAGAATAAGCTAACAAGCTGTTGATGAACTATTCGGAATTTCAAATGTCAGTAAACAAAAGATAGTTTACTCTTTGGCCTATAGACAAGTGACGTAGGAGTCAAAGAAAAGACAGTTTAATGACTAAACATGACTTGATAAACCCCAGTACTACCATTTGTTAGCTGTCTGTCTATGGGCAACTAGCATTTATGTCCTCATCTGTAATTACACGTATGTGCATGTGGGTCTGTGTGTGGTAGGGGACAGGCTGGGTGTAACTAGGACTGACCACCTGGGATTGGGGGACATGGGTCTTATTAATTAAAGGAATGGATCCTTTGTGATTTGTATTAAGGGGACTTAAACTCTGATCAGATTTTGAGAAAGTTTTCCTCCCTGTTTAAAAAAAGTAGCAAAGATGATGAAAATTGAAGATCTCTCTCTATTACAGTATTTCCTTCCTTTACAGTCTTTCCTTCAGTGGGTTTTCAAAACTGCTTCATCTATGATACTCCTCTGTTAGAGAGATGCAGGATAATTTTGTATGTTTTCATGGGCCCACATTTCTGGAAAGTTATCAGAAATGTGTATTATTTATTAGACCCCTACATTTTATGGTTCACTTAAAATTTCACTACACAAAACCCCAGCCAGCCAGCCATTAGCATTTATTGTTCATAGGTGTCCTTCCAACACAGTCTAAATTTCTACCCATTTTTATCTATATGAGCAGCCAGTAGTAAAATATCATTCCTTTTCCTATTTCCTATGCTTAAACCAGCTCTAAATCTATCTGGAAGCCAAACACATTCAACTCAAATTCTGCAAACCAATCACATGAGCTTTTAACATTGCATCATATCAGTATGTCGGACAGTGGATGTTTACACAAAGCTGGAAGTGAAATGGAAAATAACTCCCACTTCTAAACTGACTGCCTCTTATGTAGAAGCTGTTTCCCCATCGGGCTGGCAAAATGAACAGTAGTTTTATATAGTAATTCAGAAGATAATGGATTATTTGCCAATGGTCTGTTTTGAATTGCCATTTATTATTGTTATTATTATCTTTTTATCCACTCCAGGGACACACTTTCAATTTCACAGTCTTTTGCACATTGTGGACAGTGGTGTTTAATTTCTTTAAGGAAAACACACTCTCTTTCTATTATAGTTAGACTAGTTGCTCTCCAAAGAGCAGGCAGGGAACTTTCTATCTGGGGAGAAAATGTCTGTGCTCACATTTGCATGCTCCCTCCATCCATGGTGTCATGGTTTACAAGCTGGGAAGGGAATTAAGAAAGAGCCTTTCTTCCTGTCAGAAAAGACATCTTTGTGGTTCACATTCTTAGATGTTCCGGCTGAGGGATGGTAAACATTCCTGAAGGTATCGTTCTTTAATTGTTTATGGATTACTTCTCTTTATTTTACTGTGAAAATAAGAGTTTCTAGCAGAGTTAAAGAAAATCTTGTCAGGAAGCAGTTGTTTTCCTCCTACAGACTAACATTCCTGCAGGCAATGCAGCAAATTAACCAATATAAGTGTTTCCTTCAAAACACAGAAATCTTTTATCTATTTAGGAACAGATCACACAATATAACATGCTGAACTATTTCTATTAAGCCCAAAGATGACAAAAAATTGAAAAGAATAAATCCATTATAAAGAATTCATATCTGCTGCTTTGTGAGCAATCCATAATACACCGTATTGTGCAAACTATAGGAAATGATGACCTAACAATACAGAATGTAGAGAGGGCTTTTGACAACAGAAAAGCATGAGAGAGTATCATTTAATGGAGAGTGAAAAAAAAAATGATCCTGGATTCTTTTTCCCCCTTTATTTGTTGTATCACTTTGTAAAACCTCTCTATGCCTTGCTCTCTTCATCAGAAAAATGAGACCTATGGTTTTATTTTTACAAAGTGCTTTAGGATTTCGGAGAACCCAGAATGCATTATACGATGAGAGCCACCATGGTGCATGCCATGTGACTGCAGCAGAAAAGGATCTAGGGACCAAAAGCAAAACATGAATCAGCAATGAACACTCATTTTATTTGTTTAAAGCCCCAGGATGTGCAAATTTATGTCAGAACTGAAGCTGACCCTCTTCCCTTATAATCACACATCACTACATCTGGGTCTGGTTTTGAAACTTGAGTGTAGTAGAAAGAATGTGAACAGGAAGGAGTAAAGGGCAGAGACTCTCTCAAGCAAATCCCAAGTCATCAAGGGCTACATTAGCTCACGCTGAATCCCTTGAGGACCAGAGAGAGAGAGCACCGATTTTCTCTCTTCCCCGTTCCTCAGCATAACCCTATGCCCAACAGAGGCACGCACTGAAAAGACAAGTGGGCAAAGGAGGAGCTGGCTCCTCCAACTGCCCAGTTATATGGGCTTTCAAGACCACAGGTGAGGCAAGACTGGGGGTAATGTGGATGGTTACATTGAGTGGTAGGTCAGGAAGGTGTATCAGAAGTCAGGAGTTCTAGGTTCCAATGCTTATTGCAACACAAACAAAAAAACATGGAGAAATGCTACAATCACAGAGTTGCTGCTGCTGCTAAGTTGCTTCAGTCGTGTCCAACTCTGTGTGACCTCATAGGCGGCAGCCCACCAGGCTCCCACCATCCCTGGGATTCTCCAGGCAAGAACACTGGAGTGGGTTGCCATTTCCTTCTCCAGTGCATGAAAGTGAAGAGTGAAAGTGAAGTTGCTCAGTCGAATCACAGAGTTAGCTACTGGCAAAATTAGGACTGGCAAAATTGGGACTAGACTTTGGGGTTTGAAAACAAATTCTGATTATTTTTACACAGCAGAGGGCTTTCTGTAGATTCTTCAGCTTGAGAAATCTAAATCTAAATTCATTTAAGAAAGAGTTCTAAGCACAGTGACACACTCTCCCTGTCTCTCTCTATTTGGTCATTCAATATATATTGTAGTTATCAAATAAAAAGTATTCCCATATTAATCTGTTCTCCTTTCTGTACCCTCTTTTCGGTTAGTGTTGCTGGAGCGGCCCAGTATACGAGATAGAAACCCTGACTTCATCTTCTCTCCTTCAGTCCCACTCTGAAGCACTTTTCATTCACCTGAGACTTCTTTCTCTATTTTTATGTTTTTTGCTTCATCCCCAACATATTTGCATCATTCAGGCCTTATCTCTTGTCTCACCTCTGCCCTCTAGACTGGTTTACTTGCCTCTGAATTCTTCCCCCACATCACTGCTATAAAGAACATATCTTTTAAAAATTAAAATGCAAACACATTTATTACCTACTTTAAAAAATGTCAAAACTCATCAGTTGACTCACAGGATAAAGACTAAGCTTCCTAATAGGAAAAATCCGGTCCTTTCTGCCTCTGGCTGCATCTCCAGTTAGACTCCCTTTGTTATCCACATACATTCTATGTTTGCGCAAGAACATATGCTGAGACATATTTCCCAGTTACTGCATACCACTGTGCCTTGACATATGTGAGCATCTCAGTCTGGAAATCCCTATTCTTTTCCCATCATTTACTTCAAAAGTCCATGTTTTAAAACAAGAAAATCCTTGAGTTTTAAGGAGTAAATCCTTCTCCCTCCACTGGGATCCCTCCAACTCCATCCCCTCTCACAGAGTTAACCACATCTTATTCTAAGCTGCTTCTGTACTTTGGACAGGCTACCACTGTTGCATTCGTCACAGCGTACTGTAATTGTTCCTTTGTGTAGCTCTCTCTGTCCCTAAACTGTGAAACCCTTGAGGGCAAGAATTGCATTTTAGTTCATGCTATGTCCTTTACATAATGCCTAGAACATGAATGGTCCTCAGGATGTGTTTATGACTATGAACGAATGAACAAACCAGCTAACAGTCATGAACTCCACAACCACTTTACAAAAATGTCTCACAGAGTTCTGAGAAAGAAACAACAACAAAACCTCCACAAATAACACAGGAAATAGAAAAATAAACAAGTTAACAAAAAAGAAAAATGACTGATAGAGGTAAGATGTATTCAGAGAATTTAACTGATATGATAGAATAGAAAATGACCAAGTTATCCACATTGGTTTGCCTGGTGGGGAAAGGCTTCTTCTAACCCTGTATGACAAGAACTGTCCCATGTGCTTTGCCAAGAGAACAGTTATTGTCATGATGATCAGCATTCAAACGGAGGGAAAGAGAGCAATTAAGAGTAGCTCAGAGGGTTTTAGTTTTAGCAAACAAGTAAACAGTGCTATATACTTTGTTAAGGAAACCTGGGAGAGAGGCAAGTTTGGCTAGATTACCCATTTGGGTTCTTCAATTTGTAGATATCTACAGGACATCTAAGTAGAAATGCCAAGTTGGCAGTTAGATTCAGAAATCTGGTTTTTCAAAGGCATCATGACCAAAGAGAAATACTTGAGAGCCATCAGCTCCCTGAAAATGGTATTTAAAAACATGATGAGGCTGAATGAAATCACGTACAGAGTGTGGAGGTTAAAAAGAAGGGCCAAGCCCTGGGAGACACTCCAACATGTAGATTTCAAACTGAAGATGAATCAGTATAGGATAATGAGAAGGACATACTACTAAGCTAGGAAGGAAACCAGAAGATCATGGTCAACCATAAGAAGAATCAATACATGAAACGAGGAGGCAGTGGTCAACTTTGTTGAACTTTACTGAAAGGTCAAGTAAGGAAATACGTTTAATTAGCAAAATCCAAGGACACTGGTTGGCTGATGAACAGTCTAAAAGTAGATAGGAATGAAGCCTTATTGAAGCAGTATCCCAGCTTTTCATAAGCAACCATAAAACAATATCACACAGTGATTAAAACAAAATTACTTTCTATTTCTATTTGAAGCAAGGCTTAAAACTGGGTAAAACGTAGATGAAATTTAAGACCGATTTCAGAAAGAATTTCCTAGCAGCATAGTTAACAAACCTCCTAATACATATTAAAGGAAAGAAAAGGCATCTCTTGTACTAATCAATTTAAGTATTACTTCTATTTATCTATGTTTCTAAACTGAAAAACTATTTGGTCAAAAATCACTTGAAATATAACTGTCATTTTTTCCCTCACATTTTGGGGGTACATTCTCTTATAAATGCATGGGGCTGGTAAAGAATCCACCCGCAGTAAGGGAGACCTGGGTTTGATCCCTGGGTTAGGAAGAGTCCCTGGAGAAGAGAACAGCTACCCACACCAGTACTCTGGCCTGGAGAATTCCATGGACTATGTAGCCCATGGGGTCAGAAAGAGTCAGGTACGACTGAGTGACTTTCACTTATTCTTATAAATCCATATATCTGATAACAACAAAATACTTTCACTTTTAGAAACCAAGAAATAAGGGAAATGATTGTGTGAAAGAATCTCAATTGTTTATGAATTTAAAAAGAAAATTTCATTTTAAAATTTGTAGATTGAAGATAAAATGAAATGGCACATTCTATAACCAACCTTGTCAGTCACAGTAAGACTGAATAAGGCTACTTCCTTTTACGGATACTACATCTCAAGTTATTCTTGTGGCTTTCTTCCAGAGATGACAAAGATTTAAAAAATCATAATCTGCTGAGCAAACTCTCAAAGAAACAAAACTAATGTATATTAAGATCTACTTCCCTAGTGACAAAATCTCTTCTAAATACTCAGGATTTTGGATTAAAAATGGTTATCCTTATAACACAAATATGAATGATTTAATAAAAGAAAAGATAAATACCTATTCATACCCTTCCAGTGTTTGCTGAAGGAAGTATTGATATCTACTTTTTTACAGGGAGCAAAGGGTGTTCAAGTGGTTTGTACATTAATTGAATATCTAAGTAAAAACAGTAATTATTATCAAAGACTTATATTCTTCTATTAGATAGATAAAGATATGCAAAAAGGTAACCCTGATGGACAGAAAAGCCTGACTTTAGTAAAATTAGAGTGATCTGTTTGGGTGCACTACAATAATTTTATAATGATATTAAAATAAATGTGATCCCTTTTAAATTTCAGCTGACACAAAAGATTATGTCAAATATTAAAATGATGCCATGTTAACAGTTGATGCAGTGTTTAACAATGTCAGTTGGCAACTTTAGGTTAGAACAGAGTAAGATGATTTTTGAAAATTAAGGTCTTGACTGTTTAGAAGCAAACAAAACAAAACAAATCCCATAAAAACAAAATCCTTAATTACACAAAACAGTTAAACTACTGTACTCAATTCAGTGGCAAATGTATAGTGTAATGATGCTACCATAAACATTTATCTTTTATAAACAAAGCATTTTCAGTAACTGATATCCTCCTCAAAATACACTAAACACCTAATGCAGATGGACAATGCAGTGAACCAAACTTGGAAAAGAGAAAAGGATTTCAGCCTTTATAACATGACTGTCATCTGTGGTAGAGATTGCTTTTTTTTTTTTTTTTTTTGNTTTTATAAACAAAGCATTTTCAGTAACTGATATCCTCCTCAAAATACACTAAACACCTAATGCAGATGGACAATGCAGTGAACCAAACTTGGAAAAGAGAAAAGGATTTCAGCCTTTATAACATGACTGTCATCTGTGGTAGAGATTGCTTTTTTTTTTTTTTTTTTTGGAGAAAGAATGCTATTGGTTTATTTTAGGAACATGATTGGTTCATCAATAATACTTAACCAACCGTAACATCAAGATCAGACTGGAATAGGAACTGTGAGGTCACATGATGACTCACATTATCTACCCAGCTGGCATGACTGGGCAAACGGTATTTTACAAGGCACGGCACCAGCCTGGGATGGCCTGGAGATGCAGGGTGCCCCTTCTCTGTGAGTGAAGGTGTGGCATGTAAACTTGTTAGCCGCTGTCACAAATTTTTCTAACTTTAGCAATCAGCAGATGTTCCATGTGTAGCACAGATGAAGGGNCACATTATCTACCCAGCTGGCATGACTGGGCAAACGGTATTTTACAAGGCACGGCACCAGCCTGGGATGGCCTGGAGATGCAGGGTGCCCCTTCTCTGTGAGTGAAGGTGTGGCATGTAAACTTGTTAGCCGCTGTCACAAATTTTTCTAACTTTAGCAATCAGCAGATGTTCCATGTGTAGCACAGATGAAGGGTTTATGGGTAGGAGACTGTCCCCAAAAAAGAAGACAAACAAAAGAAATCAACTTCCAGAGCATACTAACTATTTAAAGGGGTTGAACGGATCACGCATGTTGTAGGTGCCATGTAAGATACAGGGCAGAGCTATCAGAGGTGCTACACACCATAGACAGTAACAAAACAGGCAGAAAAGGAACTTTTGATCATGTTGAGTTCAGTTGCTCAGTCATGTCCGACTCTTTGCAACCCCATGGACTGCAGCACCCCAGGCCTCCCTGTCCATCACCAATTCCCAGAGCTTACTCAAACTCATGTCCATTGCATTGGTGATGTCATCCAAACATCTCATCCTCTGTTGTCCCCTTCTCCTCCCGCCTTCAGTATTTCCCAGCATCAGGGGCTTTTCAAATGAGTCAGTTCTTCAAATCGGGTGGCCAAAGTATTGGAGTTTCAGCTTCAACATCAGTCCTTTCAATGAATATTCAGGACTGATTTCCTTTAGGGTAGACTGGTTGCATCTCCTTGCAGTCCAAGGGACTCTTAAGAGTCTTCTCCAACACCACAGTTCAAAAGCATCAATTCTTTGGAGCTCAGCTATCTTTATAGTCCAACTCTCATTTCCATACATGACTACTGGAAAAACCAAAGCTCTGACTTAGATGGACCTTTCTTGGCAAAGTAATATCTCTGCTTATTAACAGCCGTCTAGGTTGGTCCTAACTTTTATTCCAAGGAGCAAGCGTCTTTTAATTTCAGGGCTTCAGTCACCATCTGCAGTAATTTTTGAGCCCCCCAAAATAAAGCAAACTAAAATGGACTACAATGGATGAATTTAACTCAGATGACCATTATATCTACTACTGTGGGCAGGAATCCCTTAGAAGAAATGGAGTAGCCATCATAGTCAACAAGAGTCCAAAATCCAATACTTGGATCCAATTTCAAAAACAATAGAATGATCTCTGTTTGTTTCCAAGGCAAATCATTCAATGTCACAGTAATCCAAATCTATGCCCCAACCAGTAATGCTGAAGAAGCTGAAGTTGAACGGGTCTATAAAGACCTACACGATCTTCTAGAACTAACACCAAAATAGATGTCCTTTTCATTATAGGGGACTGGAATGCAAAAGTATGAAGTCAAGAAATACATGGAGTAACAGGCAAATTTGACCTTGGAGTACAGAATGAAGCAGGGCAAAGGCTAACAAGAGTTTTGCCGAGAGAACACACTGGTTCTATAGCAAACACCCTCTTCTATCAGCACAAGAGAAGACTCTACACATGGACATCACAGATGGGCAATACCGAAATCAGACTGATTATATTCTTTGCAGCCAAAGATGGAGAAGCTCTATAGAGTCAGCAAAAACAAGATCTGGAGCTGATTGTGGCTCAGATCATAAATTCCTTACTGCCAAATTCAGACTTCAATTGAAGAAAGTAGGGAAAACCACTAGACCATTCAGGTATGACCTAAATCAAAACACTTAAGATTATACAGTGGAAGTGAGAACTATATTTAAGGGATTAGATCTGATAGACAGAATGCCTGATGAACTATGGACAGAGTTTCCTGACACTGTACAGAAGGCAGGGATTGAGACCACCCCCAAGAAAAAGAAATTCAAGAAGGGAAAATGGTTATCTGAGGAGGCCTTACACATAGCTGTGAAGAGAAGTGGAAGGCAAAGGAGAAAAGGAAAGATACACCCATCTGAATGCAGAGTTCCAGAGAACAGCAAGAAGAGATAAGAAAGCCTTCCTCGGTGATCAATGCAAAGAAATAGAGGAAAACAACAGAATGGGGAACACTAGAGATCTCTTCAAGAAAATGAGAGATACCAAGAGAACACTTCACGTAAGAGCAACAATAAAGGACAGAAATGGTATGGACCTAACTGAAGCAGAAGATATTAAGAAGAGGTGGCAAGAATACACAGAAGAACTGTACGGAAAAGATCTTCATGACCCAGAAAATCATGATGGTGTGCTCATTCACCTAGAGCCAGACATTCTGGAATGTGAAGTCAAGTGGGCCTTGGGAAGCATCACTGCGAACAAAATGGAGCAAGAAGTGGAGGTGATGGCATTCCAGTAGAGGTATTTCATATTCTAAAAGATGATGCTGTGAAAGTGCTGCACTCAATACGCCAGCAAACTGGGAAAACTCAGCAGTGGCCACAGGACTGGAGTTTTCATTCCAATCCAAAGAAAAGCAATGCCAAAGGACGCTCAAACCTCTGCAGAACTGCACGCAGCTCACACACTAGCAAAGTAATGCTCAAAATTCTCCAAGCCATGCTTCAACATGAAGCCATGAACTTCCAGATGTTCAAGGTGGTTATAGAAAAGGCAGAGGTACCAGAGATCAAATTGCCAACATCCGCTGGATCATCAAAAAAGCAAGAGAGTTCCAGAAAAACATCTATTTCTATTTATTGACTATTCCAAAGCCTTTGACTGTGTGGATCACAGCAAACTATGGAAAATTCTGAAAGAGATAGAAATACCAGACCACCTGACCTGCCTTCTGAGAAATCTGTATGCAGGTCAGGAAGAAACAGTGAGAACTGGACATGGAACAACAGACTGGTTCCAAATAGGGAAAGGAGTACATCAAGGTTGTATATTGTCACCCTGCTTATTTAACTTATATGCAGAATACATCATGAGAAATGCTGGGCTGGATGAAGCACAAGCTGGAATCAAGATTGCTCAGAGAAATATCAATACCTTCAGATATGCAGATAATACCACCCCACCCTATTGCAGAAAGCAAAGAAGAACTAAAGAACCTCTTTATGAAAGTGAAAGAGAAGAGTGAAAAAGTTGGCTTTAACCATGAGTACATCCCAAACAAGCATTTATTCTTGGCAACATGTATAATCTGAACTCAGAGCTCTATGGTGGATACCTCCTGACAACCTGTTCCAGCGTCTGTCTCATGATTTAAGAACAAACTGATAATTTATAACATATTCACAGTTACCTCTCACCTGTCTACTCAGCAGGGTCCACATACAAACAACTAAAAGGCAACTGCCAAAAGTGGCCACATAGTTTTAAATGCATTTTCAGGACAGCAACCAAGAATGAAAGTTTCATGTATCTAAATTTTCCTGTGGTCTTTTAATAGCTGAAGAGGATTTTTACTATGTTTTAAGCATCACATCAATGTATTAAGTACTATATAACATCAATGAATTACTCACAGCTTCTGATTCACATTAAAAAGCATAGGCTAATGTCAAGTCACACAATAGGTGAGTGTTAATATGACAAGGATATGAGACATGCATATAATAATTCTGAAGTTTTCATCATTACTTCCCTCAGATAAATTTAGTATAATTTCTTTGTAACTATGAGTCACTGGCCAACTCATTACAATAATATAATCAATATATTATTGAGACAGAAATATCCTGGCAGTCTGGCAAGATTCTAGGAATGCCAGTATCTAAATTAATGTCAAAGTATTACACATCTGTCATAAATGGCTAACAAAGAGATTCCAAATCACCCGTGTTACAGAGATAATTGTTTTACTTTGAAGTTCCTTAAGATCTATTGTGCTAGTTCCCAGGTCAGAGTTATCTCCCTCTCTCCTTTTTTTTCCTTCACTCTTCAATCATTATGTAGAATTAAAAAAAAAAATTTTTTTTACAATGAGATAGAAGTTATTTCAGTGGTTCTAATGTAACATTTTTTTAAAAGTTCTGCCTGATTAGCTCTGTTAAAGAGGAGAATCCTTAATCTGCCTTGCCAAGACTTATTATGGAAATTTTCGCATCTATGGTTCTATGATAACCTTCAGAAAGCCAAGACACTAGAGGTGGAGCTTGGGACACATGTTTGTAGAATGAAGTGCCCCTACTAAGAATCTGTAAGAAAGGTTTGAATGCCTTACTTATCTTTGAGTGTATATCCTATGTCTCCTCTAATTAGACTGTACGCTTCTAGAGGGCTTTAGTAAGTGTCTTACACACAATAGGTGCTTCACAAACATGTGGGGTTGATTAAGCATCGATATATGGCCTCATGGAAATTTAAGAAAAAATCCTATGTGTCGTGGTCACTGTTTTGTTTCCATGCTTCTGCCAGCATAACAAAGCAACTAAAACAATCATGACAACAGTAACAAAAACGAATACTGATGCGTAGAGTTCTGTTTACACTCCTCCATTAGTAACAGAGTCAAATAATTAGATGGCTTGTCTCTTGGGTGCAGACCCTTCAGCTTAGTATCTTTGTACTAATCACATATTTTGGGGAAACTGTAAGCTCTTTCGGCCTCTCCCACTCTGCACATATCCTTGGCTATGGGATTTATTCTACCTTAATTTCTATAAACTGTGATTTGTGTATCTTTCCAAAGAGGGGAAAAAATATAATGAAGTACAATAGGGGACCACAAAGTTACATATTACATTACTGATAGATTTTTAATGCTAACACGCAACTGCTTAGAGTTTCTGGTTAGAAAACATAAATGTTTGTGGGAGGACAGGAATTAAATAGCTTATGATAGGGGAAGCGTATTCAAAATAAAATGAAGTCCCTTATTTCGAAGAGATGGAGGTAGGCAGTCTTAGAATTAATTTACCCTAAATGTGGCACCATGGAACTCGATCTGCAAAGTGTAAATAAACATCTACCTTGGGATGTGGGATTCACTTAAGGCTTTCTTCAAATAGAAGTGTACTTGTTGTGAGANCTCATGATTTAAGAACAAACTGATAATTTATAACATATTCACAGTTACCTCTCACCTGTCTACTCAGCAGGGTCCACATACAAACAACTAAAAGGCAACTGCCAAAAGTGGCCACATAGTTTTAAATGCATTTTCAGGACAGCAACCAAGAATGAAAGTTTCATGTATCTAAATTTTCCTGTGGTCTTTTAATAGCTGAAGAGGATTTTTACTATGTTTTAAGCATCACATCAATGTATTAAGTACTATATAACATCAATGAATTACTCACAGCTTCTGATTCACATTAAAAAGCATAGGCTAATGTCAAGTCACACAATAGGTGAGTGTTAATATGACAAGGATATGAGACATGCATATAATAATTCTGAAGTTTTCATCATTACTTCCCTCAGATAAATTTAGTATAATTTCTTTGTAACTATGAGTCACTGGCCAACTCATTACAATAATATAATCAATATATTATTGAGACAGAAATATCCTGGCAGTCTGGCAAGATTCTAGGAATGCCAGTATCTAAATTAATGTCAAAGTATTACACATCTGTCATAAATGGCTAACAAAGAGATTCCAAATCACCCGTGTTACAGAGATAATTGTTTTACTTTGAAGTTCCTTAAGATCTATTGTGCTAGTTCCCAGGTCAGAGTTATCTCCCTCTCTCCTTTTTTTTCCTTCACTCTTCAATCATTATGTAGAATTAAAAAAAAAAATTTTTTTTACAATGAGATAGAAGTTATTTCAGTGGTTCTAATGTAACATTTTTTTAAAAGTTCTGCCTGATTAGCTCTGTTAAAGAGGAGAATCCTTAATCTGCCTTGCCAAGACTTATTATGGAAATTTTCGCATCTATGGTTCTATGATAACCTTCAGAAAGCCAAGACACTAGAGGTGGAGCTTGGGACACATGTTTGTAGAATGAAGTGCCCCTACTAAGAATCTGTAAGAAAGGTTTGAATGCCTTACTTATCTTTGAGTGTATATCCTATGTCTCCTCTAATTAGACTGTAAGCTTCTAGAGGGCTTTAGTAAGTGTCTTACACACAATAGGTGCTTCACAAACATGTGGGGTTGATTAAGCATCGATATATGGCCTCACGGAAATTTAAGAAAAAATCCTATGTGTCGTGGTCACTGTTTTGTTTCCATGCTTCTGCCAGCATAACAAAGCAACTAAAACAATCATGACAACAGTAACAAAAACGAATACTGATGCGTAGAGTTCTGTTTACACTCCTCCATTAGTAACAGAGTCAAATAATTAGATGGCTTGTCTCTTGGGTGCAGACCCTTCAGCTTAGTATCTTTGTACTAATCACATATTTTGGGGAAACTGTAAGCTCTTTCGGCCTCTCCCACTCTGCACATATCCTTGGCTATGGGATTTATTCTACCTTAATTTCTATAAACTGTGATTTGTGTATCTTTCCAAAGAGGGGAAAAAATATAATGAAGTACAATAGGGGACCACAAAGTTACATATTACATTACTGATAGATTTTTAATGCTAACACGCAACTGCTTAGAGTTTCTGGTTAGAAAACATAAATGTTTGTGGGAGGACAGGAATTAAATAGCTTATGATAGGGGAAGCGTATTCAAAATAAAATGAAGTCCCTTATTTCGAAGAGATGGAGGTAGGCAGTCTTAGAATTAATTTACCCTAAATGTGGCACCATGGAACTCGATCTGCAAAGTGTAAATAAACATCTACCTTGGGATGTGGGATTCACTTAAGGCTTTCTTCAAATAGAAGTGTACTTGTTGTGAGACACTGGGTCCCCAAGGGGATAGAGCTATAGAAACAGACTTCATTTCTACTGTTTCCTGTAGTAAGTTGAACCTGACAGCTGATTCTCCTCCGAACAAGGGGAATTTTTAAGCCCAGAATATAAACACAGTCCATTTTTTTTGTCTTCATCTTATCCTAGTTGGTGCCTTTCCCAAAGATTCTAGCACATGAGCGCAAGTTCGGTGAACTCTCCACGATTACTATGCCTTTCCCAAGGAGAAAAGATGTTCAGAAATCACACTGCCAGTTACATGTACTAGTTTCATTAAAGCCTGCATTTAACTGCCTGAGATTTATAAAAAGATCTAGCAGCAAAACCACACTGTGCCATAACTTATCCCAGCCTGCAAGGAGGAAACTGAAACTCAGATGGGTTAAAACTCGATGCTCACTGGGGCAGGGATGGTGTTCATTGTTCTTCATTGTATTTTCAAGACCCTGTGCAGTTTAGAGTGGTGGCAATAAAGCACAGCAATTAAGAACTTGGAGTTTGGAGTCAGACAGATCTGGCTTGGAGCACAAGGGCCTAATGCTAGCAATTACTCGGTGGGCGACCATGAAAAAGCTGTTTTACTCTATCTGAGCCTCAGTCTCTTTACCTGTTAACATGAAAATAATGATACTACCTATCTGACAAAGTGTTGGATAATTAAATGAAGTAATACATACAATGTGGTCAAATAGTATCTGCTTACATAGCTAACATTTAATATATTAATGCATTATTAAAAATATTCTCATTATTATTGTCTGGCATATAAGTACTTTATATGATAAGGAATGAATGGATGAATGCATCCATTAAGCACCAAACTGTAATCCTGATTTTCTCACTTTCCTCTCAATTCCTGCTTACCTTAAATCATACTGTATGTGAATGGAAGTGTCCAATATGGTAACCACATGTGTCTACTGAGCATTTGAAGTATGGATAGAGCAAATGAGGAGCCTGAATCTTTATCTTACTAGCTGTATTTAAGTAGCAACATGTGACCAGTAACTATTATATAGAACAGTGCAAGAGATAATCCTTAGCTTTTAAGAAAGTTTCCCATATATGCTTGCTTTTTATCAAGCTATTTTGATTCAAAATCAACTTTTTATTTAAAAAACCATTTATCTAAATTAAACTCTCTATATAATTTTGTTTCCTTTTGTCTTCTATTCAGTGATATATCTGTGAACACCTTTTATAAAATAAGAAACAACTTTTGGAACTCCCCCCTACACACACATACATGCACACACACTGTTCTCTTTATTAAGCCTGATAAGTTTAACTCACTGAGACATTTTTATTCTCTCTCACTTCTACTTTTCCTGTTTCTTTTCTATATTTCTCATTTTTCTTAGATATGCAAAGACATAAGATGCAACAGGTACTGAGTAAGTTTTGAGTGGGGGGCAGAGGATGAGAGAATTGGCTATTTTAGATATTTTATTTAGAGAAAAGGGGCAAACATACAGAGTTCTTGTATACCCAACACTTAATTTCTTATATGTTTAATATCTGACAGTAGTTTAATGTGGTAGATTCGTCACAACCAATGAACTGATACTGATACATTATAATCAATTAAAGTCCGTACTTTATTCAGGTTTCTTTAGTTTTTGCTCAGTGTTCCTTTTCTGTCCCAGACTTGCTGGGAATTCAGAATAACATATTGCTTTCAGTCTTCATGTCTTCCTAAGCTCCTCTAGACTATGAGAGGAGAAGGCAATGGCACCCCACTCCAGTATTCTTGCCTGGAGAATCCCAAGGATGGAGGAGCCTGGTGGGCTGCAGTCCATGGGGTTGCGAAGAATTGGACACGACTGAGCAACTTCACTTTCACTTTTTACTTTCATTCACTGGAGAAAGAAATGGCAACCCACTCCAGTGTTCTTACCTGGAGAATCCCAGGGACGGAGGAGCCTGGTGGGCTGCCGTCTATGGGGTCGCACAGAATCAGACGCGACTGAAGCAACTTAGCAGCAGCAGCAGCATGCTGTGAGAGCTTTTCACACTATCTTGTTAACTGATGATTAATTGGAATCACCGTGGTGGAGCAAATTTACAATTGCGTGCCAATAGTTGAGAAAATAAGTATAAAACTAATTTCAAGATCAAAGATAGAGTACTTCACTCAAAAGCCTGGTACGCATACCTTGACAGAGCTCTTTACAAATAACACCAGTCAATCTGGACTATGGACTATGTTCTCGGCATACTTTTCTCTGTGTGTGTGTGCGTTAGTTGCTCAGTTGTGGCCGACTCTTTGTGACCCCACGGACTGTAGCCCACCAGGCGCCTCTATCCATGGAAGTCTCCAGGCACGAATCCTGGAGTGGGTTGCCATTCACTTCTCTAGGGGGTCTTCCTGACCCAGGGATCAAATGCGGGTCCTCCCGCACTGCAGGCACCTTCTTTACTGTCTGAGCCACCAGGGAAGCCCATGGACAATGTCCTCAGGATACTTTCCTAAATGTAAGTCAGTCAGTCAGTCACTTCAGTCACTCAGTTGTGTCCAACTCTTTGCGACCCCAGGGACTTCAGGACACCAGGCTTCCCTGTACATCACCAACTCCCAGAGCTTACTCAAACTCATGTCCATCGCATCAGTCATGCCATCCAACCATCTCATCCCCTGTTGTCCCCTTCTCCTCCCACCTTCAATCTTTCCCAGCATCAGGGTCTTTTCCTATGAGTCAGTTCTTCCCATCAGGTGGCCCAAGGGCTGAAGACTCTTGAAAGTCCCTTGGACTGCAGTCAATCCTAAAGGAAATCAGTCCCGAATATTCATTGGAAGGACTGATACTGAAGCTGAAACTTCAATACTTGGGCTACCTGATGTGAAAATGTAAGTAAATCATGGATAACAACTTA
Organism: Oreotragus oreotragus; assembly: GCA_006410675.1. NCBI lineage: Eukaryota > Metazoa > Chordata > Mammalia > Artiodactyla > Bovidae > Oreotragus > Oreotragus oreotragus. The sequence goes on from SJYX01016238.1 coordinate 320,266, forward strand.
AGGATGCTAGCTACTCCCTAGTGAGTAAAAATCAACCCAACAATAAAACAAAATTTTATGCCCAGTTCAGTGATGACACCATGTGAAATTTAAGACACCATATTATTCTATTCCAATTCACCATCTACTACACATAATACATGACCTGTCATTTTTAGCATGAAAGAAAACTGAATCTGTCTGGAATAATCTGTTCTTCAAAAACTAGCCTGTGGCTACTTAGTCACTTGTGTTATTCTGCACCATTGCAAACAACAATTCAGTAACTGTCCGAAATCAGATTGATGATATTCTTTGCAACCAAAGATGGAGAAGCTCCATACAGTCAGCAAAAACAAGACAGGGAGCTGACTGTGGCTCAGATCATGAACTCCTTATTGCCAACTTCAGACTTAAATTGAAGAAAGTAGGGAAAACCATTAGACCATTCAAGTATGACCAAAATCAAATCCTTTACCATTATTCAGTGGAAGTGAGAAATAGATTTAAGGGACTAGATCTGATAGGCAGAGTGCCTGATGAATTATGGACAGAGGTTCATGACACTGTACAGGGGACAGGGATCAAGACCATCCCCAAGAAAAAGAAAGGCAAAAAGGCTGTCTGAGGAGGCCTTACAAATAGCGGTGAAAAGAAGAGAAGCCAAAAGCAAAGGAGAAAAGGAAAGATATATCCATGCAGATTTCCAAAGAATAGCAAGGAGATAAGAAAGCGTTCCTCAGTGATCAGTGCAGAGAAATGGAGGAAAACAAGAGAATGGAAAACACTAGAGGTCTCTTCAAGAAAATTAGAAATACCAAGGGAAAATTTCATGCAAAGATGAGCACAATAAAGGACAGAAACGGTATGGACCGAACAGAAGCAGAAGATATTAAGAAGAGGTGGCAAGAATAGACAGAAAAACTGTACAAAAAAGATCTTCACGACCCAGATAATCACAATGGTGTGAAAACCCACCTAGAGCCAGACATCCTGGAATTTGAAGTCAAATGGGCCTTAGGAAGCATCACTATGAACAAAGCTAGTGGAGGTGATGGAATTCCAGTTGAACTATTTCAAATCCTGAAAGATGATGCTGTGAAAGTGCTGCACTCAATATGCCAGCAAATTTGGAAAACTCAGCAGTGGCCACAGGACTGGAAAAGCTCAGTTTTCATTCCAATCCCAAAGAAAGGCAATGCCAAAGAATGCTCAAACTACCACACAACTGGACTCATCTCACATGCTAGTAAAGTAATGCTCAAAACTCTCCAAGTCAGACTTCAGCAATACGTGAACTGCAAACTTCCAGATGTTCAAGCTGGTTATAGAATAAGCAGAAGAACCACAGATCAAATTGCTAACTTCCACTGGATCATCGAAAAAGCAAGAGAGTTCCAGAAAAACATCTATTTCTGCTTTATTGACTATGCCAAAGCCTTTGACTGTGTAGATCACAATAAACTGGAAAATTCTGAAAGGGATGGGAATACCAGACCACCTGACCTGCCTCCTGAGAAATCTGTATGCAAGTCAGGAAGCAACAGTTAGAACTGGACATGGAACAACAGACTGGTTCAAATACGAAAAGGAGTACTCAAGGCTGTATATTGTCATCCTGCTTATTTAACTTATATGCAGAGTACATCATGAGAAATGCTGGACTGGATGAAGCACAAGCTGGAATCAAGACTGCTGGGAGAAATATCAATAACCTCAGATATGCAGATGACACCACCCTTATGGCAGAAAGTGAAGAACTAAAGAGCCTATTTATGAAAGTGAAAGAGGAGAGTGAAAAAGTTGGCTAAAGCTCAACATTCAGAAAACTAAGATCATGGCATCCGGCCCGATCACTTCATGGCAAATAGATGGAGAATCAGTGGAAATAGTGGATGACTTTAATTTTGTGGGCTCCAAAATCACTATAGATGGTGACTGCAGCCATGAAAATAAAAGATGCTTACTCCTTGGAAGGAAAGTTATGAAGCAGAGACATTACTTTGTCAACAAACGTCCATCTAGTCAAGGCTATGGTTTTCCCGGGAGTCATGTATGGATGTGAAATTTAGACTATAAAGAAACTGAGCGTCAAAGAATGATGCTTTTGAACTGTGGTGTTGGAGAAGACTCTTGAGAGTCCCTTGGACTACAAGGAGATCCAACCAGTCCATCCTAAAGGAGAGCAGTCCTGGGTGTTCATTGGAAAGACTGATGTTGAAGTTGAAACTCCAGTACTTTGGCCACCTGATGCAAAGAGCTGACTCACTTGAAAAGACCCTGATGCTGGGAAAGATCAAGGGCAGGAGGAGAAGGGGACAACAGAGGATGAGATGGTTAGATGGCATCACCGACTTAATGGACATGAGTTTGGGTAAACTCCGGGAGTTGGTGATAGACAGGGAGGCCAGGTGAGCTGCAGTCCATGGGGTTGCTAAGAGTTGGACACGACTGAGTGACTGAACAGAATTGAACTATTAGTATATTCTAATACATTGAAGTTAAATATTGAGCTTCATAAGACATTAGGTATTTATAAACACAATATCACATGGTATAGACATGACAAAGAAAACATATTTTAATGGAAGGAGGGAGGAATGGCTTTCAAAATCTACAAAGTGTCAGTTACCCTGTGTGTGACCTCTGTACAATTTACAATATAGGTTAGTGGACCTTGGATAAAGACTGGGAGCCTTAAAAGAATATTAAAATATATACTGTTTGAGCTAACCTGTGGGTCCTACTTTTTAAAATGTACCAGTTTTAGTCTTACTTATGCCCTTCCTTATAATAGTCTAACTTTCTACATGTGTGTATGGTCACTCGCATCCAACTGAGACCTCATGGACTACAGCCTGCCAGGCTCCTTAGTCCACAGGGTTTCCCAGGCAAATGTGTATCTTTAAGGTGCACAGCTGTTAACTTGCTACACATGTATTGCAAAATGATTACCACTATAGCATTAGCTAATATCTCCATCTTGTCACATAATTACCATTTCTTCTTTTATCTACTCTCTTAGTAACTTTCAAGCATAATAATAAGGTATTATTAGCTATAATCACCACGGTGTACTTAAGATTCCCAAAACTTGTGAATCTGGAAGTATGTACATTTTGACCAAAATCTACCCATTTCTCCTGCTCCCCACCCACCTGCCCCTAGCCTCTGGAAAACCACCACTGGACTGTGTTTCTCTGCTTTAAGCTTTGGATTCTACATGTAATGGTATCTTTAAGAGTTCATTTACCTCTTCCAGTTCTTGACTTGGCTTCACCTCTAGGTTCGTGACTTTAAACCTCCTTCTAAGAATTCGAGTTGTGATCCTTTGAAAGAATGAATTGCTATACACAAACTACTTCCATCTAAACCTGCCTTTTTACTACTTCCATCTAAACCTGCCTTTTTACTACTTCCATCTAAACCTGCCTATTAAACCTTCCATCTAAACCTAGCTTATAATAAGACTTCTTTTTTAATGATATAATTCTTTGCCACTTACTCAGACTTATTTTATGACCTGATATCTGGTCCATTATTATAAATGTTTCATTTGCGCTTCAGAGAAATGTATGTTTTCTAATTATGGAGCATAATTTGGGCTATGTCTTTGTCCATTAGCTTGAGCTTGTTGATACATTGCTCACAGCAGCTACATACTTATTAATTTTGCACTTCTTCCTCTATCAGTTCCCAAGAGAAATATATTCAGACTGTCTCTGAATTGGTGGATATGTCAATTTCCACTTCAAATTCTATTGATTTTAGCCAGTGTTACAGCTCTCTAATGAAGTGCCACTTATAATCTTCATACACTGAAATTTTAAACCTAATAATAAATTTTTACTTAATATATATTTGCATGATTTTAATATTTCTCCATCAATTTTTTTTATTGCCTAAGGTTTGCCTAACATATATGTCTCCATCCTTTTAATCTCTTTCAGCTTTCTTTATAGATAGTAGGTAATTAACTAGTTCATTTTCTTTCTTTACTGGTGAATCTATTTTCATTTTTACCATGTATATTGGTAATTGCAGATAAATTTTTATTTGCTTTCCCATTTTATTTTGTGTTTTCTATACATTCTGCTTTTTTGAAGTTTTTTCTCCCTTCCTGCCTTCTTCTGAGTAACCAGGTTTTTTTTCATTTATTATCCCTCTATTTGTTCAAAAGTATAGACTATATACCTTCTCTTACAGTATACTTAAAGTATCAACATTCACACTAAAGAGATTCTAATCTAAATATATTTTAACCTATCTCTTAAAAATTATAAGGACCCAAAACACTTAAACTCTTGGCATGCCTTTCCTTTTCTACATAGTATTTTGGTCTGTGTTTAATTCCTCTTCATTTTCTGCCACAGAATTAATCATTCATAATCTATCATTGTTTTATACAGAAGTTGCTTGTTTTGGTGACCCTCTGTTTGTTTCTTTACATATCGTTCTTGTCAAAGCTTAGTCCTTTCCTCTGGATCAATTTCCTTCTATTTCAAATGTATCTTTTAGAGTAACTTCATTAAGTGAGGTTCTATTGGTGGTAGACTAACAGCGCCACTTCCTAAGGCTCCAGATGCCAGAAGAAAACTGGATTTGAAGCCCAGCTTTGCCAGTCACTGCATTTGTGCTTAACTCACCTATGCCTCAGTCTCTTCATTTGTGAAATGAGGACATTAGCAATACCTGACCCATAGAGTATTTTGGGGAATTAAATGTATTACACACGGAAAGTGCTTAGAACAGTTTCTGGTACAAGTTTAATATCCAGTATTAGTTTTGAAGGATTGGGGCAGAATGATTCTTGAATAAAGGGCAAATATTCACTGTTGATTACTATAAGGCAAAAGGACCAGGATTTCAAATGAAAGGAACTGCATGGGAGTCTTAGGAGTGCATGGAAGACATGTGACTCTTAGACTCCTGAGTTTCATCACCGTCCACGATGGACTCAGTGAATCTTGGTTACCGTGCAGGAAGATACCACTGTTTTCCAACCAGGCAGATTTCACTCCAGGCTGGATGTGTGTCTCTCTTAGGTTCTCACAGCATCCTGTTTCTTCTCTTTGGTAGGATTTATCAGGCAGTTTTGAAATAACATCTTGTGTGTGTGTGTGTCTGTCTTTCCCATCAGTTCCTTACAAACACCAAGGGACAGAGAATCCATGCTTTGCCTCAGTTCGTTAGGAAAGAAACACTTCAGCCCAGGCTTCTGACCCTTCAATCATTCCTTTTACTGACTCTTTCCCAAGAGACGTAGAGTTGCCAATCAGAGCCAGAACTTTCACTGAGCCCTCTCTGGTGAGGGTGGGAGACTGTTTTTTAAATGTCAGGACCCTTGTGATTCACATTTCTTTCTCCCCCTTCCCAAACTCCAGGAGCTATTTGATAAAACGTGTTTACTGAATAAATAAACAGATGCTGTGTGAAAGTGCTCTATAAACATTGCATGGTTTAACAAATGCCAGTTATACATAAAAAGCATGAAACATTAGGCATATGTTGTTGTAGATTTTTTGTCTCACACCCAGGGCTTCATCTTGACATGTTTCTCTGGATTTAATTCATTCTGGTGTTCTTCCCTGCACATGGACACTTCTTCCCCAAGCAGATTACTTGCAGGCATTATTAAAAAGCGTTATCATGTCTACCACAGCCCAACCTGTTTATATCTGCACAAACTGCAACCTGCTTAGGGATGCTGAGCCTTTATCTGCACTGGGCATCTTTTTGTTATTTTCCTTCATCAGATAAATGTGCTTCTGGTAGGACTATCCCTCCTAACTCATCTGGTCTTGCTGTTTGGATAATGCAGAGTGTAAAGTCAAGAAATCATTTGGCCCCAAGGTGGAAAGGAGTCTGATGAAAAGCTGATGCAGTTAACCATATCAATCACTATTTCCCCAAAAATGTTTATTTACATTATTTGTAAATATCTATTCTATTAACTCCCTATTAAAATGTACATGGAGAGAGACAGAGACTCTAAGAAGCAGAAGAGAGAGGAGGGCAAAAGAATCATATCTTGTTAAATAACTACATCAACTTTATCCTACAAAATGTATGCATCACTTAATCTTTCCAAAAGTAGGAATATAGTCAAGGAGGAGTGACCAAGAAGGCAGGGTAGGAAGAGCTTGAGCTCACTTATTGCCAAAGGTGTGCCAAAATTACAGCTATTTTACAGGGCAATTATCTGTGAAGACAACATGACGATTAGCAGAAAATATTTTCCAAAACTAAAGATTTAAAAAGAAGGAAAGATAATGGGAGGGATAGGAAGGGAGGAGCAGGCTTCCCTAGTGGCTCAGATGGTAAAGAATCTGCCTTCAATGTAGGAGGCATTGGTTTGATTCCTGGGTCGGAAAGATCCCCTGGAAAAGGAAACGGCAACCCACTCCAGTATTCTTGCCTGGAAAATACAGCAGACAGAGGAACCTGGGGTGTTCCAGTCAATGGGATCATGAGAGTCAGACGCAGCTTAGCAACTAAACCACCATCACCACCAGGAAGAGAGGAGACATGGTACAGTCAAGAACCCTGACAAGCGACTCCCAAACAGCAGGATACTCACAATTGCAGAGGTTCATCTCAAGGAGCAAGGGGTCTGAGCCCTCTATTGGGTTCCCCAGTCCTGGGATCCTGCACAGGGAAGACAACCCCCAGAGTGCCCAGCTTTCAAGGCTAGTAGAGGGGGCTTGTTTTCAGGATAGCTGGAGGGCTATAAGAAAGAGACCCCTCTCTTAAAGGGTGCATACAAAATTTCACAAGCTCTGAGACCCAAAGCAGAAGCAGCAACTTGCAAGGAGCCTGGGTCAGACCCACTTGCTAATCTTGGAGAACCTCCTGAACAGACAAGAGGCCATGGGGACTCGATTTCTCAACAGGGACATAGATACTGGTGACATCAATAGGGGTTCCACAGGCATAAAAACAAAGCAGTAGTGAGTGTGCCTATCAAAATGTGTAATAGTCTCCAAAATTAAAGTACAAGAATCTCCTTCCCCATACTGCCTGGCCTTCTTTGTCCTTCTACCAGTCTTTCCATCCCCTTTTGAGATTTTTGCTATCTATGTTTTGTAGTTGTGGTAATGGCATCACACACTCACTGTAGAATTCCCTCTGGATTCCCCTTCTGGGTGGTTTCAGTTCTTTAGCCATAGTTAGGGGACGCACAGAGTCGGACACAACTGAAGCGACTTAGCAGCAGCAGCAGCAGCAGGGGAACAATACTCAAGGGAGCAGGCTTACATCACCAAAAGCCCAATCTCATCTCCCGTCATCCCTCACACTACAAGTGTGGAACTGACTTGCTCTTTGGAGGTGATGTCATTCTCCTTCATGTTCTGTGCCTTTGCACATGCCTACATGGTACACATTCTCATTTCACCTTATACCCTACCACTTAGCAACTGCCTCTATGTTTGTCAAATTCAGATAAACCACCACCTCTCTTTGCTTTCCCCAACTTCTTCCTCCCCTAGAGTAAGAAGTATCCTCTTTTGGTTCCCACCTAGCCCACTGCACGTAACTTGATTGTGTGTGTGTAAGTTACTCACTATTGTCTGTGTGTGTGTGTGAGTTACTTAGTATTGTCTGACTCCCTGCGACCCTATGGACCACAGCTCTATAGGCTCCTCTGTCCATGGAATTCTCCAGGCAACAATACTAGAGTGGGTTGCCATTCCCTTCTCCAGAGGTCTTCCTGACCCAGGAATCGAACCTGGGTCTCCTGCATTGCAGGCAGATTCTTTACCATCGGAGCCACCAGGGAAGCCCCATTTGATTATGCTACTTTTTTTTTTTTTTTTCTATAGTAGAACTGTATCTACCTAGCTGTCTCCCTCACTAGACTTTGAGCTACCTAGGAGCAAGAAATATGTCTTATTGGTTCTGGTATACTTAGCAGGCTATCCAGTAGAGAACTTGTATGTGCCATAAGAGTGACACAATATTTGAACACACAACTGGTGCCAGTCACTATGCTAAGATACTCGTAGAAATTACGTATTTCTCACATTGATTTTAAGTAATAGTGCTATTATTATCATCACTTAACAGATAATAAAACTGAGATCTGGAGAAAGTAAGCAATGTGTCCATGTTCAAACATCAAGTAAATTCAAGAGCTCAAATACAAGTCCCTTTTCTTAAGTACTGTGTTGCTTCTCTGTGGGGGTCAAAAAATAGTTGTTGAATAAACCAGTGCATAAATGTCAGTGAAAAAATGGAAAGACTACTACCTTAAAGCAAATAATACCAAGAATTCTAAGTGCTTGAGCTGCTTGTCATGGAGTCTTACTGAATAGACAGTAGTGGTCTAAGGAAGAAGATAAACTGAACTTTTAGTGGGACGGTCATCAAAGATGTAAATGTATAAGGGATATAACATTCATTTGAATATTTTTACAGGGAAACTGACAGAATCACTTTTCCTACTGGCTTATGAATAACTCTGTGGAGAATTCTAGAATGACTGCTGTGAAGAAAAGGACCTGAAACCAAGCCAGAAACACTCTTTTCTTCAAAAGAAAATTCCAGCTGATCCAGCCAGAAATGTGGCTTTGAACAAGGAAGGCAACTGTGAGTTGGCTTACACTCGATTGGACATTTCCCAATTTTTTTCCCATGAAGCTGCAGTTTGGCCTTGCTCTTAAGGGCCAGTCTGCTAAGTGCCCAAGACGGAGAGTACTTAGCGACCTCAGGAAAAAAAAAATTCTGGCAGACAACAAATTATTTAATCTACTTTCTTTCCTGTTGCAATTTTCTGCTTAAAAAGTGGGGAAAAAAACGCAAGAGAGAGAGGTCAAAACGAAAGGAATGTGAGTTTATTTTAATGGGAAAGGCATTTTGTGGATATAAAAATTCCATTTGTTCAATTCCTAAAGAAAAGGGCACATCTTATGCTGAGTAAAAGTTCAGACTTCATATTTTGAGACATCCGATTCTAATGGGTTTTAATTATTATCATTAATAGTAGAGAAAGCAAGACACACAGGTTCAATCCCTGGATGGAGAAGATTCCCCTGGACGAGGAAATGATAACCCACTCGAGTATTCTTGCCTAGAAAAAGCGCATAGACAAAGGAGCCTGGAGAGTCCGACATGGCTGAGTACAGGCACTGGGGCTAAGACTATGAGGGGCATAGAAACTAGAGTATAGATCCAGGGAAAGCCAGCAGTCCAACCCAACCATGCATGTATTAAGCTCTGACTAGGCTGGAGGAGTGACGACTATTTTGCAGGGCTCCAAAATCACTGCAGATGGTGACTGCAGCCATGATATTGAAAGATGCTTACTCCTTGGAAAGAAAGCATATTAAAAAGCAGAGACATTGCTTTGCAATAAGGGTTCATATAGTCAAAGCTTTGGTTTTTCCAGTGGTCATGTATGAATGTAAGAGTTGGATTATAAAGAAAGTTGAGTGTCAAAGAATTGAGGCTTTTGAACTGTGGTGTTGTAGAAGACTCTTGAGAGTTCCTTGGACTGCAAGTAGATCCAACCAGTCCATCCTAAGGGAAATCAGTCCTGAGTATTCATTGGAAGGACTGAAACTCCAATATTTGGCCACCTGATGCAAAGAACTAACTATTTGAAAAGACCCGGCTGCTGGGAAAGATTGAAGGTGGGAGGAGAAGGGGATGACAGAGGAAGAGATGGTTGGATGGCATCACCAACTCAATGGACATGAGTTTGAGTAAGCTCAGAGAGTTGGTGATGGACAGGGAAGCTTGGTGTGCTGCAGTCCATGGGGTCGCAAAGAGTCGGACCCGGCTGAACAACTGACCTGAACTGATGCTGGAAGAGGGCTTCCCTTGTGGCTCAGCTGGTAAAGAATCCACCTGCAGTGCAGGAGACCTGGGTTCAATCCTGGGTTGGGATGATCCCCTGGAGAAGGGAAAGGTTACCCACCCCAGTATTCTGGCCTGGAGAATCCCATGGACTGTAGAGTCCATGGGGTGGCAAAGACTCCAACATGACTAAGCGATTTTCATTATGCTGGAGCAAACAGGAAAGGGGCGTACAGCAAAGATCTTGCACTTTAAGGTACAGATGTTCAATCTTGTTACAGAGAAGAGCGGACACAGAAGAAGATAATTAGAGAGTAAGACAGTATTTTAAAAAGGTTAAAATATAACCCAGTAAGTTACTTTTACAAATCATGGCTATAAGGAAAGACTTGGAGGCAGAAGTAGGATGAGATATGCCTTGAAGGCTTGCTTTCATACATGAAAAGGATCTTTTTTTAAAAGGGGGTGCTTTTATGGTAACAGCATGAACAGAAACAGCAAAGTGCAAAATAGCATTCATTCAAGAGTTCATTCAACAAGTATTTGACAAATACCAGTATGTACAAGGCCCTGTGTCAAGAGCTAGTATGACGCTATCTCTTCTTATTTTTCAGAGAGCATGGCGAGATCACACTAGATGGAACAAAGGGCAGATTTCAGCTGTATGGCTTTGGTTGAGTAACTTTACTTCTCTGAGCCTTAGTTTCCAATCATATGAAACGAGAGGATCAGATTTCATGGTTTTCAAAGTTGTTCATTTTTTTTTTCTTTACTCTTATTGGCTCTAATGAAATCTTAAGCCTGACCCAAATATATGAAGGAAGCAGCATGGATCTGCTCCAGCTGTCTTAAGGGCTGAAGTTGGGGCAACAGTGAACCCAGACGTGCCTCTTGTTAGCCCCTCCCTCCCTGGTGCCTGCACCAAGGCTCCTCTACATAATCTCAGGATTACAAGAGAAAATAGTTTTACCACTCATCTTCCTAAACCTTAAATTCCTTCCCAACTGTAAAATGTTGCAATAGGAAATAGAAGCAATTGGCGGATTCATTGTTTAAATAAAGTCCGGTTAGAAAGGATCCTGGATTTCAGGATGCCAAAGCAGTGTAGGGTCTTAAGTGAAATGACAAAACTGTTGTTTGAAAGACTTATTTGAAAGTGTCTGGTAATGCCATTTAGGAGGAACTAGATGAAGAAAACTAGGTATGAAGCTTTAAAGGCCTTGGCTAGGCTGGCTTTACTGGGGAAGGTAAGGGTTAAACCAAGACAGCTGGGGGAGAATCTGCAGAACTCGGTAAGATTAAATAGGATGAAGGAGGCAAAGCTGGAGTGAAAATAGCATTCCCATTTATAAATCCAATATGGTACTACGAATAGATATGGGGACGTGGATCTCAAAATGGGTGCACATTGGAATTGCCTGGGGAGCTTTAAAAATACTGATAACTGGTTCTCATCCTTAGGGATTCTGAATTAATTGGTTAGGGGTGCAGTCTGGGCACTGGGGTTCTAAAGCTCCCCAGGGAATTCCACTGTGTAGCCAAGGTTGAGAACCACTGAATCAGAAGGACAGGGAATTATGGAAGGCCTTGAGCATATGCTTTAATCAAACTATATACTGTCATTTTTATGGTCCAACTAATTTTTAAATCAAAGTTGGCTTATTTTTTTCCATCATATTTGCCTAATATTAAATACTAACCATATAACTACAGAGTTATATGTAATAGGACTTTTCCCCCGTATATTATTCTATAAGCATGTCTCTATGGTATTTCCAAGGACAACCGCCTGTGCTTCCCCAACGTTAAAAACATCAATGAAAAGAATTTCCACTAACAAGAAATGTGTGGTGTCTCTGTAAATCTGTGTGTAAATTCTGTCACTTCAAGAGTTTTCCTTTACAACAGATGGTTGTTATAGGATCATAATGATGGCTGTCTGAAAACTGTCTTTCCTTACCATACATGTATACACACACACATACACACAAACACATACAGGGAAGGAAGAGACCTAAAATTATCATATTATTCAGGCATTCTAATCTTGAAATGCTATTTAGTCTCTATAAGGCGATTTCTAAAAGTCGAAAAAAATTTGACCTTTACTTGCCTAAACATAGTCAGGCAAGATAAGTGAAATGTTATGTCATAGCAATCCCTAATATTTGCATCATTTTTTTTTTTTAGTTTTTGAAGATACCTTCTACAAACACTATCCAGATGGATCCTAATGATAGTTCTGTTATTAAATTGTGACAGATACTATAATTTTCTTTTTCTAGATGAGGATATAGAGACCCAGAAGTTTGATAACATGGTCGAGTCCCAGTGGTAGAATTTAACCCACTGAACCTCAGATCTTTCCCCTCCTTGCTCACTTCTCTAACGCTTCTCTCAAGCATACAGTCTAGTTATCAGCACACATCCCTGGTTGAGGCTCTAAGAGGGAGAGACTGATGGTTCATCCACTCAAAGTAATCTCTTTTTCCTCCATGTCCCACAGGACTGTATTAGCACAATCTAATAAAAGCATTATTTTCTACTGTTAGAATTACAAATAAGCTTATTTTGATTACTGTACTATAAGCTTTTTGAAGGCTGGGTCCATGTAAGATTGTAAGAGTCATAGGTCCTATGCCCAAAGCACCTAAATACACTTTCATATTCTTAACCAGGTTTGGGAATTGACTCTCTCATCCCTATACTCCATCTTGCCTAATTTGTTACTTTTTTAGTTGAGAATCAGAAATATCAGTTTCCAAGTTAATTTCTACCCTCTACTGCTGCATGCAGAACCTGTCTACCAGTTCTATATATGGCAAACGCTCTTCAAATAAGGAAAAACAATAAAATTACCTTATCTTCCCGGAGGTATTTCTTCCTATTGCCAAGCCAAGTTTTCCCAAGTTTTCTGTTTCATTAAATTTGAAACAGAAGTTTTTCAAGATGATTTACTTTTTTTCACCAAAACATCGTCTAAATAAAATTCATGTTTAGCATAGGCACTCCAGGACTAAACTCGTGACTTCAAAAGTGACATGATCCATAAAGAGTTCAGAACAACTACTACCTTGCTCAGTAGGGACCTATGATGTCGAATTAAAGTTATGTTAGCTTTCNAGGGGATGACAGAGGAAGAGATGGTTGGATGGCATCACCAACTCAATGGACATGAGTTTGAGTAAGCTCAGAGAGTTGGTGATGGACAGGGAAGCTTGGTGTGCTGCAGTCCATGGGGTCGCAAAGAGTCGGACCCGGCTGAACAACTGACCTGAACTGATGCTGGAAGAGGGCTTCCCTTGTGGCTCAGCTGGTAAAGAATCCACCTGCAGTGCAGGAGACCTGGGTTCAATCCTGGGTTGGGATGATCCCCTGGAGAAGGGAAAGGTTACCCACCCCAGTATTCTGGCCTGGAGAATCCCATGGACTGTAGAGTCCATGGGGTGGCAAAGACTCCAACATGACTAAGCGATTTTCATTATGCTGGAGCAAACAGGAAAGGGGCGTACAGCAAAGATCTTGCACTTTAAGGTACAGATGTTCAATCTTGTTACAGAGAAGAGCGGACACAGAAGAAGATAATTAGAGAGTAAGACAGTATTTTAAAAAGGTTAAAATATAACCCAGTAAGTTACTTTTACAAATCATGGCTATAAGGAAAGACTTGGAGGCAGAAGTAGGATGAGATATGCCTTGAAGGCTTGCTTTCATACATGAAAAGGATCTTTTTTTAAAAGGGGGTGTTTTTATGGTAACAGCATGAACAGAAACGGCAAAGTGCAAAATAGCATTCATTCAGGCGTTCATTCAACAAATATTTGACAAATACCAGTATGTACAAGGCCCTGTGTCAAGAGCTAGTATGACGCTATCTCTTCTTACTTTTCAGAGAGCATGGCGAGATCACACTAGATGGAACAAAGGGCAGATTTCAGCTGTATGGCTTTGGTTGAGTAACTTTACTTCTCTGAGCCTTAGTTTCCAATCATATGAAACGAGAGGATCAGATTTCATGGTTTTCAAAGTTGTTCATTTTTTTTTTTCTTTACTCTTATTGGCTCTAATGAAATCTTAAGCCTGACCCACATATATGAAGGAACCAGCATGGATCTGCTCCAGCTGTCTTAAGGGCTGAAGTTGGGGCAACAGTGAACCCAGACGTGCCTCTTGTTAGCCCCTCCCTCCCTGGTGCCTGCACCAAGGCTCCTCTACATAATCTCAGGATTACAAGAGAAAATAGTTTTACCACTCATCTTCCTAAACCTTAAATTCCTTCCCAACTGTAAAATGTTGCAATAGGAAATAGAAGCAATTGGCGGATTCATTGTTTAAATAAAGTCCGGTTAGAAAGGATCCTGGATTTCAGGATGCCAAAGCAGTGTAGGGTCTTAAGTGAAATGACAAAACTGTTGTTTGAAAGACTTATTTGAAAGTGTCTGGTAATGCCATTTAGGAGGAACTAGATGAAGAAAACTAGGTATGAAGCTTTAAAGGCCTTGGCTAGGCTGGCTTTACTGGGGAAGGTAAGGGTTAAACCAAGACAGCTGGGGGAGAATCTGCAGAACTCGGTAAGATTAAATAGGATGAAGGAGGCAAAGCTGGAGTGAAAATAGCATTCCCATTTATAAATCCAATATGGTACTACGAATAGATATGGGGACGTGGATCTCAAAATGGGTGCACATTGGAATTGCCTGGGGAGCTTTAAAAATACTGATAACTGGTTCTCATCCTTAGGGATTCTGAATTAATTGGTTAGGGGTGCAGTCTGGGCACTGGGGTTCTAAAGCTCCCCAGGGAATTCCACTGTGTAGCCAAGGTTGAGAACCACTGAATCAGAAGGACAGGGAATTATGGAAGGCCTTGAGCATATGCTTTAATCAAACTATATACTGTCATTTTTATGGTCCAACTAATTTTTAAATCAAAGTTGGCTTATTTTTTTCCATCATATTTGCCTAATATTAAATACTAACCATATAACTACAGAGTTATATGTAATAGGACTTTTCCCCCGTATATTATTCTATAAGCATGTCTCTATGGTATTTCCAAGGACAACCGCCTGTGCTTCCCCAACGTTAAAAACATCAATGAAAAGAATTTCCACTAACAAGAAATGTGTGGTGTCTCTGTAAATCTGTGTGTAAATTCTGTCACTTCAAGAGTTTTCCTTTACAACAGATGGTTGTTATAGGATCATAATGATGGCTGTCTGAAAACTGTCTTTCCTTACCATACATGTATACACACACACATACACACAAACACATACAGGGAAGGAAGAGACCTAAAATTATCATATTATTCAGGCATTCTAATCTTGAAATGCTATTTAGTCTCTATAAGGCGATTTCTAAAAGTCGAAAAAAATTTGACCTTTACTTGCCTAAACATAGTCAGGCAAGATAAGTGAAATGTTATGTCATAGCAATCCCTAATATTTGCATCATTTTTTTTTTTTAGTTTTTGAAGATACCTTCTACAAACACTATCCAGATGGATCCTAATGATAGTTCTGTTATTAAATTGTGACAGATACTATAATTTTCTTTTTCTAGATGAGGATATAGAGACCCAGAAGTTTGATAACATGGTCGAGTCCCAGTGGTAGAATTTAACCCACTGAACCTCAGATCTTTCCCCTCCTTGCTCACTTCTCTAACGCTTCTCTCAAGCATACAGTCTAGTTATCAGCACACATCCCTGGTTGAGGCTCTAAGAGGGAGAGACTGATGGTTCATCCACTCAAAGTAATCTCTTTTTCCTCCATGTCCCACAGGACTGTATTAGCACAATCTAATAAAAGCATTATTTTCTACTGTTAGAATTACAAATAAGCTTATTTTGATTACTGTACTATAAGCTTTTTGAAGGCTGGGTCCATGTAAGATTGTAAGAGTCATAGGTCCTATGCCCAAAGCACCTAAATACACTTTCATATTCTTAACCAGGTTTGGGAATTGACTCTCTCATCCCTATACTCCATCTTGCCTAATTTGTTACTTTTTTAGTTGAGAATCAGAAATATCAGTTTCCAAGTTAATTTCTACCCTCTACTGCTGCATGCAGAACCTGTCTACCAGTTCTATATATGGCAAACGCTCTTCAAATAAGGAAAAACAATAAAATTACCTTATCTTCCCGGAGGTATTTCTTCCTATTGCCAAGCCAAGTTTTCCCAAGTTTTCTGTTTCATTAAATTTGAAACAGAAGTTTTTCAAGATGATTTACTTTTTTTCACCAAAACATCGTCTAAATAAAATTCATGTTTAGCATAGGCACTCCAGGACTAAACTCGTGACTTCAAAAGTGACATGATCCATAAAGAGTTCAGAACAACTACTACCTTGCTCAGTAGGGACCTATGATGTCGAATTAAAGTTATGTTAGCTTTCTTAGCATCAAGACTCATCAATAGGAAGGTTGAGCCTTCATTTCTTCTAGGTCAGTACCAATGGTCCAACAGTATGATTATCTGAAGTAAGTAAAACCTTAATTTGTATATTTGAGTTCTTCAAATAGTTTTCCCAAAGACATGAAATATAATGCTACTGAACAGATAACTGGGAAACCAAACCAGGGTATGCTCCCTGACAGTCTGGGATTCACTGTGACTATGTAAGGAGAACGTCACTCTCCTAGCAATGAGTTTGTAGCACTGTGTTAAAGACATATGATTTTAACTACTAAGTGAAGAACTCATAAAAATATATGAAGACAACAATGCTCTTTTTAAAAAAAAACAGCTTTATAGAAAAAAATAACATGTAAAACTTATCAAGGACACAAAACTATCTGAGAGTCATCAAATTTGGACTTTTTCAATTTGGCGTTAAGCCTCATAACAACTTCTCATTAATATGCCCAATGAGATTATTAAAACAGTGCAAAGAAATGACCGAGAAATAGCATCACAACATTTTTAAGTGGTGGAAATTCTAATAAGTTATCTTTGAGGTTCAGAATAGATTTTAGCTGTAATTCCCTCAATTATCAAAAAAATGGGTATCCATGCCCATCCCCACAACTTATCCTGACATAAACAGAAGGAGAATGAATTTCAGATTACCTCTACTCATGACAGTTTTATCCTGCACAAAGTTCCTGCCACAAAACAGAGGGTGAAGGACTTCAAGAAGAGCTATAATTGCCATAATGTTGATTAAATGTACACTTAACGCAGGGGAGAGCTTTTCGGTGGCATGGCAGAGCAGTCTTTGTAGTGCTATTAAAAAACCCTTCAAGTACAATCTTCTGAAAGTGGTACTTTGATGAGCAATACACAACACACCTGAAGTTTCGTTGGTATGTAAAGCAAAGGCTGGAACTGAAAAGCAGCGAGAGATGTGTGAGTGATGCTGCCCTATATATACTGAAACATTACACATATATCTCTAGTTATGAACTACACAAGAAAACCAAGCTTATTTTATATTTACGACTCTTTTGAAGGCAAACATTATTCATTTCATTTGATCAGTTCTCATTTTCATCTACTAAGCTTGGCTCCAAGTGACATGAAGCTATTTTCTCAAATCATATGTATATGTATAGATTTGAGAGTTGGACTGTGAAGAAGGCTGAGCGCCGAAGAATTGATGCTTTTGAACTGTGGTGTTGGAAGAGAGTCTTGAGAGTCCCTTGGACTGCAAGGAGATCCAACCAATCCATTCTGAAGGAGATGAGCCTTGGGATTTCTTTCGAAGGAATGATGCTAAAGCTGAAACTCCAGAAGGGGACGACAGAAGATGACATGGCTGGATGGCATCACTGACTTGAAGGACGTGAGTCTGAGGCCTGGCATGCTGCGATTCATGGGGTCACAGAGTCAGACATGACTGAGCGACTGAACTGAACTGACTGATATACACACACATACATATATACATATATATTTCTTCCTATATATATCTATTTCTTCCTATATATATTTAAGGGATATATTTTATCATATATATATATTTTATCACACACACACACATATATACACACACACACTTGAGGGATATATATATGTATATATATATTTGAGGGATGTGAAAGTGAAAGTCACTCATTCGTGTCTGACTCGTTGTGACCCCATAGACTATACAGTCCACGGAATTCTCCAGGCCAGGATACTGGAGTGGGTAGCCTTTCCCTTCTCCAGGGATCTTCCCAACCTGGGATCAAATCCAGGTCTCCCGCATTGTGGGCAGATTCTTTATCAGCTGAGCCACAGGGAAGCCCAAGAATACTGGAGTGGGTAGCCTATCCCATCTCCAGTGGATCTTCGCCACCCAGGAATTGAATGGGGGTCTCCTAAAGAATCCAATGCAGGTGGATTCTTTACCAACTGAACTATCAGGGAAGCCCCTATCTGAGGGATAAATGATGCCAAAATTAAGTGAATGAAAGTCACTCAGTCATGTCCAGTTCTTTGCAACCCCATGGCCTATACAGTCCATGGAATTTTCCAAGCCAGAATACTGGAGTGGGTAGCCTTTCCCTTCTCCAGGGATCTTCCCAACCCAGGGATCAAACCCAGGTCTCCCACATTGCAGGCGGATTCTTTACCAGCTGAGCCACAAGGAAGCCCTGCCAACACTAAAGATAATCGGAAGAAGGTGGCATGGGACATAAAGTACTTCCCAAACGGGAAGGACAAATGCCCCTTGAAAGGCAAACTATGTATCTGTATTTGTTGCATATGGTTTGGAAATTTTATTATAATTTAAAGTCATCAGTCATTTCTTCATAAATTTCATATCAATGTGCATGATATGCACACACACACACACACACACACACACACAAACATACACAGAGCTAGAGGCTTCTAGAGTAGGTTAAGAATAATGGTATTATCAAAATGATAGACAAGATTTAAGAGCTAGAGGCTTCTAGAGAGATCTTTTGGTTAAGAATAATGGTATTACCAAAATGATAGACAAGATTTAAGTTATGATTCTCAGAAGCATTTGGAAAGTTTAGAAGAGAAAAGAAAGAGAATGGTATTCAGAGAAATGAAACTATACCAGAGGTTCCCTAACCCCTTCTTTCCTTCCCTCCAAGGCCACCCTAGAGTCACTAGATATAATACTGAAGTGGCAGTAGCATCTAAACATTTTAAACCAGTGTTAGGCTTAACTAGCCAGCAAACAATCAAGCCTTTTTCCTGTTAGACCAGCTGGGTAAGAGTGGAGCTGCAAGCTGGACCGCTAGTCTCTGAGTGCTGGTTTAGAGAACAGAGCACACTGTCAACTGACACTTGCCTTTTACAATTTGTACACAGTCAGGTCACCTGACCCCCCAACCTCATACACAGCTTAGTAAACTGTATTGCTCCCCAAAGAATAATTTATCTTTTCAGAGTGCTAGACTTCACTCCAAAATGAGGTAACCGAGAGTGGTCAACTGACTTCACATCAAAGCACTGCTCTTTGAGAAACAGAGTCAAGACTAGAGAATCTAGTCACAAAAGCAATTAGTTTACATTTTTTTTCCACTTACCATTTGATTAAGTACCTGTCTACCTAGGGGACAAGATGTTCTATACTGAGACTAACAATGCAAGCTTAAAATTTTAGTAGTATATTGTCTTTATTCTTTTACGTGCTAATGAGTTTTTCATGATCTGTTTTTAGTAGTAGTCCTTTTTTGAAATAGATAGAAAAAGTAAATAATAACATGTTGAGTAAATTGCAAATCTGTGCTTAGGAAGACCAACCTACCTAATGAAAAGACCACAAAGAGACATCATTGCAAATGGGTAAGTTAGGAGTTAGTGCACAAATGCTTTAAAAGTCAGGGAATAACCACTTAGTGAAAACTGCATACTGTGTCAATTATTTTTTATAAAATAAATAGTTAATAAATCCTTAAGGTTTCATTTCATGTATCAGTCTTCATTAACAAATTTTGTCAGAAAATAATTGAGCATATACCTCCACTTTGTAGACGGGATATTTCTATAGCATTCACTCTCACTGAAGTGAAACATACTAAAATCCAATGTCTTTATGCCCATGCCTGCTTATAAAAGTTACTTCATGTGAAACAGCCAGGAGATCAATCACCAATAAAGTGTCTAATGACACTTACTTGTATGGATAACACATGGGAACTTGGTAGTAAAAGACATGCTCATAGGTCTGGCATTCAGGTTGTAAAATAGCAAATAAAAATAAGATATAACTGAGAATTAAATTGAATGTAACAGATAAAGTGGTAAAAAAAACTTTATATATATATATATATGAATTGAAACAGATCAGAGTCTAAAACTGTTATGAGCCTAAGACAGTTATTTATAAGATGACCCTTGAAACTGGATATAGAGAATGAAGAGGATTTGGAACACATGAACAAAGGCAAAAATGGAGAAATGTGCAAATGTTTAGGGGAAAATTATATTTAAAAAAAAATCCCCACTTAGAATGGAAGATGAGACCATGTTATTGTAGCCTTAGAAGGGGGAATTCAGAGTTAGTGCAGCGAAAGTTAGGAGCTTCAGAATGTTTCTGACAAAGCCATAAACACAGTG
Source organism: Oreotragus oreotragus (assembly GCA_006410675.1). Taxonomy (NCBI): domain Eukaryota; kingdom Metazoa; phylum Chordata; class Mammalia; order Artiodactyla; family Bovidae; genus Oreotragus; species Oreotragus oreotragus. The sequence goes on from SJYX01016238.1 coordinate 340,574, forward strand.
AAGGAAGCACTCACCTGACTATTCAGCCAGGTAAGATAAAGTGGGTGAGGAAGAGGAGCCTACAGCCAGAGCTGACAGCTCTAGAACCTTCTTCTTTTGTTTCTTTCTCCTTTGCATCTTTTGTTTTTTGGTTTTTTTTTTGGCCATGTCATGTGGCATGTGGGATCCTGGCTCCCTGACAGAACTCCCAGTAGGAAGCACAGAGTCCTAACTACTGGACTGCCAGGAAATTCCCGCAAATCTTCCATTCCACCAAGTGAAAGCAAACATCAAAGTCGCTCAGTCATGTCTGACTTTGCAACCCCATGGACTATAGCCCGCCAGGCTTCACTGTCCATAGAATTCTCCAGGCCAGAATACTGGAGCCGGTAGCCGTTCTCTTCTCCAGGGGATCTTCCTAACCCAGGGATCAAACCCAAGTCCCTCGCATTGCAGGTGGATTCTTTACCATTGAGCCACTAGCAAAGCCCAAGAATACTGGAGTGAGTAGCCTATCCCTTCTCCAGCGGATCTTCCCAAACCAAGAATTGAACCGGGTGGGGTCTCTTGCATTGCAGGTGGATTCAGCCAAACCGGATCGCAAATTTTTGGAAGTTTCTCTTCATGTTCTCAGAAAAGGACAAGTGAGTCTAACAATTACTGGTGAAGAGATAAGCAGAAAAAGCTAGTAGGCTTTCAAATGAGTAATACAACAGTGAAATGCTGGAAAGAAAGCTCTGGCATCAAGTCTTTCAAATGTAACAGAGCAGAGACAAAGCTCGGGTTTTGTTCATCAAACTCAACTTGATGTTCATCCCTTCATATCTGGTTTTATGAGACCCACATATGTGTCTTGATCTCATATACAATTTAAATTTCTGTATCATATAAATTCCCAATATTATGGATTTTCATTCTATCTATGCCTGTCTTTATGCTTGATTCACTCTCAGACATACTTTAGACAAATCAGAAAAAAAGAATGTTTACTAAAAGAAGGAAAATATATGGCTAACTAAGGTAGAAAGGGATCAAACAATTCTATAAAATGGAAATGATCAACCTTTTTTAAAAACAACAGAGAATTTCAGTTGACTGGTTTTCAAGTATTGAGTCACTTTGAATTACACAGAGCCTTGACCAATATTTATTGCTACATGTTTTAGAAGCAATTTCCATTTTGATGGGTTGCTTCAAAAGTGGTATTCTGAAGCAGTTAGGTAACATAAAAATATAGGACCAAGATTATGTCTGTCAGATGAAAAATACAGCATTTATGCAGCATTATATAATCTATTTGCTGGTTTATGAGCCCAAGGTCCCCATGGGAGTGTCACAAACGCACATAATATGCTACAGGATTATATTATGCATTTGAGAATCCAAATGAGAAGGAAATACTTTCTAATACCACAAGTATAACTAGAATACTTATATTTTGTACTTTAAAATAAGTTCAAAATTATAGATAATTTCAATTTGGCAGCTTAAGGTGTCCTCAGTTTGGATGACCCAGACATTAAAATACATGTACTTTTTCTCCAGTATGTTACTACCCTTCAGTTGTTAAGATACATAGCACATAAATCAGATGACCAAATTGGGCCTATGAAAGAACCAATGATTCAATGTCAAGGAAGCCTACTGCAGTGTTCCCCAAGGATGAGGCTAGTATTTCTTAAACACTCCAGCTAACTGCCTTCAATAAAGAAAGAACACACGATACTTAAGTTCAAAGATGACATCACAACAGGGATAACTGGTGTGGCTAACTCAGGAATGGACATAATTAGAACTCAAAACAAAAGGTTATATCATGGACATAAATTTGAAAATAAAATAAAGAACTGAGATTATACATTTATGATGGGAAAAATACCATGGAACAGCAATCCCTAACAATAGAAACAAATGTATAAAACAGCTGGCAATTCTGAAAAGAACCAAAAACTAATCCTGATTTGGAATGGAATTATTTTTAAAAAGGATAGCTAATCTAGATAAATATATATAATAGACAAAATATAACAAAGCAATTCTGTAATTATTTGGTATGATTATAAATAACACCAGTTCTTTCTAGGGAGAAAACACACACAAAAAAATTAAAAGTGAAGTAAAAGTTGAAGTCTGGTTCAAGAGTTCTGAACACATAAAATAGTATTTTGTACATATTTAGTTGCTTTACATTCTAAAGAAGGAAGAACAAAAAGAATATAATTTGTGTTACAAAGATAGAATTATACCAAAAAATATAATTTTATAAACTTTAAAGTTAATTGAAATAGGTGACAAAAGGTAAAATTCTTTTTGAGTTCTTAATAGGTCTTATTATAATCTGTGGTGTGGAAAACTGCAGACTCAGTCCAGACTAAGATTGAAGATTTCATTGGACAGTATTAGGAACTGACTTATAACTCCTGACATTTTCCAACATGCTACTGGGGGAACTATCAACCCAAACTGGCTTTCAGGCTTTTTGCTTAGAGTCAGGACCACAGAAGTAGAAAATAAACTTTTTCCCAAAGGAGATGCGCCATTGACCAGAGACCACAGAATTAGGAATACTCTGCACATTGTTTTAGTATAACACCAAATTTATCTTTCAAATTGACAGGGCTTCCAGAAGCACAAACTGACAGTCCATGTACAAAATGCAGACTGTACAGTGTTTGTAAAATCTAATAATTTTTAAATTGATGTAATCTACATAAAATGGAATATCTACTATATCAAGGAAAGAAAAGAATAAAGATCTGGCAATGCTGTACCTTTATTTTCCCAAGTCAATAGTCTGCCAGTGCTCAGTGGTGACAAAGAAGGAATGAACTTTGTTTTTTGTCCTCTTCCATTCATTTCTAAGCAATCTAGTCCTAGGAAGCATCTGAGTTTGCTGTCCCTGGTTTCTAGGTGGACCCTTTCTTAGTTTGCTACATGATGTGCCCTATTTTAAAAAGTGACTTTAATATGACCAGAATACAGTATAGCACGTTAGTTAATCCAGGAGCAATACCACCAGTAAGTCATGGAGCAGCAGCTTTAATGAGTGGTTATACAATTGTTCAATCTAGTCAGATTTCCTTTGGTTAACAAATATTTCATTTTACCTGCACTACAATTGGTTAGTGACAATCAACTCTCCTTTCTAAGAAATGAAGAAAAAAATTCTAACCCCTTTTAGGAAGAATCAAAAACAAACAAAAACAGTGTGGGAGTTGTGGAATAAGGAAAGAAGAAAAATACGTACTACAACCAAGAGGAAAGAAATTTTCAGTTACAATAAAGAACACAATGTTCTGTACAAGGAAAAGATAAATCAAAGTCTTTTAATTTGTTCCCAAGGATTCTCTCCATGAAGCGAGTAAAGACCCAAAAGTGAGCTCTTGTTTAAAAAATTTCAACATTTACTCAAATTCATCCTAAGCCAGGAGAAATATCAATAACCTCAGATATGCAGATGACACCACCCTTATGGCAGAAAGTGAAGAGGACTGAGCAACTGAACTGACTGAGGGAAAACTATACTAACATTAGTGTCTTAACAAATAAGGCTATGTTTCACAAAAATAAAATGCTCTGTTTTGTATCATTGCAGAAACCTATGAAAAATAAAATTTTGATTTAAAAATATATAACTTGAATATTTTGGCATGCAGTTCTACCAGGTTTAAAAAAGAAGGATTTTATATTGTCAGTTAATTGTTCAGATAAGAGATTATCACAGGAGAACTGACTCCATAAGGAGCAAAGGCAGGCATAGGGCTGGTCTTTCTAGACACATCCAAGAGATTAATTAGAAGTACCAGTAGGAGATGTTGGCAAAATTATTTATAACTATGCTCTTAAGTGTGGTGTTAAAAACAAATCAACAATGTACAGCAGTGTGATATCAAATGCATAATCTTCCAAGGAGCTAGAAGCACCTTATATGCTTAAACACAATCTATGTTTATGCATGGCAAGGAGACTAATAAAGTCTCTTCAACGAAATGAAATAGCCCAAATGCAAAGCAATGAAAGAATTAGGAAGCGAAGTTTAAAAAACAATCTACTACATATTTTTTTCTACTGAAGATTATCATTCCAAAAGGGGTTTGAAAGTCTATTCCTGAAAGGTAATGGAGGAGACAGACTTCAATTAATATGGTGTCCTCTGACATCTAGTCCGTAGAAATAAAAGGAGAGAGCATTAACTCTTAACAGTGGACACGTTAAGGAGAAAAGGAGAAAGAAAGAAAGAAAAAAAAAAGAACAAATTCTAAATAGCTATGTGGAACAAGGTGACCCAGCTGAGTTTAACAGAGAACCAAAATGTAATCAAATGAAACCTCTGACCTTTGTACCAAAGAGAGTGAGGGACAAGAAGGTAAACACAATTTAAGAATCTGAAGAAAAGTGAAAGAAGTCACATCTGTGTGCAACAGCCCCCTGAACATGTAGGCAACAGCCAGTCCCTGAAAGAACTCCAGGTCTCAGAAGAGGCAGCCAAGCCCCTCAGGACTTCCTCTAACCACAGCTTCAGTTTCTTCCACGATCCATTTCCACCTAAGGAAACCGAAGGCAACTCAAATCAACAGGGCTCCGTAAACCAGCCACCACCCACCTGAAACCACGCCTCCAGTTTCCAAGTGAAAACAAATCCCACTGACTCTGTCTCAGATCCTAGCAGCTTCCACAGTTGCTACAGATCCTTTATCTAATCAAGACCCTTTATCTAATCAGTGTGTGTGTGTGTCTGTTTGTGTCTGTATCTTCAGTGAAATGACAGTGGCCAAGAAGATCAGAAGAGAAGGAGGAGATGAATCCTGAGGAAGCAGCACCAAGGGCAAGAGAAATGAAAACATGGCAAGGAAGGCCAGAGTGTGTCCTGTTCCCTCACTCTTTCTCCAGCATTAGCACGGTACTTAGCACATAGTAGGTGCTCAGTAAAAAGACTGGTGAATCAATCAACAAAATAGCCTTTCTGTTGAAACCCCATGTGCCCTTTAGCAGGGAAGAAGCTTGCTTGCTCATGATGATTACAGTCTAAAGCAACCAAAATCAGAGGGATTATGACAATAAAGAAACCCTACAGATACAAAATATAAATATGAACTAACCATTCAAGTAAAAAAAGTAATTGAAAAAGAACACATACATGCTAAGAAATTCTATTAAAAGGAAAACATTATTGGGAGGCCCAATAATGCCAGTAAAGTACTTTTCTTTTTTAAACAGTATATTAAATTTCATATTAAAATGTACTGAAGTGATAAGAAATAAAGATGTTAGATGATATCTGAACTACAATGACCTAAATATCCTTGAAAGTGAAAGTTGCTCCGTCATGTTTGACTCTTTGCAACCCCATGGACTATACAGTCCGTCGAATTCTCCAGGCCAGAATACTGGAGTGGATAGCCTTTCCCTTCTCCAAGGGATCTTCCCAACCCAGGCACATTATACCATAATTACTTTCCTTAAGCCTTTTGGAACTTCTGAAATCATAGACGTAAGACAGCATTTGTCTTCTTGGCCTTCCTTATAAAATCTTTATAAGCCAATAATGCTTTCTCTTTAGCTTATCCAAAGGAAGAGCTGTCGAGTCCAGATCTCTGTCACCATCTCAAAGCAGTGATGCCTAGACAGGGCTATGTGTTTCATTTCTGCCAATATTCTATATGCCCAGGGTTTTTCTTCTTCTTCTTGACATTGGAAAGAAATACATCATCTCCAAGCAAACACTATGCTCATGAGAGACAATATACATTAAACAGTTAGCCCAGTAACTTAGGAAAATATTTTTTGTTAATTACTTGGGAGAGTAAATGCTTAATTTTTTTCATAGTATGCTACATGACATGCTAGGTTATATAGTTAAATCAGTTTGAGAACTGTTGTATATTATAACCCTCTCTTTAATATGCTTACCAAACATTAGCCTTCTAGAGGCTATGACAGGTTCTAACATAAGGAAATCTGTTTACCTGTAACCCAAACTTTAATCTATGGAGCCCTCTCTTTCACAGGATGAGAAGGGTGCATGTAACTGGTTTAGCTTCTCATAATATTTTGATAAAATGCAGAACCATAATTAGATGGAAACTTAGAAGCTTCACTTCAATCCCTCACTTTAGATTTGAAGAAATTAAGGTCCAAGAAAGTAAAACTATTTGGCCAAGATGACACAGCCCATTTTACAAGCTAGCCTATTTTCTTGGGCACCAGACTGTATTTACCCACCTCCTTTAGGATCTCATGCCCTCACCTAGCCCTTTCTCTTTCACACTTTTCTCCCCTTCCTTTCTGACATTGACCACCAATCTTAAGAATGACCAAGTGCTATCTTTCATCTCAAACTATCATCTCAGTCACTTTTTCCCTGTACCGCCAAATTCCTTAAAAAGGTGTCTATATTTAACATCTCGCCTTCCTCAACTTTCATTCATTCCTTAATCATTAATATCTGGTTTCATTCTCCACTACTCTCCTAAAAATTATCCCCACTACTTAACCCCTCAGGCCACAATGCTCCAGCCACAAGGAACTTTTTGTGTGCCATTGTTTCTTGAATACCTAGTGCCTTCCTACACTGGACCCGTGTTTTCTGTGTCTTCTGCATTGGCAGCCGGATTATTTACCAGTGAGCCACCTGGGAAGCCCCCCTACATCCCAAGATATGTAAAATGTGCTTCTTTCTCCCCTCCAGCTACCTTCTCTGACTGTCAGTGCCCTCAGCAATCTTACCCCAGCTCAAAATTCACCTTTTCTGAGAAAGTAATCATTGATTCCTCCTGCCTGTCACACGATCTTCAACATATATGCAAAATATCGTGTACACATGCATAACTTATGTGACCATAAGATTTGTTGCCCAACTGGGACACACTTGAGAATGACAGATTATTAAGAATCATGACAGGACAAGAGATATAAACTGTTACTATACTACGCAAACCAGGAAGGATGGTCTCCATAATGATGGCACTTAATACTCATACTGTAATCTACTTGTTCCTACATCTGTTCTACATCCAAGAGATGACAAGTTCTGCAAAGACAGAGACCTTTTCCCACCCAGCACAATGTTTAGCACATTTAGATTCTTAATAACATGAAGAAGCCAAAGGAAGATATTAAAAAAAAAAAAATGTCCTGTAAAATGAAGATAGTTAATGATAATAAGAGTTTCCTGCTGCTGCTGCTTCTGCTAAGTCATTTTAGTCATGTCCGACTCTATGTGACCCCGTAGACGGCAGCCCACCAGGCTCCCCCGTCCCTGGGATGCTCCAGGCAAGAACACTGGAGTGGGTTGCCATTTCCTTCTCCAATGCATGAAAGTGAAAAGTGAAAGTGAAGTCGCTCAGTCATGTCTGACTCTTTGCGACCCCATGGACTGCACCCTACCCGGCTCCTCTGTCCATGGGATTTTCCAGGCAAGAGTACTGGAGTGGGTTGCCTTCTCCTTCTCCAGGAACTGATCATTGAAGGCCCACTTTTAAAGTCAATTTTGGATGAGCTATTACTCAAAGTACCCAAGGAGTGAGCTGCCTCCTGTTCCATACTCCCAGGGCATACTGCTGAGATTCAGTAATTTATTGATTACCTACCGAGTGCCAGAAAGAATGTCAGAAGTGTTTATACACACTGTGCCGTTTAACTCATCAATAACCCTGTGAAAAACTGTTATTACTGTATTTTAGAGATAACTAGATACAGAAGATTAAGAAAATTCCTCAAGATGCAACCTGTATTCAACCTTAGGGCTCCTGCTTAAGCCCTACGCTTCTCCAGTACAGTGCTAAGTACATTTGTGTCATGATCAGTTACATGTCTGTTTCCTCCACAAACCAGTCCAGGACCTATGAGCAGGGAAACTATTCCCCAGTGACCTCTAGCACAGAGCTCAGGACACAGCAGATACTCAAATGGCTAGGAAGAATGAGTACCTGGATAGAATCTGTCCGATCACTGATACACTTTAAAAAGAGCATTATACAAGCCAGTGAATTTTGTAACTGACAAGAACATAGCTTTTATTGTGGAATGAATTCCAGACAATATATATCGTAACAGTTTAGAGTCACTCAACTTAGAATCAGCAGAGGGTGATTTATCTAAACAGCCTACAAGTCTTAACCTGGGAGACTCAAGTGTAAAACTACTTAAGACCTCATTGGTTTGTCTGTTAATAACTAATGCCCATATTGCTGGAGCCAGGCCTCCTAAATCCCTTTGTCTCACCCTATGAGATGTGCTTATTGAGTAACAGGCTAGATTTCACAAAGTACAGAGGAAAACCAGACCCATTACTTTATAAGCCCTTCTTTCTAATTACCCCCATCCATCCTTTTGTAAGAGCTTCCGAGATGGTGCCAGTGGTAAAGAATCTGCCTGCCAATGCAGGAGATGCAAGAGATGTAAGTTTGACCCTTGGGTCAGGAGGATCCCCTGGAGTAGGAAATGGCAATCCAGTCCCTTATTGTTGCCTGGAAAATTCCATGGACAGAGGAACCTAGTGGGTTCCATAGGGTCGATAAGAGCTGGACACAACTGAGCAGCCATACACTTCACATCCTTTGTCCAAATCCTGTTCATGGCAGACTGATTCCTTCTTTATGTATCTCAAAAATATTAGAATTGCTGGTAATGGGCCAGCCTCCTTCCTCCCCCATCACTGCAAACTTAATTCTCATACATGAAGAACCTCTAGGTACTGGGTGGGCTTCCCACACAAAGTCAAGCCACAGTGGCCCTCTCAGAGGGAAGTCAAGATGTTTGGATTTTAGCATGAGAGAAAAAAAAAAAAAGAAAGGAAGGAAGGATTAAACAGGGAAGAAAGAGAGCATGTTTCTCTCTTAAAACACAAGCAGACAAACCCTCCTCTTGAGCACTCACCCCTCCTGCTCCCAGTCATCTTCCAGTCTGGGTTGGCAGAGGGAGGGGACATGAGAAGGGTATTAAGACGGAAGCACTAGAACACAGGCCTTAAAATCTCAAGGAACTGAGTGTGCAGCACGGTTCCCACACACTAGTCATGGGATCTTGGTCAAGATACTTTCCCCAAGCCTTAGTGTTCCCACATGCAAAATGGAACCGACAATAGCTGAACCTCAGAGAGTTGAGGTACATTATACACGTGTGTGTTAGTTGTTCAGTTATGTTAACCCTTTACGACCCCATGGACTGTAGCCTGCCAGGCTCCTCTGTCCATGGGATTCTCCAGACAAGAACACTGGAGTGGGTTGCCATTCCCTTCTCCAGGGGATCTTCCCGACGGAGGGACTGAACCCAGGTCTCCTGTATCTGCAGGCAGATTCTTTACCATTTGAATCAGTACACATAGACTAGCATAAGTAAAGCATTTAAAATTGTGTTGAACAAATCATATATACTTAGTATCTTTATTATCATAATTACTGGTATTTTCCTTCTCTCTTCCCCTCACCCCATTCTCTCTCTCTCTCTGTCACTCCACCTCCCCTCCACCTTCTTTAGAAGAGATAAAGAATGAGGGAGGTGAATGAAAAAGTGCACTCCCTTCCTGCTCATTGTGTAAAGCCCTGTCATATGCCTGAGAGAGCATAAGCTTTGGAATGAGAAAGACATGCTTTTGAATCCTGCCTCACCCCTTACTAGCTGTGAAACTGTAAGCAGCTTATTTAACCTCCTGAAGGCTCATTTTCAAGTTCTATGAAAGGAATCTGTTCATTCCTCCAACATATAGGAGTTTTGGTTAGGATTAATGTTATTCTTGCCCTCTCTCCGTCTTCCCTGGGAGGTCCCCTAACAGCTCATCCCAAACCTTTTCAATAAATTATTGAGAGAGAATGGGATTGCAAGAGGCTGGTAAACTAGGGAATGAAGAAATATATACAGGCGTGGACAGCCTGTTCTCATTACCTACCCCCCATCTCCATTCCTCCACATCCCCCTCACTGGCGCTGCTCCCACTCGCCTGACTCTACTTTCAGAATCCCTGCCCTGGGATAGGGAGGCCTGGATGCTGAGACAATGCAGGTCTTATTTCCAGGGCTCCCCCATCAAGGACAGAGCCAGCAAGAGTCTCCCCTCCTGTTACCAGAGCCACAGAGTAGAAGGAGGCCACATTCCCTGCTTGCTAATTGCTAATTTGAAATTCTGAATACACGTAATTCATGAGAGATGGTCAAGCCTCTTCATACCATAACACAGGTAAACAAACAAACAGAACTCTTATTACAGACTGGATGTGAACCCCAGCCATAAGGAGAACTACTGAGATCCTGCAGCCTACCTTTCAATCATTTGCAAACAAACTTTTGGAACAAGCTGAATGTTCACGTTAAGTCTGCCAGTACTGTGTAGTGAAAATAATGTTAGATTAAGTTCCTGTCAGCTAGGAGGATGCTCTTAAAGAAGAGGCTTGCACATGAAGTTTTCTTGATTTATCAGGGTAGAAGCAAAACACACAGAAGGAATTTTGGCTCATTTTTGTCTCTGTAGTGGAGGCAGCCTGATGTTGGCAAAGTAATGGAGAGTTTCTCTGCAGCCCTAGAGAGAAGGCACTCCAGAGGTCAGGCCTCCATTCCCTGCCTCTAGGAGGAATGTACCTAAACTTGCCACAAAGAGCCCTTCAGGAATAAATGAGTTAAAGTACCCTCTACAAACTTTAACAATAGTTATGCATGAGGAAATTGCTAAATGAAAGAGCTTTGTGAACACAAATTTCACAAAGCACAAACCAAGAAAGAAGGAAAAAGAAAAGTCTGTTGTCAGGACAGGACAAAGCAGATACGAAGAAATGATTTTGTCAGGTATTTTCAGTTTTAGAAGATTAAAATGAACTTTAAAAAACCAGGATAGCTTTTTAAAACCATTTTAAAAATGTCATTTTATACTGATTTTTCTGGGGGAAAAAAAGCAGGGGGGTGATATGCCAAGCATGTCATTCAGAACCACACAGGTATCTAATTCACCTTTAGAATTCTATGATATAAACCTCAAAAATTATTGAGCAAACAAAGTAATACAATTTTAAATTAGGTCTTCTCAAATGTAGAATATTCTGAGTATACTGAAGTCATTATGTGTTCAAACAAATGTAGTTTCTGATACTGTTTTACATATGTTTTACATTTGGAACATTTTAAGAAAAAAAAAAGCAAAAACAATGAAGCCAAATTTCATTATTACTTTAACAGTACATTTTCCCTAAGAATGGGGATTTAAGAAAATCCTATTCAGGGAGGAAATTAAGATTCAATTAAAGTTATTATATTAGTTTAAGAGACGAACCTTAGCAGTCTGTGGTGTACTCTCAGATAGAACATCTAGTGCCAAACAACTCTACATAAACATTTTTAGTAAATCAGATATTACTACACTAGAGATACCCGATATTCAAACTGTATGAAAAAAAATGTATAAAATGAATGAACCATTTGTAAAAAGAAACCATGCTCTGTCATCCACTTAAAAGTTGGTTTACGTATAATGAGTTTTCAACTGTGTAGGGTGAGTTCCTCTCTTAGGAACATGCTATTTTTAGGTATTATCTTTGGCTGTATGGAATGAAGGGGTGGGGGAGAGAAAATAGGGGTTGTAGAAGGAAAACAACAAGGCACTGAGTTCAATGTGGGTTATATATGGGCTTTAACATCAGACCATAGGGGTTTGAAACTGATTCTAAAATATAGGGATGCAATGATTCCTTACATTCTCATTTTCAAAAAGACACGCACCTAACAAGCTGCTGGTATTGTTTTTAATTGTAAAGTTGGGCTTTTTGTTCTTTTTGAAGCAAAATACATTAAGGAAATAACTCCAACAAATAGTTATCAGAGAGGCAGACTTTCCTATCTAACTGACAAAAAAGGGAGGCTGTTTGAATCACTGGGAATACTGTTAAAGGTGCTGATTTGGAAGTATGTGAATAATGAGGTCTTGAGCAGTTTCACTTGAAGAAGAGAAAGCAGAAGAGGACGCCGGGGCAGAACTCTGAAGTACCGTTTAATAGGATAATAAGCAGCAGAGTTGGCGGCAGAGAGGCTCCGGCAAGAGCTCAGGCGAGTCTGGAAAGCTCTAGTTTTAGAACACATCAGCCTGGATGAGCGAAGATGAAATCCAGAATTCAGAGACAAGGTTGCAGCAATGTCATAAATAGGCTATACCGTGGGAGTGGTGACTAGCAGATTTATAGAGAACGCACACGGGAAGAGTTCAGCCAAGGTTACAAGCAATGGAGGCAATTGGAAGAAGGAAATGGAACAGCATAGTGTGTGAAGACATTCCATTTGAGGATAAGAAATGCTTCCTGGTCTGGGATGGCATTTTCTAAAAGCAGAAAAGTAGAATATCTAAAATTGCTGATGGCTGTTTTGGAGATAGCTCTGTCTTCTCACGGAAGTATGGCCCCAAACCACACACAGTTATGATCATCAATTAACATAATCTCTAATACAGTACCCTGAATTCTTTAGGTATGCAATATATGTGTGTGTGTGTGTATGTATGTATACAGCATATATATAGCATAACTAATTCATATTTGTGAAGCACCCTCTAGACAGACAACACTTCACTGGGTGTTTTCTTTAGACATTTTCTTAACACTTTCTTATAGTATAGTTACTATGAGAATATATATCTATATATAGACATATATGTATTTAAGAAACATTTTTTACATTTCTCATATTTCCAATAAATTGCATCTTTGTGTGAATATTAAAAAAGATCTCTATTGAGTCAGTATCTCAGGGTTAAAAATCTTCATTCGGCCACTTAATCAGATGACCCAGAGCAAGTCCCCTAACCTTGGTTTTGTCTTCTATAAAATGTGAACTACAGCATTTACACTGCCTACTTCTTAAAACTGTGAAAAGCAAGGAAGGTAATGGACACAAAAGTATTTTATAAATTGTGACCAACTATAGGCTTCCTAGTGGCTGAGTGGTAAAGAATCTGCCTGCCAATGCAGGAGACACAGGAGATGAGGGTTTGATTCCTGAGTCAGGAAGATCCCCTGGAGGAGGAAATGACAACCCACTTCTGGAAAATCCCATGGACAGAGGACCCTGGTGGGCCACAGTCCATGGGGTCACAAAAAGCTGGACACGACTCAGCGACTGAGCACACACATGCACCCAAAATTAAGATGGTATTATCAGCTTTCACCTGGTGGCTCAGATGGTAAGGAATCTGCCTGCATTGCAGGAGACCTGAATTCGATCCTTGGGTCGGGAAGATCCCCTGGAGAAGGGAATGGCTACCCGTTCCAGTATTCTTGCCTGGAGAATTCCATGGACATGACAGAGCAACTAGCATTTTCACTTTTTCACAGTTACTCAGTACAAAAGTGCTGATTCAAAGCATAATCTAGGGACTTCCCTGGTGGTCCAGTGGTTAAGAATTCCACAATCCCAATGCAGTGGGCACAGGTTCAATCTCTGGTCGGGGAACTAAGAACTAGGATTTTGCATACTGCATGGTGTGGCCAAAAAAACCAAAGCATATTCTAGACACAAGAGAACTCATGTACACAGAACTACCAAAGATGAATGCCTGTCCAACTAGAAGCTGCAAGTGTGAACATACCAACAAATCAGGAGCACTTGCTGATGCTCCCCTGGAAACCAAGTGCTACCAGAGGATCTATTCTGTCAGTATAAGAAGCCCTGCTGACAGGCTACCAAGCAGCCTAACAGGCCAGTGGGAGGCCCTTTTAAGGCTGTAACACTGAGGCTGTAACACTGAGGCTCCTTTACTGGAGCTTTCCAGTTTCACAAGAATTGCTCAACATGAATCAAAATTTCCCTGCCTTAATTAATTTTATTAATGTCAACAATTTAAGACTGTTCTGGTCTTTTTTTTTTTTTTCCCTGCATGACTTCCTTCATATGAAATGAAGTGAAGTGAAACTCACTCAGTCGTGTCTGACTCTTTGCGACCCCATAGACTATACAATCCATGGAATTCTCCAGGCCAGAAAACCGAAGTGGGTAGCCGTTCCCTTCTCCAGGGGATCTTCCCAACCCAGGGATCGAACCTGGGTCTCCCTAATTGTAGGCAGATGCTTTACCAGCTGAGCCACCAGGGAAGCCCTCTTTAATATGAGTTCCACACAATTCAGTATTTAATAAGAGTTTAGCACCTTCATGTGTAAGCACAATTTATCAATAGAAGCATACAGTTTATACACTGTTGGGAATGACTGATTCAAATTTTATTTTTTTAAATTTTGATTCAAATTTTATAAACTCACCCTCAATCGCTGTAATATTTAACATCAGTGTCAGGAATACAGCGAGTAGTGCTTATTAACATTTCTAAAAAGAGAATCCTGTCCTCTCAAGCATGAATATCTACGAAAACAAATTCTAACAAATCTGATCGAAATGAAGACTTCAAATACCCATTCTCTGTTATCATATATGAAATCAGAAGAGGCAGGTCTACCATGAAGCTTAATGATCCTGACGTTTGTGATCCTCATCAGCACTGGCCCCTTCCAACACCTATACCTAGGTGAAGGTACTAGTTTAGTTTAGTGAAGGTACTAGGTGATAGTTTGTACTATTATCTTTAAAACAAAGCCCCGTGTGTGTCAGCCTCAGGACCTTCTAAACTGGGATATGCCCCTGATAATCAATATACCAAAGAGGTAAATTTCCAAAGCACCACATAACTATTATCAGGGTCATATTTTAGATCACCGCCACTTGTAACATCGTGACTCTGCAGGTTTCTCCTAGGCCCTTGCATGTGACGCTACCATTCCTGACGTCTCCATTTCTCAAGAAAAGCTTATGGTCATAGCTCCAAAGCAAAAGCTACCCTGAAAGGAAAGAGAAAGAAGAAAAAGAACACAAGAAAAAAGGCTGCTACAGTGCACTTGTCAGAAACAAAGCAATTATGAACATCATATGATTAAACAGAAAAGACAAAGAAGTCATTTAAATAATGAACTCTAATTTGACTATTTAGCAACTCACTGTTTAGCACTTTGCTATTTTTATTACATTTTAAATCAATCCATCTACCACAGACATTCTCTCAACTCCGCATAGTACTATTTCACTGCTAAACCTATATTTCATGGCAAGACAATATCTTTGTATAATAAAATGGCAATAAAAAGAGTACCAATTATCCCAGTATTTTCTCAAAATAGGTAGACTTTCTTTCATGCCTTAATTTTATGTTTTCCTTTGCCCCATACTAAAAGCTCGGCATAATTATCCCTGAACAGGTTGAGAAAGGTCTCTACAAAATCTGCTCAGGGTGATTATTTAGTTTTTTTTTTTTTTGTATTTGCAGAATTTAGCTGAGACTGTTACAAGCGGTTTATCAAAAGAAATGCATGATTGGCTTTAGCAGTTTTTTGTAATTGAAAAAATAAAGAAAAAAGAGTTTTCTAATAAATGGAGGGAGAGAGAGGTTAAATACTTTAATTACTAACTTGCAAAAAGATTTCCATTTGAATATGGAAACAATGTAAAGGGGTCCCTAATTTTTATGGGGCTGGAATCACTCCAGAGGATTTAATGATATTGCTGGGCAACTGAAACTCTGCAAGGGAATAATATGATTTCTAAGCATACTTCCTTAAAATTTAATAGTGCTAGGGAATATTTAAGATGGGTTATTTTAAAAGGAAGGTTGAATATGTAAATTTGTGGGAGGAGAGAATTAAGGAAACTGATTTTTTTTTATGATACTTTTATGGTGCTTTTCACTTTCTGTCTTAAAATGAAAACTAGTTACTTTTGTGTCAACACGTATGTGAACGAGAGTTATAGAAGGATTTTCTGATCAAGGACTGCTAGATATTAACTGGAGAGCTGAGGTAAATACGTCTTCCCCTTAAAGCACACTTGACATTTCTGATCTTTGAACTCTGCTTTTCACTATTTGTAGGGCTCCTTACTAAGGTCTTAAGAACTAAAGGTCTTCTTGAGCTCAAATGACCCCCATGGCTTCCTGACCCTAGTCATATTTGGGCAATGAATTGTGGAAGAGCTATATTTACTAGATTTCAAGGATTCAGCCACTTCAGCTATACATTGTACCCTCAAACTGAAGATCTCATAAACAAAGGAATCTCCAATCTTCTAAATATCAGTTAATTCCACCTAATCAGATCTATTATCAGCTCTAATCCTAACACATAGATTACCAGCATCACAAAGCAGTCATTACTAATTAGCCCTCCTTCCTAATTCCACTAGCACAGAAAAGCCTACCCACATTACTATATTAAAAGAGAGTCTATTTTGAATTGCTGTTTTGTTTGGAAAGGAAGAGGGAAAAAAAAATTTGTGTTCCCTTCCAGCTGGCAGTTTTCCTAAATTAGATTAACTTTTAATTTAAATTAAAAAATTTAAAAGCCTTACACAAAGAGACAGTAATTGCCCATTTGAAACATCCAAAAAAAAGGTGATTGAAGGGTACAGTAATATGCTTACATGAATAATAAATAATACTTAGCATTTAGATAGAGCTTTCCCCTCATCAAATCACTTCTTTATAAGCATTAACTAATTCACACATTATCCTAGTAAGAAAAGTAAAATTAAATGATAAAATGTTTCTCTACCTCAAAGTTGGGTAAACTGAGGCACAAAAGAGGGAATTCTGACATGAGGACACCAGTGCTTCCGAACGTGGACTGTATTGGCAGGCATTTCCTTGCGGGACCTGTATGTGCTGTTAAGCTAAACCTGAAATTAATTCCTGCCCCTGTGCAGGCTTTGATGACGCTGCATGGGCAATTTTGATTCCCATCTTTGCCAATGGCTATGAGAACTCAGACAAGATACTTAAAATATTTTTGCCTTAATTATCTTATCTGTGAAATGGGAAAAAAAAATATTCACATATTATACACACACACACACACAAGATACCCAGTAAATGCTCAACAGATGGCAGTCATTATTCACCATTAGAAGGAGTTCATAAGAAAACTGCTAACAGTAAGCTAATGGAATATTTCAAGTACTCTGACAGGAAATGGACCCATAACCCTAACTAGGTGTTCAAATGGAATAAAATATTCCAAAGCTCTTGGAAAAAATATTAATGGTACAACTTACAGGGTAATGCTTAATAGTTTACATTATAAGCAATTAACGTACTCCCAGTGAGTACACGTTCATCTCAAATTACTGGTTTCCACCCTTTTTAACAGTGAAAAAAAAAACAAACAAACTCATAGATTCAAGATATTGATTTTACTTTCAGCATCCACTGATGGGGAATATAATGACTAAGAGCTACACTGAATTCTGTGACACCACTGTGACATTTCTAAATAGATTTATGTTTTTATTCTAATCACAAGAGATATCACATATATAATATATATATATATGCATATATAAGCCCTGTAGAATACCCATGTGACAAATGTATGTTGGTGCACATGTGAATTTGTGCAGTAAGTCCAAGATTCCTCAGAGATCTGCAGTGCACAATACGGGAACCCTCTCCTGGAGGCTAAGAAATAACATACGGGTCAACACTTTGTTGCACAGCTGATATCCACCAGAAAAATCAAGCACAAACGGCTTCCACGTACTTAAAATTCTTCAAATGGAACTTCGTAAAATGAAACTTAGGTTCTCACGGTGTTTTCAAGCTGGAAGAGTATTTAGAAATCCTCCAATACAAATTATCCATTTTAAGAGGAATAACACTGAGATCCAGAGAAGCTGTGTTTTTACCTCCTGAGCTACCAGATTATAGCCGAACTTAGTTCTTAAAGCTTTAATTATGGCCCATGATGTGTGTATGTATATCTATGTGTATGTATGTGTGTGTGTGTGTGTGTGTGTGTGCCCGTGCACACGTGCCAGTCACATCCAACTCTTTGTAGCCCCATGGACTGTAGCCCACCAGGCTCCTTTGTCCNTTTTTTTTTTTTTCCCTGCATGACTTCCTTCATATGAAATGAAGTGAAGTGAAACTCACTCAGTCGTGTCTGACTCTTTGCGACCCCATAGACTATACAATCCATGGAATTCTCCAGGCCAGAAAACCGAAGTGGGTAGCCGTTCCCTTCTCCAGGGGATCTTCCCAACCCAGGGATCGAACCTGGGTCTCCCTAATTGTAGGCAGATGCTTTACCAGCTGAGCCACCAGGGAAGCCCTCTTTAATATGAGTTCCACACAATTCAGTATTTAATAAGAGTTTAGCACCTTCATGTGTAAGCACAATTTATCAATAGAAGCATACAGTTTATACACTGTTGGGAATGACTGATTCAAATTTTATTTTTTTAAATTTTGATTCAAATTTTATAAACTCACCCTCAATCGCTGTAATATTTAACATCAGTGTCAGGAATACAGCGAGTAGTGCTTATTAACATTTCTAAAAAGAGAATCCTGTCCTCTCAAGCATGAATATCTACGAAAACAAATTCTAACAAATCTGATCGAAATGAAGACTTCAAATACCCATTCTCTGTTATCATATATGAAATCAGAAGAGGCAGGTCTACCATGAAGCTTAATGATCCTGACGTTTGTGATCCTCATCAGCACTGGCCCCTTCCAACACCTATACCTAGGTGAAGGTACTAGTTTAGTTTAGTGAAGGTACTAGGTGATAGTTTGTACTATTATCTTTAAAACAAAGCCCCGTGTGTGTCAGCCTCAGGACCTTCTAAACTGGGATATGCCCCTGATAATCAATATACCAAAGAGGTAAATTTCCAAAGCACCACATAACTATTATCAGGGTCATATTTTAGATCACCGCCACTTGTAACATCGTGACTCTGCAGGTTTCTCCTAGGCCCTTGCATGTGACGCTACCATTCCTGACGTCTCCATTTCTCAAGAAAAGCTTATGGTCATAGCTCCAAAGCAAAAGCTACCCTGAAAGGAAAGAGAAAGAAGAAAAAGAACACAAGAAAAAAGGCTGCTACAGTGCACTTGTCAGAAACAAAGCAATTATGAACATCATATGATTAAACAGAAAAGACAAAGAAGTCATTTAAATAATGAACTCTAATTTGACTATTTAGCAACTCACTGTTTAGCACTTTGCTATTTTTATTACATTTTAAATCAATCCATCTACCACAGACATTCTCTCAACTCCGCATAGTACTATTTCACTGCTAAACCTATATTTCATGGCAAGACAATATCTTTGTATAATAAAATGGCAATAAAAAGAGTACCAATTATCCCAGTATTTTCTCAAAATAGGTAGACTTTCTTTCATGCCTTAATTTTATGTTTTCCTTTGCCCCATACTAAAAGCTCGGCATAATTATCCCTGAACAGGTTGAGAAAGGTCTCTACAAAATCTGCTCAGGGTGATTATTTAGTTTTTTTTTTTTTTGTATTTGCAGAATTTAGCTGAGACTGTTACAAGCGGTTTATCAAAAGAAATGCATGATTGGCTTTAGCAGTTTTTCGTAATTGAAAAAATAAAGAAAAAAGAGTTTTCTAATAAATGGAGGGAGAGAGAGGTTAAATACTTTAATTACTAACTTGCAAAAAGATTTCCATTTGAATATGGAAACAATGTAAAGGGGTCCCTAATTTTTATGGGGCTGGAATCACTCCAGAGGATTTAATGATATTGCTGGGCAACTGAAACTCTGCAAGGGAATAATATGATTTCTAAGCATACTTCCTTAAAATTTAATAGTGCTAGGGAATATTTAAGATGGGTTATTTTAAAAGGAAGGTTGAATATGTAAATTTGTGGGAGGAGAGAATTAAGGAAACTGATTTTTTTTTATGATACTTTTATGGTGCTTTTCACTTTCTGTCTTAAAATGAAAACTAGTTACTTTTGTGTCAACACGTATGTGAACGAGAGTTATAGAAGGATTTTCTGATCAAGGACTGCTAGATATTAACTGGAGAGCTGAGGTAAATACGTCTTCCCCTTAAAGCACACTTGACATTTCTGATCTTTGAACTCTGCTTTTCACTATTTGTAGGGCTCCTTACTAAGGTCTTAAGAACTAAAGGTCTTCTTGAGCTCAAATGACCCCCATGGCTTCCTGACCCTAGTCATATTTGGGCAATGAATTGTGGAAGAGCTATATTTACTAGATTTCAAGGATTCAGCCACTTCAGCTATACATTGTACCCTCAAACTGAAGATCTCATAAACAAAGGAATCTCCAATCTTCTAAATATCAGTTAATTCCACCTAATCAGATCTATTATCAGCTCTAATCCTAACACATAGATTACCAGCATCACAAAGCAGTCATTACTAATTAGCCCTCCTTCCTAATTCCACTAGCACAGAAAAGCCTACCCACATTACTATATTAAAAGAGAGTCTATTTTGAATTGCTGTTTTGTTTGGAAAGGAAGAGGGAAAAAAAAATTTGTGTTCCCTTCCAGCTGGCAGTTTTCCTAAATTAGATTAACTTTTAATTTAAATTAAAAAATTTAAAAGCCTTACACAAAGAGACAGTAATTGCCCATTTGAAACATCCAAAAAAAAGGTGATTGAAGGGTACAGTAATATGCTTACATGAATAATAAATAATACTTAGCATTTAGATAGAGCTTTCCCCTCATCAAATCACTTCTTTATAAGCATTAACTAATTCACACATTATCCTAGTAAGAAAAGTAAAATTAAATGATAAAATGTTTCTCTACCTCAAAGTTGGGTAAACTGAGGCACAAAAGAGGGAATTCTGACATGAGGACACCAGTGCTTCCGAACGTGGACTGTATTGGCAGGCATTTCCTTGCGGGACCTGTATGTGCTGTTAAGCTAAACCTGAAATTAATTCCTGCCCCTGTGCAGGCTTTGATGACGCTGCATGGGCAATTTTGATTCCCATCTTTGCCAATGGCTATGAGAACTCAGACAAGATACTTAAAATATTTTTGCCTTAATTATCTTATCTGTGAAATGGGAAAAAAAAATATTCACATATTATACACACACACACACACAAGATACCCAGTAAATGCTCAACAGATGGCAGTCATTATTCACCATTAGAAGGAGTTCATAAGAAAACTGCTAACAGTAAGCTAATGGAATATTTCAAGTACTCTGACAGGAAATGGACCCATAACCCTAACTAGGTGTTCAAATGGAATAAAATATTCCAAAGCTCTTGGAAAAAATATTAATGGTACAACTTACAGGGTAATGCTTAATAGTTTACATTATAAGCAATTAACGTACTCCCAGTGAGTACACGTTCATCTCAAATTACTGGTTTCCACCCTTTTTAACAGTGAAAAAAAAAACAAACAAACTCATAGATTCAAGATATTGATTTTACTTTCAGCATCCACTGATGGGGAATATAATGACTAAGAGCTACACTGAATTCTGTGACACCACTGTGACATTTCTAAATAGATTTATGTTTTTATTCTAATCACAAGAGATATCACATATATAATATATATATATATGCATATATAAGCCCTGTAGAATACCCATGTGACAAATGTATGTTGGTGCACATGTGAATTTGTGCAGTAAGTCCAAGATTCCTCAGAGATCTGCAGTGCACAATACGGGAACCCTCTCCTGGAGGCTAAGAAATAACATACGGGTCAACACTTTGTTGCACAGCTGATATCCACCAGAAAAATCAAGCACAAACGGCTTCCACGTACTTAAAATTCTTCAAATGGAACTTCGTAAAATGAAACTTAGGTTCTCACGGTGTTTTCAAGCTGGAAGAGTATTTAGAAATCCTCCAATACAAATTATCCATTTTAAGAGGAATAACACTGAGATCCAGAGAAGCTGTGTTTTTACCTCCTGAGCTACCAGATTATAGCCGAACTTAGTTCTTAAAGCTTTAATTATGGCCCATGATGTGTGTATGTATATCTATGTGTATGTGTGTGTGTGTGTGTGTGCGTGTGTGTGTGCCCGTGCACACGTGCCAGTCACATCCAACTCTTTGTAGCCCCATGGACTGTAGCCCACCAGGCTCCTTTGTCCATGGGATTCTCTGGGCAAGAATACTAGAGTGACTAAATTTAAAAAAAAATTAATTAAAAAAAAAAAAAAGAATACTAGAGTGGGTTGGCATTTTCTTCTTCAGGGAATCTTTCCAACCCAGGGACTGAACCCACACCTCCTGTGTCTCCTGCACTGGCAGGCAGATTCTTTACCACTGGCACCACCTGGAATTCCTATACAATGTGGGGCACTTCTAAAAAACAAAACACTGTATAATAAACTCTCTGGTTTGGGGTTTTGTCATTTTCTCTCTTTACTAATCCTAACAGATATGACGTAAGATTGCTCCTCATAACTTCTAAGCAGCACTCAAAATCTTGTATTGTAATGGCTCTCTTTTTCTCTTCTTTATCTCCTCCACATTAATACAGTGACAAATGCTATGTACATGTTTGGTTTTTAACCTAATTGGTTTAACATAAAATCCAGTTAAGATATGACAAACCACTACAAAGAAAATAAAAACTTTAAATCTATTTCAGCACACTTATAAATGTGTGTGTTTTTAAGCTGCTGGAATTTTAACTATATTTTCATTTCTCCTCATCTGGAGAATTTACATGCTTGCAAGAAAATCTTGCTGAAACCTTATTTTGGTCTTCATGGAACATAATCTCAACATCTCAGACAGCCTGAAGCATGGTGAATTACATTTTCAGCTTCCTCTGGGGTTCTGTGAAGCTCTATTAGTATTGCATATTACACATAAGTTACTTTTAATGCTCTTCCAAGGCTTGTTAAATGCTACACAAACTTCACACTTCCTGGCTCTAATGTTTAACTTATCTATCAGTAAACTTGAACCCACAATTCATCTAGTTGTCCATGTTGGTAATTTCTACTCATTATTATTTGTAAATGAGTTTTTTTTTTAAAAGAACTAGATTTTGATTAAGAGCAGCTACTGATCATGTACATGAAAAGAAATGCTTGAACTTTTGCCCCAAACATTCAACAAGGCAAACCCAAAGATGTAAAAGGTGGCGGCTTAATAGTTTTATTTAAACTGTGACACTATTAATAGGCACAAAGAATCTATTCAAAGATTGTCTATTAAATGTGACTATTGCACTTACTGAGCAATTTAAGTACCATCTAGTAAAATAAATCTAAACGAGATGATTCTAGCAGGTGAAAATGTTTATATTTATTTTAGCCAAAGTCTATGCTAATTTTTCTTTTTGTTAAGTGAAGCTAAAATACACTATTTAAAAATTCACAGTACTACTCTCTGCATATCTTCCCAATAAACTTCACTTAGATTACATATATTTTTGATTAGAAAGAATTCTGTCCTAAGCGACCATGCAACCTAAGAATCATGGTCTTTGAAGAAAAGCAACATTGAAATATTAGCTATTGTGCATCACTGAGGAAATCTTTGGGCTGAAAATCTGAGAAAATTTCATTTCCAAACATGTTTCCATTAAATTTTTTCTAGAACACGAATTCCATTTTAAACAAACAAAAAAATGTATATACATAGCAAATACGCCCAAAGATATAAACAAACTAATGAAAACTTTCATATTCCTGAATGTCACAGCAGTGGTAGCATCACACCAGTTGCATTTGTAAGGAGAAATCTTAATGCTTCTTTCCTGTCTTCATTGGCTAATGTCAATTCATTTATGCAAAGATTATACAATTGCTCTTAATTTCTATTTAGGAATAAAATTTCAAACATTTTTATTTCAGGACATTAATAATATTATGAAAACAACCAGGTTTACCATGGGTATCTGTCAGAAGTATTCGCTTCAAAAATTTTTGCATTTTATTTTAGTAGGGAAACTGTCTGATACCAGATTATTTCAAAGATATAAAAACAAAACAAAAAAGATGAAAAACCTAGATAAGATAGAATCTGGAATTTTAGTTGTTTTCATGGATTAAAATAATCTTCATGAAATTATTCAGCCACAACTAAGTACATGTCAAACAACACTTGGAAAGTAACGGTAATATTTGGGAATCGTTATAAATTTCATAAAAATGAGATTTCCAAGAATACTGTTCTTTTATTTTAACTTAATTTTCAGGTAACATAACAGTGACCTATTTATAGCAAAAGCTTTGCTAAAGAGATCAAAGAGCTCAGCTATTTGTTGAAAGAGGTGAGCAGTGGACATTATTTTTCTTTTTCATGTAAATTTTAGAGTGAAAATATAAGTTTATAGCTAAGAAAATTAGGTATTTAACAGAGTTACATCTAGTCTTGATATAATCATAAATTTGAGTATTCCCCAATACATTGTTGCAGTCATTTATTCAAAACAAAATTATATTTAAGATTCTTTTAATAATTATTGATAAGAAAACAAGCCACATTTTGATATTGATTATGATTTTTGTATATTTTAAGAGCACAGATTTCTCAGCATTTAAAAAGAGCTTCTGCAAAGAGATGATGCAGTCACTGAGAATTCTTGAAAAGAAAATTAATATGATGCCATCAGAATAATTGAACCTTGAGTATTTCACACTGTCATTTTGGAAGATGAGTTAGAAAATTAGAGGGGGGCAACACCAAAGAAAACATTCTCATCATAAGAACATGAACACTACCCCGTGCTCATCATTCCTACCACCAAAAATACGGCGTCTGCAATAGCCAACCCTAACCAGCACCTTAATTAATTGGTATTAGTAGTAATTAAGACAATTCCAGTTAAGTTTTAATTTTAAAAAGTTAAGTATAAACTCAGTTATTCAATAAAGAGTTGTAGTCATTTGGTGTGTTTCTAGGTGCAGAATACAGCAATTTACTATTGACAAGCACTAACAGACGAGGTCATTTCACAAGTATAGTGTGCACAAAGGTGAACCGGGCAACTGATGAAATCTGTGGCCAAGGCGAAATAGCAATCTCTGAGACAAATGGTAATAAAGTTACTGAAATGAAGCAATGTAGTTTCTAAACTGAACTGTCATAAAGGAGGATATGGGCTTCAAACTGGCATGTCAGGAGTAATTAAAATATTATTTCTCTTTTTAAAAAAGTTCCAAATGGCTTTAATAGTCTTATTGATTCTTTATTCAGACAGCTGAAAGGTTAGGAGGACTCTGCTGGACTGTAGGGAAGGCTGGGCAGTGTCGAGGTTTGGAGGGAGGAAGGCGGAGTTCTGCAAGGGCAGAAAAAAGGAAAAAAAGGTAGATGTATTAACACACTGGAGACAATGCATGCTTCCACAAAGGAGACTATTTGTCCCAAAGGAAGAAAGTTAAAGGGCTTCAGAAGTTACCTATGATACAAATACTTAAAAAGCTATAGTTGCATATAGACTATATTTATTGTTCACAGGGATGTAGAAAGTTTCTATAAGGCAAGATGACAAATGTAAAGTTCTCAAAATGGATTTCTCCTGAATATTCCAAGATATCCTCTATTCAGGTCTCTCCAATTGATCCTTGAGTTGAAATGACTGGCTTGCCTGGTCAAATACTTGGTCAACTGATTCAGGATGGGTGTGACTGATATTGTTAATGCCAGCATAAGTAAAGCTTGAAGAAAATGCATTTGTTTTGTGCACCTAGCTTTCCCTGACTAGGAGAGATTGAAGTCCTTGCTATAAAACCTATTATAACCCACTTTTGGTATCATTTTTGCTATTCTCATCTTGAAAATAAAGCAGATCAGATATTTCTATCCGTATGAATGATTGCCATGAGGCATTATGGAATCAAAAACCTCAGAGCTAGAAATAATCAGAAGATCATCAGACCCAGCTCCTACTTTAAATAGGAATGAGCAGGCTATAAACAGCAGTGAAAAACATGTTTGAGGAAAAGGACTGTGAAAATGGAGATGGCTTTCTTCATACTTGAGTGTCAGTCTTCGCACAACCCAAGTGCCATACTGAGGACCTGGCTTCAGCCAAATTTCCATTTGCACCACCTAACTTGGACCTTGGCAAACACAGTGAAGGAACACATCTGCCTTGCAGGAAAGTGAACTGTGCAGCCCCCATCCAAATCCAGATACTCCTTAGCAACCACGCACTCTTCTTTGCAGTGAAAATATACCTAAAAAGTAATACTTAGCCATGAAACAGCCTCCATACCAATTCTTGATGTAATCCGCTTTGCAACTAGCTAATTACATGTGATAATTGAAACTACACTCACATTACTCAATAATTAAATGATCTGTCTAAGGAGAAATATAAAACACAAAACCGTGCACTTGGAAAGGATACAAACCAATCTCTAGGCACCCAGGACCCAAAGTCAGAGAATCAAGAGGACCTTGGTTGTAATATGGAGGAGAAAGGTCAAAGGTTTGGAAACTACTACTATTCTTTTCATCCCCTCCAAAGTTTGCTTCCACATTAAAAACTACAGCTTTCCCCGCTGAGCTGCTGAGCCCAAGGAGCAATGTGCTATATGTTGGAGGATCTATCTGCACAGGACTTTAACAGACCTCAGATTCCACTACCACAGAAAACCCCTCTTTCCAGTATGTGCCCAGCCCCAATAAAGCAAAATAAACACACACCACATGCTTCCGGAATCACAGTTGGCTTTTCTTCTCATATCTATGAGCAAAAAATAGAACAGTGTTTTAAAATGGGCAGGCCCATCAATTTATTTTTTCTCTCACTTTTGGAAGTTCCAGGAGGAAAAGAAAAAAAAAAGGAAACACACAGGCCAGATGTAAACTGTTATTTATATTTATTTTCTCACTGCTTTACAAAATGCTAACATATGCTGTCATATGATAGCCCATAAGGAAAATAACAATACAAATATTAACTGAATAAAGAATGTTTGATTGAAACGAACACACTGACTGCAACTGGTTCTGTAGCATGAAGCAAATGAGAAGTACTCGTAGAATCTTTTCTACAGTTGTGCGCCTGCTACACAAATTTTTAAAATTCTGTTCCAAAGTAGTGAGATCAATTAATGTTCCAGCAGTAATCATCAGAGTTCTGATAATAAAATATCCTCCTGATGCAAAAAGCAATTGTGTCAGTGAGCAACCTCTACATTTCCTGAGGCTAAAAGTCATTCATACAATTCTCCAAAACTGAAATTTCAGTTTGGAGGTCTACAGTACTTAGAAATACAAAGGAAGATTTAGCAAGTATATAAGCTAAACATTAGTGAAAAATATGAAGATTAAGCAACCTCTGGACTGTCCTTGGCTTATTTTGCTTTTTATTTTGGTAAGGCTAAATGACCTTCCTCCACAGGAAATAAATCTGCATGGAGCTGAAAATCATAGGCAATTAACACACTGAAAAAGAGTNAACCTCAGAGCTAGAAATAATCAGAAGATCATCAGACCCAGCTCCTACTTTAAATAGGAATGAGCAGGCTATAAACAGCAGTGAAAAACATGTTTGAGGAAAAGGACTGTGAAAATGGAGATGGCTTTCTTCATACTTGAGTGTCAGTCTTCGCACAACCCAAGTGCCATACTGAGGACCTGGCTTCAGCCAAATTTCCATTTGCACCACCTAACTTGGACCTTGGCAAACACAGTGAAGGAACACATCTGCCTTGCAGGAAAGTGAACTGTGCAGCCCCCATCCAAATCCAGATACTCCTTAGCAACCACGCACTCTTCTTTGCAGTGAAAATATACCTAAAAAGTAATACTTAGCCATGAAACAGCCTCCATACCAATTCTTGATGTAATCCGCTTTGCAACTAGCTAATTACATGTGATAATTGAAACTACACTCACATTACTCAATAATTAAATGATCTGTCTAAGGAGAAATATAAAACACAAAACTGTGCACTTGGAAAGGATACAAACCAATCTCTAGGCACCCAGGACCCAAAGTCAGAGAATCAAGAGGACCTTGGTTGTAATATGGAGGAGAAAGGTCAAAGGTTTGGAAACTACTACTATTCTTTTCATCCCCTCCAAAGTTTGCTTCCACATTAAAAACTACAGCTTTCCCCGCTGAGCTGCTGAGCCCAAGGAGCAATGTGCTATATGTTGGAGGATCTATCTGCACAGGACTTTAACAGACCTCAGATTCCACTACCACAGAAAACCCCTCTTTCCAGTATGTGCCCAGCCCCAATAAAGCATAATAAACACACACCACATGCTTCCGGAATCACAGTTGGCTTTTCTTCTCATATCTATGAGCAAAAAATAGAACAGTGTTTTAAAATGGGCAGGCCCATCAATTTATTTTTTCTCTCACTTTTGGAAGTTCCAGGAGGAAAAGAAAAAAAAAAGGAAACACACAGGCCAGATGTAAACTGTTATTTATATTTATTTTCTCACTGCTTTACAAAATGCTAACATATGCTGTCATATGATAGCCCATAAGGAAAATAACAATACAAATATTAACTGAATAAAGAATGTTTGATTGAAACGAACACACTGACTGCAACTGGTTCTGTAGCATGAAGCAAATGAGAAGTACTCGTAGAATCTTTTCTACAGTTGTGCGCCTGCTACACAAATTTTTAAAATTCTGTTCCAAAGTAGTGAGATCAATTAATGTTCCAGCAGTAATCATCAGAGTTCTGATAATAAAATATCCTCCTGATGCAAAAAGCAATTGTGTCAGTGAGCAACCTCTACATTTCCTGAGGCTAAAAGTCATTCATACAATTCTCCAAAACTGAAATTTCAGTTTGGAGGTCTACAGTACTTAGAAATACAAAGGAAGATTTAGCAAGTATATAAGCTAAACATTAGTGAAAAATATGAAGATTAAGCAACCTCTGGACTGTCCTTGGCTTATTTTGCTTTTTATTTTGGTAAGGCTAAATGACCTTCCTCCACAGGAAATAAATCTGCATGGAGCTGAAAATCATAGGCAATTAACACACTGAAAAAGAGAGTCCTCTTAAATTATGATTTTAGAATTTTTAGATGTACCAGCTTCAGGTGGAAATGTGTTTGTGAAAAGTAAGGGAAAGCAAAACCCAAGCTGACTTGCACTAGTGCTATAGAACAGAACTGAGCTTAGTTCTATGCAAGATCTCATGCTGCCTGACTGTGACATAATAGTGTCAGCTAAATGAAAGGTTTTATTTAGCGCCAATTTTAACAAAACCCAATGTTTAACTTATGACACAAAAGGGATTTGGAGGTCTTCCTCACCACCTTAAAAGGAAGTAAACCAGAATCCAGCAATGAGATGAAGGTGCCATTTCGTCGCGTGCAGTTCCCACCCTCACCCCAGGTAATAACTTATTTATTGGCAAAATAAAGACCTAGAGCATTAGCTCAAGGGACACAATTACAAGATTACACAGAGTCAGTGTTCACCTGTACACAATGGTTTGTCTGACTACAAAGAACCATCCACTTCAAATATTTTCATTTCATACAAACTCTTTATTGCTTCACTAAAACTGAAGCCTACACACTTGTACATGTGCATACACAGATTCACACAACATGAGGGAACAAAAAAGAGCATTCAATTTAACCACAGAGCAGCAATAAAATCAAATATCCTTTTGACACCAAAGCCATCACCTGATTTAGAAGATGCTTGCCGATCCTCAAAGCAAGTCCAGTTACCATAACAAATGTACATTTTACCAGCCTTGGAATTCTAATTGTGTTTAATACAGTTTCATGTTGCATCAAAGTACAAAATCAATACCATTTGTCCAGCTCACAGGAAAAATGGAATCTATAAGCGCCTCTTATTGAGTAATTAAACACCTATTATTGTCATGGGTAGTGAAACAATGAATATGATAAGATAAATTTTTGCAAGAAAATACTGCAGTGATTAATACCTCCCTGCGTATTAAATAAAAATGACTGTCTTTTGTGCAGAACTGCTGGCAGAAGAACAGGGACGCGAGAAGTAGTTGCCAGTGCCACAATAACAGGCTAACCTTGAACTGAACTCCTTTCCTCAAGAAATTAAATGCTGTAGCAGGACTTTAAATCCCCCCACTTAGAGCTCATTTGTGCGCCATGTAACCTGCAGTTCCTGAAAAGAACTCATTATCTTCAAAAGGAGAATCCCTTTATAATTTTTTTATGAATGTGTATATTGTTTCTACCTAAAAGAAGCATTTCAATGTCCAAAAAGGATAAGAATATTAACAATGTAAGTAAGGAAAAGAGACTTGTACCAATCAGATATCATTTCTTCTTCCAGGAATGTGAGTGCAGAATGCAATCTGTTAAGGAAAACTGAATATTAGATTGAGAATGAGATTAGAGGAAATGCATATTTAGAAAAAGACATTAATCTGTTAGACTGATGCTAACAGTCCTGGGTATTCTCTTTGGGTCTCTGTCTGTCTCTCTTTCAGTAGCATTAAGTATGATATCCCTCATTCTATACACATCCCCCTGCTGTACACACACACACACACACACACACTCACTCACTCACTCTCACACTCCTCACCCACCACATGGTTCCTCCATCACTGCTTTGCCTTTTTTTTTTAAACTTAAGAATGATGCACCAGGAACAACTACAAAGTACAAAAGATGAATCTATGGATGTGACACTTGTAAAGGGTAACCCTATTTCACAAGTGAGACGGGACAAAAAAGAAAGAAAAAAGGCCACTGAAGCAATAACTGCTCAGTGAATTACCATTAAACTGTAAGATTTACAATCCAACGTACAGTAAGTGCATATCTAATGGAGTTTGTCCTCTAAAAGAATATAAAGTGAATCTCTGCAGCGTAATATGTGTGTAGATGATGTATGTTTCTTTTAATCCAGTTTTTTAATTAAAGACAAAAAAAGTTCAAAACACACACATAAAAGAACACGTTGACGCAACACCAGCAAAACCCTGAGGCAAACTTGGAAGCTTACCTAAGTTTAAATGCACTTTATATTAACTATTCTCATTCTCTGTCAAACAATTCATTCCTCCAAAGACAAAAAGAAGACACATAATCAAATAAATATAGCAAAACAGAAGTCATGTTCTCTTTCACACAGCATTAGTACATGAACAGTTAACCTTCCTGAATCCTGTGTTAAATTAAAAAAAAAAAAATACTGAATCCAAATGATTGGTCATAAATTGCTAGATTTTTTTTCTGAAGGGAAATAATAAGATGGAGTTTATCAGTATTACTGAGTCATTTAATAAGGGCAAATAAATCCTTATGTTGACAACATGGAGAGAATTCAAATATGATACTAATGTAATCAAACATCAACAATATTATGACCGTTCATTTTTATTAATACAAACAACCCCCAGAAAAGAATTTACTATTTTTGAGAAAAATCACTTAAAATACTCCAATTAATCCCTTAATAATCATTAAAAGCAAATTCACATTATCATTCTCTATGCTGCTTTTTAAAGGAAACATTCATGAAATAATTTCCATTTTCTACCTTACAACAAACTCCTAATAAACTATACCATATCATGGACAATATTTTAGCAGAAGCTTTCTGGAAGAGATAAACTGATATAAGGTAGCTTAAGTAATACTATTATAAGACATATTTTATTTAGATAAAGTCTTGTTTAAGCAGTATCTAAGAAGCCGCTGTCCCTGAATTAAGGAATATATAAAACTATTACAGATTTTGCAAACCCATGCTCTTCTCACCTCTCTCCCACATGATCTGAATTTTATTTTAAAGGATTAACAAGTAACACATATGATCGGCAATGATATCCTTGTTCTTTTAAACCTTAGTGAATCAAGTTCGCTAAAGGTGAAATAGTGGAATTATCACTACAAGTGGCTGTGTCATCAGAGCCTTCAGAAAGGTGCTGTATAGAAATGCCTAAATAAATAGCAGCAGAAAGGATTTTACAGATGAGATATATACACACAGATCTCTCTCTTACACACACACACACACACACACACACACAGACTGCCTCTGGTTATTAAAAATAGAAAACAGATTCACTACTGTACATAAACCAAAAGGTATTTGTAATGCCCCCTCTCATTAATTTTAACTTCAATGCTAGTTTGAATGCTATACCATTTTCTACCCCCCTTGCCAAGATACGTGAAAGATTATCTCAAAAACCAGTTGGTTAAAGCCCCTCTCTATGCTACAGTGAGCCGGAGAATTTCCAGCATCTGATGAAGACCAATGGACCACCTGATACTTTTTCAGCAGGGTGATAAAATTAAAGGATGGCTTTGACTTGCTTGAAGGATTACTTCCCTTACTTAATTGTTTAAAGTGCAAGGTATTAACACAAAGGGGGTGGGGTGGGGGAGCAGAAAATGAAGAGGTGACTGTAGATCCCGAGCTAATTGCAAGCTGATGAGACTGTGCCATGCAAGAGCTCTCCCACCGTTACATACCATCACCAGCTCTGGTCTTTTCCACCCTGCTGCTGCCGCAAACAAGCTGATTTGCTAACAACGTGGTCAGCTCAGGCACCCGCACAGCAGCTCACGGGGTCCACAGACGGCTGCTCTCCATGCAGAGAATCCCGCGCTCCATTTTCCAATCTGATTACACGGCTCCTTGTTCCAGCAGCCTTAAACCTTCATGGCAGTTTACCAACATTTTCATCACTTTCTTCTTTTACAAAGCGAAAGAACTGATAAGCTCTCAGGTACCCAGGATCTCATAGTCAATGGCTGGCCAGCAGCCAGAATTCCCTCAGCACACAACTGTTTCGGGCCACACTGCATAAAGCAGACGGGATTTACCAGACAGCACAGAACTATTCGAATTTTGCCACGTGTACAAGGCAGCAGCATGCTTCTGTGCTTACCGATATCAACTGTTGTATCTAATCACCTCTTGGAAATATTGAGGCCTATTAAGTGCCCTGCCTGCCCCAGCCCTCACAAAAAGAAAGAGGCATCGCCAAACAAACCAATGAGCACATGCCCATGAATTCACTACTCTGCTAAGTGATGTGCTCAGGGACTCTGAACGGTAAATGCAAAGCATTAAGAACTGTTTTTAAAAGTCTCAGTCTGATTACCTGGACCAATTTCTTTGATGATGATGGAAATAATCCTCATGATTTTTCATTAAAATCTAAAATTTTGTGAACTACACAAAATACCTGATTAGCATCTGAAAACTTTGGCAACCCCCTAGAACTTTAAAAAAGACACACCAAAAGATGCAGAAATGAAGCACAAATCTATCAACTGAAGTCACCTTGTGAGAAGTCCTTTTATTCCCATGAATTCCCAGGAACTCACATGCAGTTAGCAGGAGCCTCAATGTAACACATTCACATTCAGAAGTTTGAAACAATGACTGCTATGACATTTCAAGTGGAACGCCTATGTGTAGATTCTTCCTCCTATGTAGTATTTTTTAAAATTCATTTTTACCTATAGCCCATGGGCCTAAAATGTAAAATAAGCATGGGCCTAAAATATGAACTTTACTGTCTGCTTCCGTTCAACTACAAAGCAATAAACAAAAAACAGCAGAGGCTTCTTCAGCCATGGTCAATAACTTTCTAACAAAGATGAGGAAAAGAAAAATGGCTTTTAATGGCTGTAACTCTTCCTGGTTCGTTTTTGCATAATATTGATCTATAGTAAAGGGTTTGGGAGGGGAGTGGAGGTGACGAAGAGTCTGTACACTTAAGGGAAAAATGTACAACTCAGCTCACACAATGCCTCAGCACTCCAGCTCACCAGTGCGCTGACCCTCTGTATCTCAGGGTATCTCAGAGTCATTAGCCGGACTCCCAGCTCTGTATCCAGGAGCGAGGATTTGAACTCATGAACCGAAGTGGGGAGATTCGGGATTTTGAGCGTGCCAGACAGAAGGGGCATTCCTCTTCACTGATGAGGAGGACACTTGTCCCCTGGGGAGGGGAAAACTGGATGAGTGACTGTGGCAAGATTCACATCATGCTGCTGACTCAGGAATGGACTCTGACAGCCACCCTGCTTCAGTCTAGCCACTCGGAGTGGAAGCAATGTTAGGGCAGTGCTGTTGACAGGTACATGCAGAAATTAGGGGAGAATGAAAGAGAGAGGAAAGAGGAAGCAAAGAGCAAATGCAGCACAATTCCTTTTGGAGACATATGCATACGCAAAATAAACATTTTTCCTTAGTGCAAAGTTGATATTACCTATCAGATAAAAGATGTGTTTGTGGATGGGACAGATTTAGAACACCCACAACATTTCTGAATGGATTTTAAAAAAGGCTGTGCATTTTAAAAAACAACTGATCAGCTAGGCTGGGTACATGTGCACATCCACAATACTGCAAAACTCTATAAACTCACAGAAAGTATACACACCCACCCATATATGTATTTGCATGTGGGTGGTATTCTGCATAAATGACTGTCAACTTAAAATGCCATTCTCTAATTTATATGCAAATTCTACCTCTGGTAAAATAAAAACATATTTTAAGCAGCTTATAGTGCCAACACATTATTCCCATGAATGATTCCTAGTAAACTATTTATGCCAACTGTGGGTTTTTTTTTTATGATTTATTGGATGGTAAACGAAACCACTTAAACTATAGTTGTCTGTATGAATCAGTAATTTTCATGTTTCTAATTAAAATGTAAACAGCGTAATGAAGACATCAAGTTTTTAGGCAAATGTCTCTTCCAGTGCCACTTGGGGTATGGTAATTACTGGAGCAGATCTATGGATGCTTCTGAATCCTGTACAAGTCCAGATTAAAAGCATTACTGCTAAACCTGACTTTTTACACAAGGGAATTGTGTATTCTAACCCATTCCCAGTTTGCTTACAGATACACATTGGCACCACCTTTAAAACCTAATCATTAAAAAATAAATAAATAAAAATGGAAAATAACAAATGAAGTAATTTATATTTAAAATGTTAATTATAAAACATTTACTGGCAGTCAAAATACTGGAACTGATATAATGTGATTTGATCCCTTGCCATTAGTTTCTTGGAGGAAAAAAAGAAAGAAAAGAAAAACAGCAACCAAACAGTGTCCACCTTAATTTCTAGAGCCCAGATCTAGGTTGAGGGGTGAAGTGATAAGCTGATTCTAGATTCAGAGATAACATTAATTTCCAAGATTTATTTTATTTAAATGAATGGTTTAAATGAAGTAAGTTCACAATATACAAAATAGCAAAATTTAAAAATAATATATAACCCATGGAGTAAAATGTGTCATTTCCCCTTCATATTCAAGAATGTAAAAGTGCCTTTGATATGAAACTGTAATCTGTTTTCATTTTTATTTCAGCATCTATTTCTCTCAAATTCACCAAAATTTATCCTAAAGCAAATGACCTCTTACACCTGCTGAAGAAATACATCACCCGAAGCCTATTCTTCCAAGTTAACCAGCATGCTTGCTTTACATATTTACTGCCTAGCACTTGAACTGATTTTTTAAAAAACAAAAATAATAATTCTGCACCACCCCTCCCTCAATACACCCCTTAGAACTGTTTCAGCCACACTTGCAGTTGAGTACTGATAGCTGAAATCTGCAGTGATATGAAAAGCCTAAAATGTAGGATGAAAGGAGGATTCCTTCCTTCCCCCCTCCCACCCCCACCTCTGGACTCAAAGTCTACAGACTGACTGATATGGTCAATTTTCATATTATTTTTACATAAATGCTAGACAAGCATGTTGCTAAGGTTGACTGTGGAATTGAAAATGGGTAAGAAATGTTGAGTGTGTTGGAGGGGTTGACGTGAGGCAGAGAAATTGAGTGATTTTTGCACTTTTTTTTTTATTACTAAAGTAATGCAGACAGACAAATGTATATCCACCATCCTGGGGTCAGAGGGAATGTTTAATCTAAAGGCATTTTCTACCACTTTTCCATCTGAAAACATACCATTTTGTTTGTTTGTTTGTTTTCTGATTTGGGCATAGAGACATAGTATTTTGGGCTGGGGAGAAGGTGGGATGTGGAGACAGAGAGGATCTGAACGAGGCATATTTTGGTGTGTTTTTTTTTTTTTTAAACACTCTGGGGGTTTTCCAAGGGAAAGAAAGCTGATTAAACAAGGCCAAGTGTTTTGTCGGCTTAAGGGTGATATCATAGTTGTGTTCAATATCAGAAGTGTTGCAAATACAGGCATCATTTCTATTCGCTTTGTGCCAGAAAGGTAAACACTGGATTGCACTGTGGATTAAAACAATAAGAAATCCCTTTCCTCTCAGGCTCTCAAGGCCGTGTTAATCGGGTGTAATTTTTAATGAACACTAGCTGCTTGGTACTCATTCAAGACATTTCATTAGAAGGTTATTCATTTAAAAATCAACGTTTCAACCATATCAAGCTGTAACCTTTCTTGAAATGTAAATGAATGGTTTAAATGAGAAGATTAATAAAGAAGGGATGTTCCAATTCCAAGCATGGCATGCTATGTATTTTTAAATTTGTCTATGCCAGATGCTGTCAGTCAGAACAAAAAACTGTCCAAGCAGACAATCTGTGCGTCTGAATGTTGATCATGTTGGAAAGTACAGGGGGGAGGGGGGGGGAGTGTGTCAAGGATTCATGGTCCTTCATCTTTGCAGTAGAGCAAACACGTCTCTCAGTATAGCGACAGACAGCTGCTTCCACTTTCTAATGTGCCCTAACTTAGATCACTGAAAGAATTGTCAGCACTCAGAGAAACACACAAAGATAACACAGCCAGCTGCCATGGAGGGGAAAACAGCACAGCTCAGAAGAAATGGGATTTGTTCCATTTGCATGATGCGGCCTCCCCTGGGCCCCTTTCTTTCAAATCCAAAGCACAAAAGACAACACTTAACATATTTGCTTAAAGATGACAACCTCATGTTGATTTCATTTGGATGTAACAGTGTCAGGATTACAGATATAAGAATATATTATATCTGTAACAGAGACTGACAAATGTACCCATCAGTGGAGCTGTCTGATTCATCTGCTTATACAGCCATTCTACCATCCCAAGGGGGCCATCTAAGTAGTAACTTTAGAAGACTGAAGGTCTAATTTTATTACACCACATTTCAACCTACTAAACAATATTATTTCTAAAATAGATCATTTTTATTGGAAGTCTCCCTGATGAAAAATCCAGTAGACACCAGAGAATTTATGAACTGTATGGGTCCTTTGAACTCAATATACTGCCCATTTTAAACAACTTTTCTTGCTGTATGGCAAAACCCCAGTGTCGAGTAAGTGAAAGTTAGAGAGAATATGTATGTTTTGAATGTCTAAGTACATGGATAAACAGATATTATAGATGGAGAAAGGGAGAGAGAAAGAGACTGATTGATTACATGGACACCTATAAAATCAAGTATTACCTGGTCCATTTGAATCAATTCTTGGTAACCACTTACTTCTGTCTACTCCATTATGCGTCCTCCCTCAATATAGCATGCATACTTCAACAGCAACTATATGAATAATCATTGCCTGTCAATATCTTTTGGACATATACTCAATCTGATTCCCAGTATTCTTTAGGCAGAGGATAAGACCGGAGAATGATTTAAAGCCCAACTGGCTAGCCTCTA
>SJYX01016239.1:0-13489 GCA_006410675.1 Oreotragus oreotragus
CTTGACTGTTCAGTGGAGAACAGAATAACTAGGGGAAAGAAAGGGAGCAGAGAGCCCAGTTAGAAGGGTATTTCAGAAGTCCACACTGGTGATTATGTTGGCTTTACCTAGACTGGTAGAGGCAGAGATGGTAATAAGTAGTCAGACTGCAGGTAAAAATCATAAGGTAGAGTTAATGAAGACTTACTGATTGATGAAATATTCAGCCTGAAGAAAGAGGCATTAACAATGACATCTAGAGGTTTGGCTAGGGCACCTGGATGAATTCAGTACCACTTCTCAAGAAGGGGAGCAATAGTACTTTTTCCAGAATTTTGTTTTAGAAATATAAGCTTGAGATGCTTATCTAGAGAGAGAGTTGAGAAGATTCTCAGATACACAAATTTGGAACCAACCTTAAGGCGCGAACTGGGTTGAAGATATTAATGTGGGAGTCACCAGGCTGCAGACAATATTAAAAACAAGGATTTGGTTGAGGTTACCTTAGGAACCTCATAGTGTAGACTCATAAGTGTAGACTATGACAAGATGGAGAAGGAGGATGAGCCAGTGAGTAGTTAGAAAATCAGGGCAACATACTGTGTCTGAAGATAGGTGAAGAAGAATGTTTTGAAGAGGAGGGAGTAAATAGATAAGATACAGGTTCCTTTTATATGTGAATAAAAGCAATTTCAGTGGAGTTGTGGGAATGAAAATCAGATCTGAGTTGACTGAGGAGAGAATGTCAGATGAGAAAGTAGATGGAGACAGTCACAGCTTCATTTTGTTGTAAAAAAGAAGACACATAGCAATTGTTTCTGATGCGGAATATGAGGTCCAGAGAGGCAATTTTAAGGATGGAAATACTATAGAATGTTTACACTCTGAAGACAATGGTCCAATGGAGGTTGAGAAATTGAAATTTAAATAAGATAATCAACATGAGTGTGCTCTGTAAATCAGAAAACACTATACAAGTTTCAGGTGTTTAATGATTTAATTTAAATGAACATTCACAGTCTAACTTTTCATAACCTACATTTCACAAAACACTGTATCATGTCCCTTTTATAAATATTTATGATGACATTATAAACACTCTTCTTATTACTTTTTGTTAGTGGTCAACTCACAAGAGTCGCTTTGTTAGTCACAATAACAGCTATTGAGTTTGAGAAAAGATGAAACTGTTCATGTTCATGAACTCATCCTTTTAGGTTTCTTTCATTCACTCATTCCTACTGGATCTGAGGCAAGATAAAAATATGAATGCCACTTTTTAATCCACTCTAGTAAGAACATACCAAATGCTTATTATGTGGAAGGCAGTGGTAAGTTTTGTGAGATTTATACATTAGTTAAAGCATTTAGGGGCTTCCCTGGTAGCTCAGCTGGTAATGAATTCACCTACAATGCAGTAGACCTTGGTTCGACCCCTGGGTTGGGACGATCCCTGGAGAAGGGCTAGGCTACCCACTCTAGTATTCCTGGTCTTCCCTAGTGGCTCAGCTGGTAAAGAATCTGCCTGTAATGATGGAGACCTGGGCTTAATCCATGGTGGTAAAGAAGCTGCCTGTAATAAGAGAGACCAGGGTTCAATCCCTTGGTTAGGAAGATCTCCTGGAGAAGGGAACAGCTACCCACTCCAGTATTCTGGCCTGGAGAATTCTATGGACTGTATGGTCCATGGGGTCCCAAAGAGTCAGACACAACTGAGCAACGTTCACTTTCCTTTCCTTTCCTAAAGCATTTAGACATCTTATCAACCTATCTCCAAGACCCTCTTCACTCTGTCCTATACTTTGCATTTCTATTGATTCTTCCAATGTACAAAGGCAAGACATGGAACAGCATAATATATTTCATGAGTGACTTTGGCTTTGTAAAAATATAAGGACAAGAGATTGAGTGGCGGTGGGATAAAGCTGGAGAAGTAGGCAATAAATATCCTCATACTGATTTGGATGATAAAAGTCATTAGTAATTTTAAACAGGGACTATCACGGTTTGATTGGTGTTCTGGAATGATTGCTTTTTTGGAGGTGCATTAGAAGAGGGTGAGTGAGAAGCGAGGGTATCAGGAGCCTTATTTATCCATGCATTCAATATCTGGAGTACCTACAGGGTGCCAGGAATTGTGCTAGGTTCTGGGGGAAATAACAAGAGAAAATTTAACTCTGCCCTAGCAGTAATAACTATATTACATTTATATTTTAAAATAAATATATGACTAAATGAAGTAAAATATATAACATAACTATACAATAAATAACCTAGTGGTAATAACTGATGGGCTTCCCAGGTGGCAGTGGTAGAGACTCTGCTTGCCAATTCAGGAGAAGCAAAAGATGCAGGTATGATCCCTGGCTTGGGAAGATCTCCTGGAATAGGAAATGGTAAACCACACCAGTATTCTTGCCTGGAAAATTCCATGTACAGGGGAGCCTGACAGGCTACAATCAAAGAGCCAGACACACACACACACACACACACACAATAACTGACAGGTAGCTACAATATAGGACCAGCTCATGATTGTGTTATGGGAAATTAACCAATCTATGGATCAAATCTGCTAAAAATTAATTTGAAAAATACATTTGTGGAAAAACTAAAATTTTTATGAACCCGAGGCTATTTGGAGGCATGTGTTATGTAGCTTAAACGTCAGAAGGTAGTCAGCGTCTGGGGTAGTCATGATTGGTTACTTGAAGTTGTGCAAGAGAAGAAATTATAGGTAAGCAGAAGATATGAGAAAAGAGAAGAGATGTGTAGGGGAGGAGGAGCAAGAGGCAAATGGAGCATATCTACAGAGGAGACATCATGAGAAATATAGAGCTCAGTCAGCTAATGAGAGAGCAACAGATAAGAACACAGGACTCCAAGGGCATCTTGGCTTCAGCTCCAATCTATATGCGCCTTAAAAATGCTAGCCCTATTACTTGAGAAAACTTGCATATGTCTGCGTTTCTTGCAGCCACAGAGGACTTGGAAAAAAATACTTTGTTGGCCATCTTTACTAGCTTATACTTTGAGCAAAGGCAAAGTGTGGAGGATGGGAGAGACAAGCATGAGAAAAGGTTTATGGTCTCAATTCAAGCAGAAATAAAAGATATTTTGAAAGTATTTTGCTTTTATAAGTGAAGCATGTATAGCCACTTTTACACTCAACAAATGCTTTGAGAAAAACACCCTGCCAGCTGACAGCGCTTTAGATTGTGATTCATAGAACAAAAGAAAAGAGCATGTTTAATTCACAAGGTGCTTTATCCGTGAATGAAAGCAAAAAGTGGACAATAGCAAAAAGCAGGATCAAGGATGCCCCCAGGCAGTAAAGTTGTTTCCTTAAGTGGACTCTGCTTAAATGCCCTCTATCTTTGCCCTTTGATTCCCTTTCATCCAGCCTATCCTCTAGATATGCACAGGGCTCTTTCTACCAAAGAACCACTTAGTCACACCAGGAATCCTTCCAGAGCATCCCACTGTGTGTCTGCTACTATGCTAAATGTTGGGATAACAGAGGTGAAGACTCCCTTTTTCCCTTTAAGAGCTCAGTCTAGTGGGCAGCTTGGGCAAATAAACAGCTAAACAGCAAAGGATGGGAAATGTATGTTGTAACAGGCAGAGTGTTGTGGGGACCCAGAGTAGAAGTCCCTAACTCCTCAAGGTGGTGAGAGTCTTCAGGGAGGGCCAGTTAGGCCCCTTAAAGGAGATGATACAGAGCTACAGAAGGAAGAGAAAGGAATTTTAAAGGAGAGATCAGGAGATACCATGTATTAAGTAGTATCTCCCAGATACATTTGGAGATTGGATAACTCCAAACCCAAATGAGAAGATTCCCAATGGTAGTATATCAAGCATTACACATCTTAGCAACAGAGCTATTTTTGGATCAGTTGACTGCTTTGATGCTCCTCAGATCATACCACACACAATATTCCTTTACAGGTTATATGAGGACAGAATTTCCAGCCCACTACCGGCCGGCTGTCTGCTCTGGCTAATGTCTGTATGTAGGAGGATTAGGGTGAGGAGACACTGCGGGGAAAGTGATCACACCTTTACAGCAGGAAGTGATTCAGTTCAGCAAATACTTATGGACACCTACAGCTTACTTATTCACTTTCCTTTACTGGGCTATAAACTCTAAAAGTGCTGAAAACTTGTCTAATTGATCTTTACATACAAGGGCGGTTAGCACAGGGCCTGGCACAGAGGAAGTATAAAGATCGGTACATGAATGAAAACTCTATACACCACAGAGATGATACAGAGATTTGAAACAAAACAAAAAAGCATGAGGGTTTTTATTCCTTCAGGCCACAAAGAGGAGGGTGGTTGCTGTGAATACATTTTAGAATAATATGAAG
The DNA here is from genome assembly GCA_006410675.1 of Oreotragus oreotragus. Classification (NCBI taxonomy): domain Eukaryota; kingdom Metazoa; phylum Chordata; class Mammalia; order Artiodactyla; family Bovidae; genus Oreotragus; species Oreotragus oreotragus. The sequence goes on from SJYX01016239.1 coordinate 4,350, forward strand.
CCAAGGTTGTCTGTACTGCCAGAAAATCTGTTGGGGGTTTTAGAGAAGGAGAGATGATATCTAAACAGGAAAGAGGCCAAGATTTGTGAAGGCAAAGGGTATTTGCACTGAGTCTAACGGGAGAAAAGGAGGAATCTGATAGCTGATCTAGAGAAGGAGAAAGACTCTAGAGGGGGCATGGGGTGGGCAGCAAAGGCACCAGAAGGCAGGGAAGTATGGGGTGTGAGGAATAGTCTGATATGGGGCATAAAAAGGCATGCAAAGTTGTGAAATGGGAGAGAGGCAGGCCCAAGTGACAAAGAACTTTGCAATGATTTGCTTTATGTATCAACTTGGCTAGGCTACAGAATCAATATTTAATCAAACACTGATCTATGCATCTCTGAGATGTTTTGTAGATGTAGTTAACATCTACAGTCAGTTGACTTTAAGTAAAGAACATTACCCCCAATAGTGTGAGTTGGAGCTCATCTAAGCAGTCAAACGCTTAAAGAGCAAGAACAGGTTTCCCAGAAGATCCTGCTTCAAAGCTGCTGCATTAACACCTGCCTGAGTTTCCAGCATTCTATTTGTGTTATGACTGTATTATCAATCTAGCCTGGGTATCTAGCCTGCCGGCCAGCCCTACAAACTTTGGATTTGCCAGTACCCATAATCATGTGAACCAATTCCTTAGTTAAAAAAAAAAAAACACCTCCATATATATAAATATATACTGTTGTTCAGTCTCTAAGACACATCTGACTCTTTGTGACCCCATGGACTGCAGCATGCCAGGCTTCCCTATTCTTCACTATGGATTCATATATATATATATATATCTTATTATTTCTGTTTCTCTGGAAAACTCTGACTAATACAACCCCCAAATATTAATGCTAAAAAGCACAGACCTTACTTAGGTAGCAGTGATGTATTGTCACTGGTACTACAGGTAATGCTGCCTCTCCAACTGCTCCCTATGTCTTGGGACAGAGGGAGAATGTAAGCTATACTAAATGTGCTCCTCCCATTGGGGACCCTACAATGACATTAAGTTTTCCATATTCCAAGACATTTAAGTAAACAGCACTGGGGATAGCTCCCAGATACAGAAAACAAAACTTGTCACTGAAAAGCTTCTAAAATGAGTTTCTCATCCCCTAGTATCAAGCAGTGTTGTGATGATAACCAGAATCCCCAAACACAGCTCTGTTACACTGAAAATATTCAAGTATAATTATGTTTGAAAACACAACAGATTTGTTTCTGTATTTTCAATAAAAGATGTCATCCAAATAGATTTTTATCATCTTTATTTTCTACAGCTACTTTAAAGTTTTATGGTGCCTTTTTACTGAAGGGTTCAAAACGTGCTACTAACATTATAATATTAAATTGTCATTCAGCTGAGTTAACTTCAATGAGCATTTATCAGTATCATATCAGGTGCTGTGAGAAGCACAGAGAAGCATAATAATATCTCAGCTGTATACAATGCTGGAGGAAAACCAGCATTGTAGATAGCTAGGTTTGTCTATTAGTTTAACAAATATTTGTTGAATGTTTACTATGTGACAGGCACTCTACTAGATTTGAGATAAAGAGATGAATCAAATTTGGTTATTGCCATCAATTATTTATAGTACATGAGAATAGCAGGTTAAGAAAAAGTACTCAAATTTGTTAGATGCTCTTCACTGATATTTTATTTGGGAACGTAAAAAGTCTTTATAGTGAAAGTGACACTCGAGTCTTAATCCATCAGTAGGTGTTTGGTAACTGCACAAGACTGAAGGAGGAATACAGCAGGGATGAACACAAGGCATAGTCATTGTGCAGTGGGAACTTTGCAAATAAAGTCATGAAATAAGAAGGGCTTTAATTTCTGGGAAACTGAATTGCTAACTGAGATTGTGTTACAGACTTAACATAGTGCCTGGAAGAGAATAATTTATTATCATTAGTTCAGCATAGATGATGCTTACAGTATGAGAGAAGTAGTGACAAGAGATGAATGAGGCTGGAGTCGTTAAGCAAGTTCCCCACTAGGAAGAGTCATGAACCAAGCTAAAGAGATTAAATTTCAACATGCAGGCAATGAGGAATCACTTCAGTTCCAGCTACTTTGGCTTTCTGTTTCTGCACAAGCGGTCAAAATCCAGTATATCGTCCTGTCCTCTTTGCCTATAAATCCTCTGACCCCAAAACACCCAACAAAGAAAAGTCCAGGACCAGATGACTTCACTGTTACATTCTTCTAAACATTTAAGTGTTTACACAAATTCTTAGTAATCCCTTCCAAAAAAATAAAATAGAAGAGGAACACTTCACAACTCATTCTGTGAAGCCAGTAACCCTACTTTCAAAACCACTCAAAGGTATCACCAGAAAAGAAAATTATATTCCCTTATGAAGATAGATGCAAAACTTCTTAACAACATACTAGAAAACTGAATTCAGCAACACATAAGAAGTGTTAGCATAAAAGTGGAATTTAACCCAGGAATCCAAGGTTGGTTTAACATATAAAAGTCAATTAATATACAATATTCATAAAGTGAAGGATAAAAATCAAGCAATCATCTCAAAAAGAGACAGTAAAAGCATATGACAAATTCCAACATAATTTCACAGCACAAACACTCAGCAAACTAGGAATAAGAGGAAACTGCCTTAATTTATGAAAACCCCACAGCTATCTTCATATTTAACAGTGAGAAACTAAAGGATTTCCTGTTATAATCAAAAACAATAAAAGGATGTCTGCTCTTATCACTTCTGTTCACCATTGCATTGGGGGTTTTAGTCAGTACAGTTAGGCAAGAAAAAGAAATAAAAGGCACCATGATTGGAAAGAAAGAAGTAGAAACATCTCTATTTGGTGATAAAAATAGAAAATCTTAAGGAATTCACTAGAAAACTATTAAAGCTAATAAATGAGTTCAGTCAGGTTTCAGAATACAAGGAGAATATACAAAAATCAATTTCTATACACTAGCAATAAACAATCAGAAAATAAAATTGAGAGAACAGTTTCATTTACAATGACATCACAAAGAATAAAATATTTAGGAATAAATTTGATCAAGTGATATGGTCTGAATGTTTGCATCCTCCCAAAATTCATACGTTGACATCCTAAGCCTCACATATGATGGTATTACTAGATGGGCCCTTTAGAAGATGTTTACACCATGAGAGTGACGCTCTTATGAATAGGATCAGTGCCACATGAAAAAGGTTCCAGTGAGACCTCCAGCCTCTTCTACCATTGAGATCACAGTGAGAAGATGCTGGCTATGAACAAGCACATGGGCCCTCACGGGACAGCAACCATGCTGGTACCCTGATCTTAGACTTCCCAGCCTCCAGAGCCGTCAGCAGTACATTTCTGTTGTTTATAAGGCACCCTGTTGGTGGTGGGTTTTCTAGGTAGCTCAGTGGTAACAAATTTGCCTGCCAAGCAGGAGACATGGGTTCAATTCCTGGGTCAGGAAGATCCCCCAAAGAAGGAAATGACAACCCACCCCAGTATTCTTGCCTGGGAAATCCCATGGACAGAGGAGTCTGGCAGACTACAGTCCATGGGGTCACCAAAGAGTTGGACATGACATAGAGATTGATGAGCAGCAGCAGAAGAGACATCAGCAGTTGGTGATATTTGTTATAGCATCCTTACCAGACTCGCACATCAAGGAAATGTAAGACCTGAATACTGAAAACTATGGAATGTTGCTTAAAAAAATTAAAGAATTAAATAAATAGAAAGACATGCCAAGTTTACTGATTGGAAAACTGAACGTTGTTAACATGACAATACTCCCTAAAGTGTTCTACAAATTCAATGAAATCTCCATCAAAATCCCAAAGGCTTTTCTCTTGACATAAACAGAAAAACTGATTCTAAAATTCCTATAAAATTACAAGGGATTTCACATTGCCCAAAACAACTTTGAAAAACAAAGGTGGAGGATTCACACTTCCAGTTTCAAAACTTAACTTGTATGACACCACTTATGTGTGGAATATAAAAAATGATACAAATAAACTTGCTTATAAAACAGAAATCGACTCACAGAGATATAAAACAAACATGGCTATCAAAAAGGAAGGGGGGATAAATTGGGAGTTTGGGTTCAAAATACACATACTACTATATATAAAATAGATAATCAACAAGGACTTACTGTATAGCACAAGAATCATACTCAATATCTTATAATAACCTATAAAGGAAACTGTATAGATATATATATATGATGGAGTTATTTTGCTGTATACCTGAAACAAACACAACATTGTAAATCAACTATATTTCAATAAAAATTAAAAACAAATCAAAAATTTTAAATCTAATAGGATTAGGGATGAAGCTACCTTCTTATATGCTGTATACTGATAAAACAAATGTTTAGAATAAATTGTGTTAAATGTCATGAAAGGAAAACTTAACTTATAATCAAAACAGTATGGTATTACCATAAAGACAGACATATAGATAAGTGGAATATAACTGAGAATATAGAAATAAATTCATCCATCTATGGTTAACTGATTTTCTACAAGGATGTCAAGATAGTTCAATGGGGGAAAGAATAGTCTTTTCAATAAAGGGTGCTGAGAAAACCAGTTACCCCATTTAAATTAGTAAGGTTGGACCCCTACCTACCACCCATTCAACAGTTAACTCAAAATGTATCATAGACCTAAATATAATACAAAAAACTTAAAATTTTCCAAACAAAACACTGTTTTATTATTTTCATGACATCAGTTTCAACAGTTGTTTCTTAGATATGATACCAAAAGCATAAGCGATAAAAGATAAAAATAGAAATTTGACCACATCAAAATTAATGTGTACAAATTATGCCATCAAGAAGGTGAAAGACAAATAGAATGGGATAAAATATTTTCAAATCTTATAACTGATAACTGCATATATCTGTGTCAAATAAAGAACTCAATTAATTAATAAAAACTCATTTTAAAAGACAGTTTGCAAAAAATTATGAAGAAATGTTCATAAGCACATAAAAGATGTAGTCATTATTAAAGAAAGACACATATCAAAACACAATTAGATACTACTTACTCCCACTAGGATAGCTAAATAATAACAAATGGCAATAACAAGTGTTGGTGAGGATGTAAAGATATTAGAACACTCGTTCACTTCTGCTGGGATTAGGAAATGGCTCAGCCACTTTAGAAATGTTTGGCAATTTCTCAAAAAATTATTGTAAGACCTAGAAATCCCCTTCCTAGTTATATACAAGATCGTCTATATGAATGTTTATAGCAGCATTATTCATGACAGCCAAAAATTATAAACAACCCATGTATTGCTAAATGGGTAAACAAAAAGTGGTATATTCATACAACAGAATATTATTCAGTGATAAAAAGAAATGAAGTGTCAATGCATGCTACAACATGAATATATCTGAAAATATATTAAGTGAACGATGTTAGTCACAGAAGACCACATGTATTGTGCCATTTATTAATACATGAAATGTCTAGAGCAAGCAAATCCATAGAGGTAGAGAGTTAATTAGTGATTGCCTAGAGCTGAAGAGAGTGAGATTGGAAAGTGAATGCTAATGGAAAATAAATGCTAGCACAGGGTGCATTTTTGGGGAGGGAATATTTTAAACTTAGATTTTGGTGATAATTGCATAGTTATATGAATATACTAAAAATGATTCAATCGCATGCTTTATAAGGATTCATTTATGGCATGTGAATTATACATCAACAAAGATGCTAAAACAAAAATGTGCTGCTGATGTCAGATATGGAAGCTACTATTGGGAGATAGAATTGCCATAGAAAGCTTAAGGAAGAGGGAGATTTCAGAAACCTTGAAAAACAGATAGGATTTAGACACAAGGAAGCAGATCATAGGAAATTCCATGAAAACGAGTACAAATTTTTACATTTGCGTGAATGCATTCCTTTAATGATACAGATAAGATTGCCATCCCAGAAAGAAAAGAAAACATATTCTAATTTTCTATTGTCTTTCTGCAAAATTTAGTATAATTATATTAGTAGAGTGCAAATAATTATAGCCTCCAATGACAGAGTAAAAAAAGCAGTAGATACCCATCAGAACAGAGCTCCTACTGCAAGTCAGACTTTTTCATTCTAGTTTTTCTTCCTGGGTGATTTAAAACAGTTCTGAGTGGAACGTTGAGAAGCAGAATAAAGTAGGTAAGAAGTAAGTAAGAAATAACCGCCTGGAAGCACCCTATTATTGCCATCTAGAATTTGTTCATTCTATCCTGAAGTTTGACTGAATCCAAGATGACAAGAAGATTTAACAGATTTAGAAAAAAGCTTTTACTCTAAATCAGGTATTTGAACCAGAAAAGACAATGCAATTTGTGTGGACCTTGAAATTGTGTGGTTATTGAGAGGAGAGCCTGAATGCGGGCGAGTGGGAGGTAACTAGGGTGGTGGATGGTGCATTGCTGATGCACCAGTGGGCAGGGGTTCACATTCCCTCTCCCAGTTCTGCCATGAACCAACATTATCTTGAGCAAGTTGACTCTCAATCTCCAATCCATTATCTGGAAAACAGCAGCATTTCCTAACTTGAAATGTTGTAGAGAGGGTCAGAAACAAATGTTATTTAGCTCAATAAATCTTTTACTGAGAATTTACTTTAAACTATGACATAATGAATTTACAATGGTCTCTGATTTAAAGAAGCTCAGTCTAGTGTCAGAGAACTTTGCAAAGTATACCATACTGACTGAACTTAGATGTTATTCTTATTTTTTCTTCCACATGAATTATTCCTTCCCACACAAATTGGCTCACTTGGGCTTCAGAGCCTGTCCACCTATGTCAGGGCTATTGGCTGGTTCATTAATGTAGCCTGGAAAGCATGGACTCTCAGATCAAAAAAGGCTGAATTTCCAGACCCCGGAGTTGCCCACAGCAACTCAGCAGAGAAGTCATCCTTTGTGTTTACCCATCATTTTTACTGTGCAATGGGTATAAGTACAGGATTTTAAATACAGTGAGTTTTTCTGGGGCTTTCATTTGCCTCTGGTAAAAAATTTTAAACACTTAGACATAGAATAGGGTCAAAATTTAGATGAAATTTTAATATATAACCTTGAGTCTTTCGGGAAAGCAAGCAGACTCCCAAAATGTATGATGCTAAGGTGGGCAGATTTCAAGTATCTTAGTTCAAAGCTATGAGGTTTGACTTTTTGGATTATTTATTGCACAGTGTCAAGGTCACCATCCACGTAGACTCTGATTCAAACACTGGCCCCCAGAGCTATGCAACAGTAGTAATTATTCAGCTCTTCATCTAGATGTCAGTCTTAGTAGACAAGTCCCTAAAAGTCATGCTACCTAGGATATGGCCTTCTCCTACGTCGTGTTCAGGATGAGTGGTTTTAATATATTCTTATTATTATATTGTCAACAACAACAAAAAAGGAGAAGAATATCTAACAGCAGGTTTCAAGAAGTCACTTCTGGAAATGAGTAGGGGGATGGACTGGGTTGGCCTTTCAAACGTTTTTCTATCCTTACTGACTTTTGTGAAATGAAACAAAATTGCAGTCATGTATCAGTGACACTGTTTTCAAAACACACACTCACAAAATCTTAATAATAGCAGGGATCATCACTCAGTGTCAGAGAGCTGCTACTATCCCTCTGCAGAAATAATTAGGAGGAAAACAATATTAAGTATCTGTCCTAAAAACCACAACAATCCACTGTGGGAAGCAAAGGAGCAATGAAACAGCTGGAAAGGCACCTTCTTCATTTTATCTTATCCCACATTTCTTAAAGGGCAAGCAATTAAAAGGCATAAAAGCATTTGCAGAAATCATTACCATCAAATGAAGACCACACAATTGTTACTTAAATAAAAAGCTTGAAAATGACTTTCAGAAATCCCTGAGACTCAAGATCTCAAAACACACTGCATGCATCATACAAAGAGGGATAATGAGGTGCCCTTCCTTCCATCAAAGACCCACGTTTTTACTTTTTCAGTATATGAGAGCTAACAGAACCTCAAGTTACATACCTATTTGTAATAAGGTCCACAAATATCTGGGCAGAGAAATAATAGTCTTACTCATTGTTGCAGTAGCCTCACTAAACTGCTTGAGTTATTCTATTTACAAGATTCTCTTGGGCTCTGATACCATTAAAGCTGTTAGGCTTCCTACTAACTAACATCCATGTATCTCCTGCAGCTCTGCTAGGTGCTTGCTCTGGAAACTGCTACCTGCTTGTTTCCTTTTGCATGCACAGGCTCCCAGGAGCTTGAGGGCAAGCAACATGCCACTCTGTCTTCTCATCACCTAACACAGCTTCAGATACATAACGGGTGGCCAGTAATGTTTTCTGAATGTCTTGAAAGTTATGTATTAATATTCAAATTTAATGTTTATTTTAAGAGCTAGCAGTGGATTTCTTTTTGTGATCCCTAGAGTATTATCAGGGGCTTTCCAGGTGGCTCAGCAGTAAAGAATCAGTCTGGCAGTGTAGGAGACGTGGGTTCAATCCCTGAGTCAGGAAGATCCCCAGAGAAAGAAATGGCAACCTACGCCACTATTCTTGCCTGGGAAATCCCATGGACAGTGGAGCCTGGCAGGCTATAATCCATGGCATTGCAAAAGAGTTGGACAAGACTTGTCCACTAAACAACAGAGCATTATCAGGGCCTAAGGAGGTTCTGTGACATACACTAGTCCATTTTACTGCCTTAAGAAGTTAGATGTTTGATGGGGTGCAGTGGTTTGAAAAAGTGGAGATTAGCGTGTATAGAATTTTATCAAAGCAGTGTAACCATCCATAACTGTCCAGAGGTGGCATTTACATGTCTTCTAAGACGTTCTGTCTTCAGCTACCTAATTCATTTTCCTTTAGAAAGATGCTAACTGTGTGTTTCCTTAACTCAAGATCACTAGTAATAAAACATGAAGGCCCCTTTTCTTCTGTGGTACTAATGTATCAGTAACCAATTTAAACTTCAAATTGTTAGTGCAGCTGAAAGAGAATAATTTATTCTATGTTAGAATTTCAGAAACTTTTCAGGTCCCATTTTCAAATCCAGACTTATGATTACATTTTTAATATTGATTTACTTTATTTATTTGGCTGCATCAGGTCTT